>OY744540.1:47593265-47618265 GCA_963556195.1 Sepiola atlantica
AAATAAACGCTTCACATTAATTTTTTTTAATATTTTAAAAGGGGCGAATTGTGAATTATTGTATCAGTACTATTTTTCTTCAAACTTGATGACCGAATAAAACTGGTAAATTAGTGTGATAATATTCTAAGGCCTATTAGTTCATTTATTAGTATATATATATATATATATATATATATATACATTCATATATTTTCTTTAAATATTAAAGATTATATTTTTTTATAAGAATAACGCACATATAAATTAGGAAAATGTTGATGACTGTCCTACTACTGTGCTGATTGCGGGACAAAATAAATATATCTCTCAGACATACACTAAATGTTTGTTGATGTTAAACTTTTTGAACTTGTATACTTAATATGTATATGTTATAATTTTGTATCTTTATATATATATATATATATATATATATATATATATATATATATATATATATATATATATACGGCCAATATAAATGTCGTTTTATTAGGCTCCACACATCATAAAACCGATTGAGCTAAAATTTATGATTCAGTAAATGAATTGCAAAAAAGGGATGTATGCTTTTTTTTTCAAGTTCTTACATAGATAACAAATATTAAAAGATCCAACATACTCTATGTAAATATGTGCTACAGCCGTGGCATACATTGCATTCTAATCAGTACATATATATATATTCTGAAATAATTAATTTTAATTAAATATGCCTTTCATTTTACTTCTAGAATCATCGCAGTATGGCCCAAATTGAAATGAAATCGATCTTTTTCCTTGTTTTTTTGACAAATCATGTAAGTCTGTTTTTTTTCTATTTTAGTTATCAGTGTTGTATGTCTTACTTTTCAGAGAAGCATTTTATTTGTAGTTTTTCCTACATTAAAATATCAGTCGTTAGACACATGAATTACTTTATTGAATCCACAACGAGACAATTCAACACATACACACAACGAAGATATGTTTTACTTTCTCTGCATAAATCAAATATGGCGCTAGTTTTCCAATGAATACAATATGTGTTATTGAAAGTAATTGATTTATAAGAACATGACTTTTTGGGATGCTCTTCTGGTATGATCAACATCGATGATGAAACAGCCGTGAAAAATTGCACGTAAATAAAACATATAGTCGCTGGAATATGCCTTTTCGATTCTCTCTCTTTCTCTTTCTCTCTCTCCCTCTCTTACTCTCTCTCTCTTTCTATTTATATATATATATATATATATATATATATATATATATATATATATATATATATATATATATATATTGTGTATTTAGGCAGCATTTTCTCATTTATACAAACATTGTGAAAAATAACAGAATTCGTCTGTATAATTATACCTTTTTTATTTTTTCAATTTTTGTGATGGTCTTTGTTTTATTAAAATAAAATAAAAATAAATGTTCCATAGGTTTCACAGGTTTCACAGGTTTCACAAACGTTTTCGATTATTCGTCAAAAGCAAATGAACAAAAAGGCTGGATAAAGAAGAGAATTTAAAAAAGACAGAAATGGGTAGGAGAAAGGGGAAGAGGAAGAAAAGTAAAAAGAAAAGGGGAGAAAGAGAAAGGGAAGTCAAAAAGCACACAGGCCATGTCTGAATTTGAAATAAAAATAATCATGTATATATATATATATATATATATATATATATATATAAGATAAGTGGGAGAACCTCCTATCAGAGTGCTCCATTATAAGAAAGTAAAACTATATGAGCGTAATATTTATTCATATATGTATTACAAAAGATCTAATATTGACTCGATAGTTCAATATATAAAAATATTCATTTTACAATTTTCAATTTCGAAGATTTCTCGTAGAAAATACAACATGAGAATATTAAATAACAAACCACGATTACAAATTAGTCTATTGAAAAACCAAGTATTAATAATATATATGTCGAATTAAGTAATAATGCCTTAAAATGACTAACAACTATATGAATTATATTCATTATAATTTTTTTTAGTTACATAACTTTCCCCACCAGTAATAATATAATATTTTAGTCGTAATTCATTTTTACGATAAGACAGAAAATACTCAGGAGTATAACAAATATGGCTATCTGTTTAGCCAGTTTCGAACTGAGACAGAGACAGATCAGTTAACGTGAAAGAATCTTAAACAAAATATGTAGACTTCATAATACTCATATATATATATATATATATATATTTATATATATATATATATATATATACGAACTAAGTTGTAACCCAAACAAAGCAAGTTGCCACCGTAGACTTAAAGGGCTACTGAGAATCATCCTAAATTGGAAGCTGTTCAGCGAGATGCTTGTTCACATTAGTTTTTAATTCTTGCATGGCGGTACAGTCGGGGAAACATGGAGCAGAGAGGGAGTTTCAACGGAAGGCAGCACAAGGAAAGAAGTTATTGGAGTATAAGGTCATCCGCCATCTGGGGACATACACAGTATATGGATTACATTTAGCTGATTGTCGGGTCGCAAAAGAATGCAACATTACGGTGATTTGGACAGTGGGTAGAGATTAGTGGATAGTAAAGGATCTATTAGATTAGATACTTTTGGGGGACTTTGTCTAAGAGGAAGAGACTGGTGGATGATATACCAGCCCAGATGTGACAGCAATACTCTACGCATAGGTTGGTGGTGGCTTTGTAGAGATATAAGATACTGGCAGGTGTGAGAAGTTTTCTTGCAGAGTAGAGGTATCCCACTTTCTTTGCAACAGCATTGGCAATGTCTTCTGGGTATTAGTTACAATTTATGTAACCTGTGAATGTTAGGCCGAGGAGTTTCAAAATTGGACTCTTAGGTAGGCTGTTATTTGCTATGGCAATCGGTGGTTGAAGAGGTTTCTTGTAGTTATTGAAGGAAAGGAGCTTTGATTAGCAGCATTAAATATTACCAGCCATTTATGACTCCATTCCACTACAGATTTGATGTCACTTTCTAGGAATTCAGCCATTGCCCTAGATATGTGCGCGTTTGTTTTACCCACATGACGAGAGAAGAAGGTTGTGTCGTTAGAAAATATACCCATCTCAGACACAATGTTATCAGGGAGGTCGTTTATGAAAATCACAACCAATAAAGGTCTAAGGATGGATTCCTGGAGTACAGCTGAATTTATAGTTAATTGAATATTATAAAGATAGATATGCTATATTACATCCGCTCGTGATAGATAAATGCTTGATATTAAGAAATAATGGAATAATGTAAATTAGTCACATACTTTACAAGTTTAGTATTTGGTGTTTAAACTAGGAATATAATTTAATGACCTTAAAGTCATTGATTTTAAAAGAATTACTCTTATTCCGAGAATGTAAAATATCAATTAAATATTAATCATTGGTAAGAATTTATTTTATTTGTTTTCAATATTTTTCTTCTCTTCTTTTTTTCTTTTTTCTTTTTCGTCTTATGTTTAATCTGCGGAACTAAACACACAATGTTTAACTTGCATGCTATGTAAACTTAACTCCTGACATGATGTGCTTTACATATATATTGATTTTTCACAGATTTCCTGAACTTAATTGAGATTACTTTCGGCAGCCTCTTAACTCTTGCTTCGCTTATTTTCTCCTTTAGTCCTCACATTTCATGAACGATGTTTCTAACAAAAGCGGACAGATTGGTGCTTTCTGGGTAGGACTCTATCTATCTAAGACTTATTGTTGGCTAGTTTTTAACTTTGAAGTAGTATTTTGGGATCCTTACATCAAGTAGCTTCATGACTTATCTGGAGCTATTTCCATAACAAATGGATTTTAATACTACATAATATCGTATTCCAGTTGACCTTTAATCAACAAGTGCATGGATACAATTGACTTTTTCTCATCATTGCGGTTTTTGTGTTTAGTCTATTTTGGCTTTAATTATATCTTAACAATGAGTAGTAATTAAGTTAGGACAAAAATGAAATTCTTTAAAAATCGATGGATTAAAGGTCATTGCACTATATCACTTGTTTAGACACCTGATAATAACCTTGTAAAGTTGTTAACATTAGTGTTTTTATCATTGAATTATATATATAAATATATATATATATATATATATATATAATTTAAATTTGTTAAATACACACAGGAATTGAGTGAATAATGTGAATTTAAAGCCCAAAATATAATCATTTAATAAATATTACCAATTTTCTTTTAAAAACACACGTTTATTCATATAATTGTTTCTGCTCATTTCAAAAAGCACATATTTGCTTAATAAATAATAAATTCAAGATATGATTTCTAAAGTCTTCCCCAGTTCATTTGTATCCTCAATCAAACCGTTAACTTCTAAATTCATTTCACTTCATTTCACTTTTTATCCTCTTTTTTTCAAATCAAATCAACAAAAAGCCGTGGTTGCTCCTTTGTATACTATACAAAAACTAAAAACTCAAAAATAATATCAAAACGCACTTAAAAAGTAATGTTACTTTCTTTGCTACATTAGTTTTTTTTCATTAAGAGAATACGCACAAAATATGAAAGTATAAAAAGTGTGTTTTCATTTTTCTCTCTTATTCTTTGCCTTGTTCATTCAATTTTCATTTCTTCTAGCTATTTCATACCCTCATGCAATCGCCACACAAATCTATTAACGCCGAAATTATTTTCATGTTTTACCTATAAACAGTTATTCTTAAAATGTTATCTTTAAACGGTTTATATATATATATATATATATATATATATATATATATATATATATATATTTATATAATATATATACATATATATATATAACTGTTTGACAAAATTATTAATATACCTAGCCACAATACATTCCACTGAGAACCCGAATAACGATATATATATATACATATATATATATATATATATATATATATAGAGAGAGAGAGAGAGAGAGAAAGAGAGAGAGAGAGGGAGAGAGAGAGAAAGGGAGAATGAGAGAAAGATTAAACATGATTTTATAGCCACAAATCAGATTTGATAACAAATAACACACATGTGTAGTACATAATTATTGAAACACCATTCAGAACTTTATGAGAGCGGCGATCGGTCACTAGTAGTTCAGTGAAATATATTAAGATGACCTCAGACATGCAGATTCTGATCTGATTTTAACATTTACAGATGGAAATATTTATCTTACGTACGAAGCGGAATCCCACGAACTGTAGACACATAATATTTTTTCTGATACATAGCGAAAAACATACTTTTAAAATTTTATTCACATCGTATTTTATTATTTCATTTTATATCATGCTATATATATGTATATATATATATATAGCATGATATAAAATGAAATAATAAAATACGATGTGAATAAAATTTTAAAAGTATGTTTTTCGCTAGTATATTTTATGTGTTATATACTTTTATGTATTTTTATATATATTTTTATATATTTTCAAAGTGTAATTTTATCACCTGCAGTAATGTCACTGTGGTAATGGTCCTCTGATGAGAAGAATTATCTTTGAAGACTCATGAGTTTAAGACTTTAAGATACTGTGCCTGAATTTTGTAATTCTCATAAAATTTGATTCGCACCTTATATAATAAATAATAAATTTCATTTCATAGTATGCTATTAATGCTCTATCTATTATATTGAGCTTCAGATTTTATCCGGATGTTCACTAATTAAAAGATATTAGTTGCCTCTTACATCTTTTGTTGGATTAACTTATATATATATATATATATATATATATATATATATAATTCCCGAAACAGTTTTTCATGGTAAACAACTGATGATCCCTTAAATAATGTTAAAAGCAAACTAATATAATAACTGTAAAAACTAAATTGGCTTACATGAGTGATTTTCTACTGAACGCCTTGTTTTTTTGGGTTTTATTAATAGTTTTAATGGTTGATAAACTTCCGAGACTATATATATATATATATATATATATATATATATATATATATATATATATATATATAAGTATACATCATTTTTCCTTACCTTTGCAATATTCTATTTTGGCATTTTCATTTACCTTTACGTATCCAGTTCATTCATATAGTATATTCTCCATGACTGAACACCATTTACTTATATGGAAATAAAATAAATACATATTTCCACATCCATAGTTCGTCGGATCTATTTTATTACAGATATTTACTGAAATACATGTTTATTCTACTCAAATATATATCGTAATTTTACCTCTGGTTTTAACATGGCCACATAATTTAAACTCTACAAGTTTAGTTATAACAACGTAGAATAAGTTATAGAATAGTTTGAATTCTGAAAAAACACTTAAGTCTGCAAAGTCTTACTTCCCTACTCAATTCAACAGCAGAGCATTGACTCAACAAATTAAATGATTAGTGTTATTGAGGTTATTATAACATCAACTGATCTCTCATGTGTTCAGTAAGTTTATACATGTATTTAATGATGGTTATTAGGTGCATTTAGGTTTTGAGTATCTTCCTGTCCCCCTCCCCTTCTCTGTAAATAGTTGATTCACACATACATGCATTAACAGAATCTATTTTTTTATGTTTGTCATTCGTTTCTATATTGTAAACATAAGCTCGACTATATGTATTAATACACGTTTTGTTATTTAAGCAATATCACTTGATTTATCAGCCTACGAATAGTACGGTACATATTTGCTAGTTATACCCCTTTTGTTTGTTTACCTGTATTAATTATCGGCAGAGGCATACACCACTACCTTTTGAAACGACTGGAATAGCGCGCCAGTAGCATGTAATATTTGCGTCCGGGGTGAATATTGAAGCGAAAATACATAAGCACGCAGCAATGCTATTTAATTCGAAATATTTATGCCGGACGCTAATATTACATGCTACTGGCGCACAATTTCGGTTTGAAAAGGTGTAATTGTTGTTTCATATAGAAATGTTTATGGAATTGTAATTATGTTTTTTTCAGTTTTACATTGAGAATTGTTTTGTCGAATTTTTGACGATCATGTGTGTTCAAATAAATATATTCTTCATCAGTCAGATTCGTGTGTTCATGTTTTAGCTCACGTACAACCGTTACAAGTGTCAATGCATATTTAGCACGAATTCACATACACGTGTTTTTTTTTAAATCGTTTTTAATATAAACACAAACGTTGGCGTTGATTTTACAAAAAATAAATTAAGCGTGTACACATTTTTAATTTAAGCGTTGCAAATTGAATTTGAATTGTTTTATAAATTGTGTGAATGATATAATAAATATTGAGAAGATATTTCATTGGCATGCCCCGAGAAAACACGTGTTCACTTATGTTGGAAAGTTTTATTTCGAAGAACATGACACATGCGATAAATACAGTTTTCCCGAATAACGATAAATATTTGTTTTAAAAGACTTTCAAACATTTTACTCTGACGAATATCTTTCACATAAATGTTTACACAATGATTTCAGGGCGTATGCAGGCTTTGCTAATCGCGGGTTTAAAAAATTGATACTTCTAAAATATCGCTGAATCGTTTAAATGTTTAGTTAATTGACAATAACTTATTAAATGTAAAGATACGGAAACCGTTCCTGCATTTTTCTTGAGACAAACTCAAAGCTGACATTATAGACAATTACAGAACAATGTCAAAAGATTTTAATTTGGAATGTGCCACAGCTTTAAGATAAAAAATTTTAGAAGTACATACAGTTTTCTTTTAATTCTATAAAATGGCTAAAATTTTAACATTAAGCTTAAGGGGTCTCCAAAAGAAACTTAGTTTCAGGAGATCTTGGTAATTTGTGTTGAATGGATATGAATCAAATTTCATATAAATCTGAAATATTAGAATTATAAAATGGCAGGTTAGGTAATATCAAGCCCCCTCAATACACCTTCAAATATTAAACAAACGGATATTTGGGGACTATTAAGTGATTGATGTATAATATACATATTTGAAACATTTTATAAAAATCGGAGGTATCAATAAAGGGAACCCATTCTCTCTTTACCCCATTATAGAAAACATAATATAGCCCAAATTACGACCCATTATGTCTGGCAGCTGTATTACGATTTATAATGATCGTTTAATTAATTAATTTAGGAGTTAATACTATATATACAACTATTAAAACATAATTGAATATCCAACTTAATATAAATAAAAAATATATTGAACATTACATTTTTAAAGAAGACGTTGAAACATTAATGTACACAGACACACACACACACATATATATATGCATATGTATATATATATATAATTATATATAAACATTATATTATGTATATATATTATAAAGTTTTCTTTACTTTTAAATTTTCATACGTAAAGGAATCCAAAATGTCCTTTAAATAAAATATTTTTCCAAAAGAGCAAAGTTTTCGACGTTCCTTCAGCCTTCCTCAGTTTATGTATATACATATATATTATATATATATATATATATATATATATATATATATATATATTTATTACATATTATGCATATAAATATATATATATATACATGTATATTAATATATATATATACATATATTATTTATATACATTATATATATGTACATATATATATATATATATATATATATATATCATTATGTGTGTATATATTATGTATATTATTATATTACGTTTATTATATATATATATATATATATATATATATATATATATATATATATATATAATTCTTTGTTTCGTTGTGTAGAAAGAAATCAACCCGAGAGATGATTATTTATTAATAAGAGCTGGATAGTCATGTATAGTGTTCCAGATAAACATGGTACTGGGGAAGCGGAACCAGGCGAAATATTCGTGTTTTTTTTATTTTTGATTATAATCTGATTCCTGGCTTTCGTCAACAACTTTATTATATGTGAGGTTTCTGCTATATATAGTAAAACAAAGTATATACATGATATATTTTCTAATAATATAAGTACATATATTAAGCAGTAATATAGTATATATATATATATATATATATATATATATATATATATATATATATATATAGGATCAAATATAAACCAAAGTAAAACTTTTAGTAGATGGAACCTATTGTGAACATATATATAGATATAAACATGTATATATATAAACACATATATATATATATATATATATATATACATATTGCATATTACTGCTTTATATATGCACTTATATCATGAGAAAATATATTACGTATATATTTCCTTTCAATATATATTAAAACTTGTTTTTGATATAACTGCCATTGCGAGAAATAAGCTGGCTTTATGAAGTTATTTTTAAAAAATAAGATCGTCATTAATCCGTCCTGCTCAAGTTTCGTTTTAATTTTTCGTACTTTGTATGAATGTAAATATCTTCAAAACAAGGAGGTCTTAGTTTCTGAAAATCTGTCTATAAGTTTTATTAGATGTGTACTTCAAATTTGCATCTAAAATATTCAAAAAATATTAAAGTTTCTTAAACAAAACAATTGTCATTGTTTCTTTACTGATCCTCCTTCAATATTTTTAAAACTAATTGCTTAAAAGTTGCTGAAAATTAGAAATCACTTACTATGGTCTTAATACTTGCTATAATGATACCCAACTGTTTCAAATTAGACATATTTTACATTGAAAATAAGGTAAAAACCACATTAATTTCATGACCTTCGAGATTTCAACATCCGTGTAAATAGAATAATATCTGGCTAACTCTATTTCTAGTGCATCATCCAATTAAAGTATTTAGCATAAATCATCATCATCATCCGCAGCAGCATCATTAGCAGCAGCATCATACGCACAGCATCTAATTAACAATGTGTTTCCAATAGGGTATGCATAAACATTTTCAGTAAGATCAATCAATCTTTCTTATTTATATAAATCTAAATATTTGTGGAAGTTGTTTCCGGTTATAGCCAAGCAAAAATAAGATAATAGAGTCAAGCCGAGCATTGATGAGTTGTTCCGTCGTGAGAAAAGACGATTAGTTGAAATGTTGGTATACGAAAGAATCAATTCTTACGTATTTCACATGGTATGTTACTTCTCTGGGTCGTGTTTTATTCTTGGATAGATCTTTGTTTGTTTTTTTTATGACAGATGGAATTCTCAACCGAATAATGGGTTTGTATTTATAAATCTCATAACTGTCACGGGAGAATAAAAATAATTCACCCAATGTTCATTTATTGCATCTACATCTTAAATGGAATTATCTGACGATTTTCACTTGCCGGTGTATATATATATATATATATATATATATATATATATATATATATATATATATATATATATATATATATATATATTGGGAGCTAAAAGAAAATGAACGCTCACCAATAATTGAATGGAAAATAATACGACAGGCCAGTACATGTAGAAATTTAGACGACTCGTGTAGATTATATCTGAATGAAAAATTTGAAACCCTAACTTTTAAAGACCCCCTCAAACTCTATTAAACTGTTAAAGTGAGATAGCAAACAGCTGCCTACACATAAATAAATTGACCTTAGGCTAACAATACATAAATAAATAAAGAAACAAATAAGTAAAAAAAATCTAAACTAAACTACAACCTAACAATTTCAAATACTAAACCCTAAGATAAAAATACGTGTTAAAATAAGTTCACAGGATATAGGCTACTCTATAGAAACCAGAACAATAGAACGGGATGTAGGAAGTTACACTAACCGGATCTTTGTTCGTGGGAAGCCCAACAATTGGTTAACTAGCTAACCGTGTATATAAAAAACGGCAAACATAACTCCATGCCTTTTAACCTGAAAGTTCCCCCCGCGGATGAAACGCGGAAGCTTCTGTGTAATTGCCATAAATATATTTTAATAGCTTACTCTCTCTCTCTCTCTCTCTCTCTCTCTCTCTATATATATATATATATATATATATATATATATATATATATATATATATATATATATATATATATTTCTTAGAGAGTGCAGATGAGAATAAAAAATTGTAACGATACAATATTTATTAGAACATCAACAAATTCAGAGCAAGGAGCTTCATATCATTAATCCATGAATTTTCCATGATAAACTCTTTTTATTAGAGGATGCCATCTGAATGTCAGCTTCTTAACAAAAACAGTTGGATTCCTAAACAATTCGAGTATTATTCTTTTTCAAACATTCATTTCCAATATAACAGTAGTTTTTATGTTTCATGTGTTTTTGGACAGCATCCAATTTGACTCTACGCTCTCATCTGAACATAAGACTCTTCACTGTTGGTCTTTATTTTTTTTTATTTCATGTAAAATGTTCAATGTTAAATGTTGCCGATATTTACAATTATAAAAGAGTTTATCTTTGAAAATCCATGGATTTAGGATATTACGCTCTTTGCTCTGAATTTTTAGATGTTTTAATAAATAGTGTATCTTTACAATTTTGTATTCTCATCTTTCATTTCTAGAATTGATTGCTCTATTCAATATATTGAGCTTTTTCTGATCACAATAGATTATTATTAAATGATAATTCAATTATCTTTAATTTAATTCAACATTTAAATATATATATATATATATATATATATATATATATATAATATATATATATATATCAAACATTTTTTCTGCCTTAGAAACTGTTTTGGCTGATGACTAATTCACTATTGAAACACACATATATACACACGCACAATTGCTCAAACATACCAGACACACACACACACACACACACACACACACATATATATATATATATATATATATATATATAAGGTAGTAAATAGTTGATTACTAATCTTTAAGTATATTTCAGAGTAAACTTTGCATTCTTTAAGTGTAGTTGTTTCTGATTCGATATGTTTATAACTAATAAATGAACTTAAGTCGTAAACATGTTCTAAATTATGTTTCAACTGTTTTATCTACATAGGCTGTGTCTATAGGTTAATGATGAAGACTTTTCAGATGAAGGTTCGACTTAGCATTATGTAGAATTGTGAACAACTCATTGGGGTAGTTGTTGGAAAAGGCATCTGTACGAAGCAAATGGTTATTCATGCGCTTGTAAATTCCCGCATATACTCAAAACCTCATGCGTGCGAATAATCCGCGAGATGCGTTTCAATATTCTATTTTCTGACTTTGGATGAATCAGTCTTACACTGATAAGGAAATTGTTAAATCACATCATTATGTTAACTGTAAGCAAAACATCCTAGGAAAGCAGAGAAAAAAATTCGAGTCTTGTAAGCTATTCTCAGCAGAATAGATATGAAACAGCGTGTTGTATATGCTCAACAAGTATATGACTGTTGGGACTAAACCATGAGAATTTTAAATATATAAAACAACGAGTCGGGCCAATAAATCTTTCTTAATTTAATCTGATAACCTAAGGTTCAACAATACATATTTTAAGAATATTAATGGGGTATCAATTACCAAGAAAAATAGTAGTGATTTTTCTAAGTTCCACATCTTTTTGGCTATTGTTGGAACAGATCATATAGACTCGATGAATACGGGTACAGATAAAACCAATTTTTCTAGATTAAGGAACATCAGAGAACTAATTAAAATAGAGTCCTGTAAAGTTGGGTTTCTATACACAGAGCTGCCAAATGTTAAACTAACATTCGACACTAAAACATTAACGAATGAGAGAGAATTTTATCTGTAAATATTTTTCATGATAACAATTTCACGAGAATTCTGTTGAGATATATGGGAGGAGTCCGTGTACTTTTTCCGTTTCTAATTTAAATTTCTTCTGATCTTCGTTCCTTAGAGATGGAAATATTTTGTTTAGTCCTCTTTCATAATTTTTTTGTTATTTTCAAGTTCTGTTGCTTCCTCCTCCGTTAGTTCTGTGATTCGGTAGTTTTCGGCCACCTCAGTTTCACTGTTTATGTTTTGGCAGTCTTTTACTAGTAAGGTTTCTTAAAGTGGTGTTTATCATCTGTTAAATTCAGATAACTATAAGAGAAAAACAGCGAGAATAACACATTTTAGCCAGATATATTACTGATAAGTGCGATTATTTTATTATGATAATTACTATGATTATTATTTAATCTAAAACCTTAATTTAGTATTTAAAGTGGCCTTAATATATCAATACATCTGATTTTATTACATATCCCTTATTTATTTAAAAACTTTTTATTATTTTAATTTTAATTAATATTTTAATGGCACATTTGCAAAATACGTTAAAATGCAAGGGGGATAACTACATAGTAACTGCACTTATTTGCTAAGCAAACTTCTTCATGGGCTACGTCAAAATGTTTACATTAAATTAGGAATTTATCAGCTACGTAAAAATGTTTACATTAAATTAGGAATTTATCAGTTACGTCAAAATGTTTACATTAAATTAGGAATTTATCAGCTACGTCAAAATGTTTACATTAAATTAGGAATTTATCAGCTACGTAAAAATGTTTACATTAAATTAGGAATTTATCAGTTACGTCAAAATGTTTACATTAAATTAGGAATTTATCAGCTACGTAAAAATGTTTACATTAAATTAGGAATTTATCAGTTACGTAAAAATGTTTACATTAAATTAGGAATTTATCAGCTACGTAAAAATGTTTACATTAAATTAGGAATTTATCAGTTACGTAAAAATGTTTACATTAAATTAGGAATTTATCAGTTACGTAAAAATGTTTACATTAAATTAGGAATTTATCAGCTACGTAAAAATGTTTACATTAAATTAGGAATTTATCAGCTACGTAAAAATGTTTACATTAAATTAGGAATTTATCAGCTACGTAAAAATGTTTACATTAAATTAGGAATTTATCAGTTACGTAAAAATGTTTACATTAAATTAGGAATTTATCAGTTACGTAAAAATGTTTACATTAAATTAGGAATTTATCAGCTACGTAAAAATGTTTACATTAAATTAGGAATTTATCAGCTACGTAAAAATGTTTACATTAAATTAGGAATTTATCAGCTACGTAAAAATGTTTACATTAAATTAGGAATTTATCAGCTACGTAAAAATGTTTACATTAAATTAGGAATTTATCAGTTACGTAAAAATGTTTACATTAAATTAGGAATTTATCAGTTACGTAAAAATGTTTACATTAAATTAGGAATTTATCAGCTACGTAAAAATGTTTACATTAAATTAGGAATTTATCAGCTTCGTAAAAATGTTTACATTAAATTAGGAATTTATCAGCTACGTAAAAATGTTTACATTAAATTAGGAATTTATCAGCTACGTAAAAATGTTTACATTAAATTAGGAATTTATCAGCTACGTAAAAATGTTTACATTAAATTAGGAATTTATCAGCTACGTAAAAATGTTTACATTAAATTAGGAATTTATCAGCTACGTAAAAATGTTTACATTAAATTAGGAATTTATCAGCTACGTAAAAATGTTTACATTAAATTAGGAATTTATCAGCTACGTAAAAATGTTTACATTAAATTAGGAATTTATCAGTTACGTAAAAATGTTTACATTAAATTAGGAATTTATCAGCTTCGTAAAAATGTTTACATTAAATTAGGAATTTATCAGTTACGTAAAAAATGTGAAATTTTTTTTAAAAATTACAATTAGGTAAACACATTTTTTCATTGGTTATGGTTTAGGGTTGAAGTTTAGGGATAGGGTAGGGTTAAGGTTCAGGTGTCGGTTAAACAAATT
Source organism: Sepiola atlantica (assembly GCA_963556195.1). Classification (NCBI taxonomy): domain Eukaryota; kingdom Metazoa; phylum Mollusca; class Cephalopoda; order Sepiida; family Sepiolidae; genus Sepiola; species Sepiola atlantica. The sequence continues at coordinate 47,607,878 of OY744540.1, forward strand.
TGGTATAAAATAAAACAATAGAAAGCTAAAAATGTGCAAAAACAAAATCAACATTTTAAGCGTCCAAAATATTATTTTCAATGAAATAAAAAAAATGAAGAATCAATAACTATCGTCGCAGTAGAGCAAACAGCTTTAATGGAATTCAAAAAAACATCAAGTTTATAAGTTGTGTTCGTTTTCAGTGTTCTAAATTTTCTTTTCATTGTGACAATTATTCGCTTGAATGTACGTATCTACCTCCAATTTTTAAAAACGTATCGATGTTTTTAATATAAATTTAACAAAACATCCCTATACTATATAATAAGCAACATTCGGTTTCGTAATATAATATTACCTTTCCAATATATATATATATATATATATATATATATATATATATATATATATAATAAAATTTACTAACACGAAATTACATAATCATCGATGCAATAATTTATTTCAACCTTGTGGTATTGTCAAGCATCCAATTCAGATAATTACATGTTTTTTAACTGAAAAATAGGGGAAATTCACACTCGACAATTCAAATATAATTAGAGAGGGAGTGACCTATTTAATACATATTTAGAGAGAGGTGGGATTTGAAGCACATTTAATTACATAATTTATGACATCAAAGATAGAGGAAGCCATATATATGAATAGAAATTTGGAAATTGTAAAAACAGGCAGGGATGGTATTCAATGTCTCTCAAGAAATCAGGTCGTGCCAAAAATCACCAGTTCTCACCCTTCCCCTGCCATTTGGAAAGTGACATCTACTGTCTGGCGACTAAAGAAGTGTATTGGGGTGGGAAGGGACCTAAGAAAAGATTTGAAAACAGACACTAGACATCCATGGTCAGAGACCATATCACGTACATACACATACACCCCAATAAAATGATTTACATAAGAAGCAACATAACAGTATAAACATTTGAAGTATAAATACTTTCAGTAACAAATAGTTTTGATTCTACCTAAAAAAAAACAGAAAAAGAAATATCCACGATCACAGCGTAAAAAATGTAGAAAAGAAAAGAATTTTACACACGAGACCATATTTCTTTAAATGTTTTATCTGTTTAAACATGGAAATGTCGAGAACTGATACAATACTTTTAGATGCTTGATAAGAGTGCATAAAATTCGATAAATCTGTCTTTTTATATTGCTTTGTTTTTATGATCCAATCCAACAATTTAATTGACATTGAATTATGCAAAAGCTTTTAACAGCCGGTCTAACGAGCGACTGGTTCTCGCATTAGCAAATTATTTATGAGAAGCCGACATAATATTTGACTTGATCTATTCCCATTATTATACATAAACGAAAGAGCTGCATGAAATACTATTTACAACACCGACACCGCAAACATATAGAAACACAAGTAAGGTACACATACATAGATGTAAATATGCATACTCCTCAAACTGTGTATATTCTACTGGGTTGAATTCTTGCGCAGTAACGGGTTTGTAATGAGATAAACGTGAAACCTTTTAATGTTGAGATATTGTCCGAGCTATGACTTACAATAAGAATCAACAATTCCCTTAGAATTTAGACCAACGTGTTAGTATATGACGTCGTGAATAGAACGTCTGAAATGACAAGGGGCGAAGAAGAGAAAAAGGTCCTTCTATTTCGTCTGTTAACGGAGTATGCTCGGGCGCTTTTCGGGCGTTTTTGTTCGATGCTTTGTCTTTATTCGCCCGTCACAAAGCAGGCGAGTAGAAGCTCACGTAAAATAATAAACAACAAAATGCATGAAGGGTTTTTCTTTTATTTTGTCACATTATTGAAAACTAGAAAGTTCGACTGCTACATGACCATTACGATACATTTACAACTAGACGTCACTATCCAATGAGTCAATTTAATTCGTTTCACATAGATAAACAGCTGTTTCTGTCAACAGAGAAGACAACGGCCAATCTGTATGGATCGACGACATCACCAATACATGCTACCTTAATACACATGATATGTACTAACAGAGAGATTATGCAACTTAAGTTTGGACTAGTGGGGTTTTGCCCTAATTTAAAACTCTATATTGTTATATATCAGCATCAGAATGCCCGTCTAAACAACTAGCAAGCCTTTGAATATGTTAGCGTGCTCGTTTGACAGGGGCAGTAAGTGCAAAAGGTTGATGGCTGATAAACACAAAGCTAATCAATATTTCTCTTTTTACAAATTATCTTTCTGGGATTAGTCGTCGTTCTATGTTGATTGTAGGGTGGAATAGTAGCATCTAGTCACGTGAGGTTTTATTTCCCCCGATCGAAATGATAGAGAAGAGGAACTTTGTGTCCACGTCTTTGAAGCGTCAACATACCCGTTCTTAGACTCCCAGTATGAGCAGGAATTCTGAGAATTCCTATATCCCGAAAAACTGATAAACTCAAAAAGAATATTCATTTTCAACTATTTCATAAATAAAATTATATCTCTGTGTTTTCACTGATCAAATTTAAAAAACTGTATTTTTACAGTGAACACAATATATATACATATATATATATATATATATATATATATATATATATATATATATACTAGCTGTACCCGGCCACGCGTTGCTGTGGCTGTTAGTTGAAATAAAGAGGTGGCCTTTTGGAGTTCATTTTGATCCAGTTCCATAAGTTGCCATTTAATATGAATGGTTTAATTTTCCAATACTTGTGGATACACAATATTCTTAGTGGTTCCTGTTTCAGTGTAGATGAATAGATTGTCCGGTTTGCCGACTCTAGAACATGCAACGTATAATTGCCCATGTGAGAAGCAATCAGTATGTAAATATAAGCCACAAAATTGTAAAGATTGTCCCTGTGCTTTGTTGATTGTGATAGCAAATGCCAATCGAATTAAGAATTGTAATCTCTTAAATTGAAAGGGCAGATCTGTTGGAATCATGGGAATGCGCAGAATTAGGACATCTTCACCTTTGAAAGGCCCTGTAAGAATTGTTGCTTCAATGATGTTGGTAATTCATTTTTTTACTGAAAGACGTGTGCCATTACAAAGCTTAGGCTGGTTAATATTTCGCAGCATGATAATTGGTACACCAATTTTTAATTGCAGTACATGTGGTGGAATCCCTGGCAAATCTAGCGAATTCAAAAACTCTGAGGGATAATTGACTGCTTCATCTGCTTCAACAACAGTGTCGACTGACTTGTATGTGACTAACTCACAATGAATGTTCAACTGAATATTATTGTTGAGTTCGTGGACATCTATGTTCTTCGGTGCAAGAATGGCTCGTACACTCAGCCAACTGTGATTCTTAAAATGAATGTGGATGTCCGGGAATACTTTTGTAATTAATTCGTCTTTTGATGTAACTAAATTACAGAAGTTGTGTGGCAATGAAATTCGCCCTGAAGTGAGATTAGCCGGCACTTTTCCATTCCCAATTTCCAACAATTGTTTTGAAAAGAATTCTGGTGATAGATTATTTTGCTGCTGGACACGCATATTTATAGTCAAATTTAATGTCTTAACATGTCGCCAAAAAATGGAGTATTTGAGGCAAGCATTTATTTCATCTGCTGGTGTTGATCGAGGAATTATAGGTAATGTTTGCCTGAAATCTCCAGCTAGCAATATCACTGCATTCCCAAATAATCTACCATTTCCACGCAAATCTTGCAATGACCGATCAAGAGCCTCCAGTGATTTTTTGTGTGCAATTGTGCATTCATCCCAAACAATAAGTTTACATTTTTGTAACACATTTCCCATACCTGATGTTTTGGAAATATTGCACATGGGAGTTTCAATAAATTGCATGTTTAAAGGTAGTTTCAAAGCTGAATGAGCAGTTCGTCCACCTGGTAGCTATTCCTGAAGATGCAAGAGCTAAGACTATGCCGTTTTGTGATCGAATGGCTGCCAAAATAAATTTAATTAAGGTTTTACCAGTTCCTCCTGGCGCATCTAAGAAAAATATATTTCCAACTCCATTATTTACAGTCTGCATTATTTTGTTGTAAATGGCTTTTTGCTCAGGTGTTAGTTTGTGAATATTTTCTTGCACATACAACAAAAGATCATCTGTGTTGTAATTTTGTTCCCTATGTAATTCTACATCAAACAAAGCAGCAGCAGGTCGTGTCGGCGAGGTAATTCCTAATTGATTGAGAACTTTGTTTGCAATTTCTAAGCACAAATTTTCAATTCTTATCAATGCCTCATTATAGATTTCTGATGTAAAATCCAGGTAGGTATTTGGATTTTCATCGCGTATTTGATGGAAAATGTCTTCGGCCATGCGTGATTTATATTTCTCCCATAACTCTATTGGAGATGAAGGGGAGCAATTGGTCAAGATGATTGCAAACAATGCACGAATATTATTAGGATGGGATGTGTTGCACGCATCATTAATGCATTCATCCCAGTGTTTGTCATTTTCCAATAAATTCAGAGCTTGACATGCACTGCGAAAAGTGGCATGTGTAATGCTATTGACAATTTTTAATTGCTGGAATGATGTTGGACCAGGCACATTTACCAACAACATGCGAAGAAAGAAACATTCATCTTGTTTGGGATGGATAGTATACAGTCTGCCTATTGTGTTTTCTTTGAATATTCCAGGTTGTCCTTCAACTTGCTGTCCTCGTTTGCGTCGTTCAAATGAATGTCTACTCCTATTCCATGTGTAATACTGAGGCACTTCCGAATAGAGGAGTGTTTTTGCAAATGTGTCAGTTTGACATAACATGAAAAAAGCCGTTAATGTTGTAGCCGGTGGATTCAAAGCTATTTGTTCCACATTCGAAGCTGTAAAATAAACACGTTGTCCATTTTCTAGATGTACCGCTAAGTGCACAATAGCCGGACTTCGTTCATGTATGGGAAAAGAAAGAATTCGCCATACCGCTTCATTGCTGCTTATGTATCTTCCAGCTTGATACTGTGTGATTTCATCAATATGTAGGCTTTCATTCAGATCATTTCTACGTGTTTGCACGACAAAAACTGCCATATCGCTGCCTTTATTCACATACTTACAAATGTATTTGATGGACTTAACAGAGTTACAGTATTCCACATTGATGTGTGATTTGTAGGTTTTTGATAGCAAAGGTGAATATGGGACAACCCATCGGTTATCAACTTCTATATTGCCATTTCGCATTTGTAAAGTTGCTAATTTACCGCCATCTTCTACCGACCTTCTTTTGTATAAAGGGTATCCATCATTTCCGGTAACTATGTTGGGTAGTAATGCTCGGGGATATCGCTTTGAGCATTTTCCATCAAGCATGCATGGTGAATTTGGATTAATTATACCGCAAGGTCCGTGTATCATATGTTTAATTACAATTTCATGCAAATCCTTGTCAATGTCAGCATCAGGTAATTCAGCAGATATTACATTGTCGATTTCGTTTGGACTGATTTTGTTGTAGAGCCAGATTAGGATATGGGAGTGTGGCAATCCTCTCTTTTGCCATTCCACTGAATACACCCAGCAGCACACAGAACCAAATACTTTGTTTTACAATGAAATTTATTAGCGATTTAAGCTTTTGTCTGAATACACGCGCTGTAATAGCATGTCTATCTACTGATGATTGGCCAGGAAGTAAAAGTTGTTTTATATCATTCCAAGCTGGGTTGCATTTAAAAGTAATGAAGAGGTCAGGACGCCCATAGAGACGAACATATGCAAATGCATCTTGAGTGTACTCATGCATATGACGTGGACTGCCTAAATATGAAGATGGTAAAATTGTTAGTCTTCCAACATTAGTTGTATTACCATCATTTACAACTGCATCTCGCAAATGAACATATTCTTCAGAACGAAGTTTGGACTGATTCAAACGGATGAATAGCAAACGTTCAGTTTCAATTTTTGCATACATGTCTACAATGTATTGGTGGAACAATTGGCGGCATTTCAGAATGTGATTGTTTTCGTTCTCTCGAATCATAATTCGGTATGAGTAATAATTCATTGCGCTGCATTTCTTATCCGTTTCTTCGCCACTAACTGAATTTATCATGGTAACATTGAAATGATATCCATCAGCACCATCCCAAAAAAGGAGTGGATATTGCAGGGCATCGTAGCATCGATGAGTTGCAGCAATGTTTGTTAATTGGTCATTCCTCCTATGAAGAACAATATCCCTAGGTTGAAATTGATCTCCAACTGGCAATTGTTATAATTGCCACTTCATCTATACTTGGAGCATTGAATCTTCGCACATGTTCTCCAGCAGGCGTTTTGTCAGCATCAATAATAATTTTGTGTGTATCAGATGGCATCATTTCAATGGCAGTTTTGAATAAAAGAACTAAATTGTTTTTATTATGGAGCATATCTTGCAGTTGGGAAACAATGGACTTTTTTATACTGGTTGAAATTCCACAGCGTGCATTCAGTTCATCATTGTTATCACCGATAAAATACATTTGTAGAAATTTATGTTGAGCATCTGGATATTGAAGCAGAGATCCAACTTTATAGTAAATTTGTTCTTTTTACTTTAAAAGTTGGCATGAATTGAGCTGTAATAGTTTCTGCAGCGAACGACGTCATTTGGAAGCATGAGTTGTAGTTCCTGATGTTTGATAAAAAATGCTTTGATTCAGCCGTATTACCAGCAAGCAAATTTTTTAATGGTTCTGGTGGATCTGCCAGTTGAGGTAGTTTAATTTTCCCTGCGGCACAACACAATCCTTTAGTTTCTCCCTTAAATTTCAGAGCTTTGCAATAGGGACACACTTCAGTCATAGTGCATATGTGAACATGGTGGCTTAAACTATAATCCTCATGAGGGTTGTAATGAAATGCTAGGCGATCCCAATCCAGAGATTGTTGAGCATGGAGCCTTGTTTGACGCCGATCTGCTAGTCTCAGCCTCTCGCGTTCGTTACGTTGTGAACGAAGCAGATCTGAAGATGCCTGACGGGATTGTTGTACCCGCAACCGTTCCTCTTCAAGTCTGGCTGCACGTCGCTGTGCTGATTCATTCGCACGTACTTGAATCATCCTTTGTCTAGCTTGTTGGTTTGCAGATGCCAGTTGTTCATGAGTTTGATTTGCAAGTAATCGACGCCTTGTTTCTGCACGGCGAGTATGACGACCTAAGTTTGATCTTCGGGGGGGGGGGGCATGTTTGTTAGTTACGTATTAAATTTTACCTGTATAAATGTAACAGTAGGAAAGAATAATTGTATAAAGGTAAATGGATTAAAAAAAACAATCAATTATAACCCGCTTCAGGGTTGTCGAAGAAATGCAAGTATGTTTTTTTTATAGATGAAGCATGTTAAAAGTAAGAAAATGAGGAAGAAGGCAGGTTTAAAAAACAACGAAGTAGATACGAAATGAAATTAAAGCACGTCTGTTAAGTATTAAATCGTACCTGAAGGATGGTTAAAGTCTAAAAAATGAGTAAATGCGAAATGAAATTAAAGCACGTGGGTTATGTATTAAATCCTACCTGTAAAAATGAAACAGTAGGAATGAATAATTTTATAAAGGTAACTGGTTTTAAAATAAACAATCAATTATAACGCGCGAGTAAGGGTTGTGTAAGAAATGCAAGTAGTGTTGTTTTTTTTAGAGATGAAGCATGATTAAAGGGAAGAAAATGAGGAAGGAAGCAGGTTTTAAAAACATCGAAGTAGAGAGGAAATGAAATTAACGCACGTTGAGTTTTTTTTTAGAGAGGAAGCATGGTTAAAGTAAAAAAATGAGTAGATGCGAAATGAACTTAAAGCACGTGCGTTATGTATTAAATCTTACCTGTAAAAATAAAACAGTAGGAATGAATAATTTTATAAAGATAACTGGTTTTAAAATAAACAATCAATTATAACGCGCGAGTAAGGGTTGTGTAAGAAATGCAAGTAGTGTTGTTTTTTTTTTAGAGATGAAGCATGATTAAAGGGAAGAAAATGAGGAATGAAGCAGGTTTTAAAAACATCGAAGTAGAGAGGAAATGAAATTAACGCACGTTTGTTAGGTAAGTATTAGTGTAAACGTTTGTTTAGGGAAACAAACAACGAATAATGAAAACACTTTTTACGTATGAAGTAGATACGTGACAGTGGGAGGAGGAAGGTCAATCCGGAAGTGAAGTTGGACATGCAGGTTCGCAGAAACGGATTGTAAACCGGAAGTGCAACTTAGTAGGAACGAATTGTAATAAAAAGTGTTTTTTTATGTGTAAAGTAAAAATTATATTAATAACATAAAAACATTGCTCGGATGTAAGGATTTGCTATAAAAAAAATTCAGTGGTAATGGTATAGTGGAAGTATATTTCCATGGGAAACGAACTAACCAACTTTACATTTTTATATATATAGATATATATATAAAGTATACATTTTTATTTGTACAAATAGTATTAGTTACATATGTGCATACATGTTTCAGCTGCGATCTCTCTCGAAAACCCGCTTCTTCAGACCTTTCACAAAAAAATAAAAGTTTCATTTTTTCTGAAGGTTTGAGGAAGCTGGTTCTCTCAAGAGATCGTAGCTAGAAATATGTATGCACATATGTAACAAATAATGTTTGTATGCATAACACTTTATACTTAAAAGCAGCTTTACTTGTTATTGAGCACTTTCTTTATAAACACTTGAGTTTTATGGATTAACATCTAGCAAACAATATTGCATGCCCTTTATATGTATATGTATATATATGTATATATATATATATATATATATATATATATATATATATATATATATATATATATGTATAATCAGGTATACCTTATATATTAATACATTATACCTCATTTACGAATGTTATTGTATTAACATATTTTATACAAGCAAACTCGTTGTACATACATTCAATTATACACTTTTCCCTTGTATATCAAATAACAGAATTTGTTGCACTCACATAATGTGCTTTCTGCATTATTATGTCATTCATTTCGTATCTATGTGTTATGTTGATATCTTTTTATATGAGTTCAATTCTCATTTATTTTAAATTCCATTAATATCCTTTCCTTTGTGCTTACGAATCACCTAGGTTATTAAGGTACTGAATTTTTATATTGAATTATGCATTTATATGTTTATGTTTATGTATATATATATATATATATATATATATATATATATATATATATATATATATATATATATATATATTAGTATTTATGTATCCACATAGACTTTATATATCAAGGAGATATAATTTTTTATGTATCAATTCTCAGTATTTACTTCAACAGTGCTCGATACGTAAGTACAGCTAGGTAGTTAGCTATGAAAATATATTACTATATATATATATATATGTATTACTATATATATATATGTATATATATATATTACTATATATTAGTATATATATATAACATTTCAATTAATTATATACAAAATTAGAATATAATTGCTTCTAATAAGAAATAAAAGAGTACAAATAAATACATAATTGTAAAAATTATACACATAATCAAAATATACAATACATAGTTAGGTTTTATATGAATAAATATCCTACCATTCATATTTAGGATAATGCAATTAGTTTAAGTTTTTTTTTGTTTGTTTTTTTCTTTTTTATTTTCAGGTTTTTGTTGAGTGGTTATTCTACGAAATAATTTAATTATAGATTAATATTATATAATATATATATATATATATATATATATATATATATATATATAAATGCTGCTTTGTTACATTAGGACGCGTGCTAACTTTGAAACAGTCGTTAGGGTTAGGGTTAGAGTCAGAGTCGAAGTAAGGATCATGGTTAAAGTTAGCTTGAGTCTTGATGTAACAAAGTACACAAAATGTAAGTAATTATATACCAAATGAGGGTGGAATTTTACAACTGTGTACTTATAAAAGGGTAGTAACTCCTCATAAAAATTTGAGGTTTGCTTCTCCTGGGTTTTTCAATTACATTTTAATTTAGTAATGGCGCATGTTTTTCGTATTTTTTCATTTTTGTTTGTTGTTTACTTTCTGTTGGTATTAAAGTTGCCTGCTAATCTTCTTTTTCTCAAACATCAGTTATGAATCCCTTTGCAATGTGAGTGCTTTATTGTTTGTTTTTTTCTGATGTTTCTGGACACAGATTTTAGACTTCTGAAGAGTCTTTCGTATGGAATATATAGTTAGTAGTATATGTCTAGGCGAAATAAATTAAAACATAATTGCTAGTATCTAATTTTCTATTGTTCATTTATATATGGTCCGGTGTTAAATTTGTTTTTAAGTAAACATCTATGAGGCTTTATATATATATATATATATATATATATATATATATATATATATATATATATATATATATATATATATATATATATATATATATACGGTGTTAAAAATGGTACATACTCCGCATCACTGGCTATAAATATGTTATCTAAAGT
>OY744540.1:47623265-47683265 GCA_963556195.1 Sepiola atlantica
TTCACATAGATTAATACATTAGGTTTCACATAGACTAATACATTAGGTTCACATATATGAAGACATTAGTGTTCATATAGATAAAGACATTAGGTTTCACATAGACAAAGACATCAGGTTCACATATATGAAGTCATTAGGTTTCACCTAGATGAAGACATTAGGTTTCACCTAGATAAAGATATTAGGTTCACATATATGAAGACATTAGGTTTCACATAGATAAAGACATTCAGTTTCGCATAGATAAAGACATCAGGATTCACATAGATCAAAACATAAGGTTATTCATAGATAAAGACATTAGGTTTAACATAGATAAAGACATTAGGTCTCACATAGATAAAGACATTAGGTTTCACATAGATAAAGACATCAGGTTTCACATAGATAAAGACATTAGGTTTATCATAGATAAATACATAAGGTTTCACACAGATAAAGACATTAGGTTTCATATAGACAAAGGCATGAAGTTCACATATATGAAGACATTATATTACGCATAGATAAAGACATTATGTTTCATATAGACTAAGACATTAGATTCACATATATGAAGACATTAGGTTTCACATAGATTAATACATTAGGTTTCACATAGACTAATACATTAGGTTCACATATATGAAGACATTAGTGTTCACATAGATATAGACATTAGGTTTCACATAGACTTAGTAATTAGGTTCACATATATGAATACATTAGTGTTCACATAGATAAATACATTAGGTTTCACATAGATACAGACATTAGGTTTCACATTGATACAGGCATCAGGTCTCACATAGATTAAGACATTTGGTTTCACATACATTAATACATCAGGTTTCACTATGATAAAGACATTAGGTTACACATAGATTAAGACATTAGGTTTTACATAGATAAAGACCTTACGTTTCACATAGATAAAGACATCAGGTTTCACATAGATAAAGACATCAGGTCTCACATAGATAAAGACATCAGGTTTCACATAGATAAAAACATTAGGTTTTACATAGATAAAGACATTAGGTTTCACATAAACTAAGACATTAGGTTTAACATAGATAAATACATTAGGTTTCACATAGATCAAGACATTAGGTTTTGCATAGATAAAGACATTAGGTTTCACATATATGAAGACATCAGGATACACATAGATGCAGACATTAGGTTTCACATAGATAAAGATATCAGGCATCAGGTTTCACATAGATAAAGTCATTAGGTTTCACATCGATGAAGAAATTAGGTTTAACATAGATAAAGACTTTAGGTTTAACATAGACTAAGACATTCGGTTCACATATATGAAGACATTAGATTTCACATAGAGAAAGACATTAGGTGTCACATTCACTAAGACATTTGGTTCCCATATATGAAGATATTAGGTTTCACATAGATAAAGCCATTAGGTTTCACATAGACTAATACTTTAGGTTCACATATATGAAGACATCAGGATTCACATAGATGCAGACATTAGGTTGCACATAGATAAAAACATCAGGTTTCACATAGATAAAGACTTAGGTTCACATATTTGAAGACATTAGATTTCACATAGATAAACACATTGGGTGTCACATTGACTAAGACATTAGGTTCCCATATATGAAGATATTAGGTTTCACATAGATAAAGCCATTAGGTTTCAATTAGACTAATACATTAGGTCTACATATATGAAGACATCATGGTTTACATAGATGCAGACATTAGGTTTCAGATAGATAAAGACATCAGGTTTCACATAGATAAAGACATTAGGTTCACATATATAAAGACATTAGGTTGCACCTAGATAAAAAGATTAGGTTTCACATAGATTAAAACATTAGGTTCACATATATGAAGATATTAGGTTTCACATAGTTAAAGACATTAGGTGTAACATAGACTAAGACATTAGGTTCACATAGATAAAGACATCAGGATTCACATAGATAAAGACATTAGGTTTTACATAGATAAAGACCTTACGTTTCATATAGATAAAGACATCAGGTTTCACATGGATAAAGACATCAGGTTTCACATAGATAAAGACATCATGTTTCACATAAACTAAGAGATTAGGTTTAACATAGATAAAAACATTAGTGTTCACATAGATAAACCCATTAGGTTTTACATGGATAAAGACATTAAGTTTCACATATATGAAGACATCAGGATACACATTGATGCAGACATTAGGTTTCACATAGATAAAGACATCAGGTTTCACATAGATATAGTCATTAGGTTTCACATAGATAAAGAAATTAGGTTTCACATAGATGAAGACTTTAGGTTTCACATAGACTAAGACCTTCGGTTCACATATATGAAGACATTAGATTTCACATAGATAAAGACATTAGGTGTCACATTGACTAAGACATTAGGTTCCCATATATGAAGATATTAGGTTTCACATAGATAATACATTAGGTCTACATATATGAAGACATCAGGATTCACATAGATGCAGACATTAGGTTTCACATAGATAAAGACATCAGGTTTCACATAGATAAAGACATTAGGTTCACATATATAAATACATTAGGTTTGGCCTAGATAAAAAGATAAGGTTTCACATAGATTAAAACATTAGGTTCACATATATGAAGATATTAGGTTTCACATAGTTAAGGACATTAGGTTTCACATAGATAAAGACATCAGGATTCACATGGATAAAGACATTAGGTGTTACATAGATAAATACATTAGGTTTCACATAGATAAAGACATTAGGTTTCACATAGATAAAGCTATTAGGTTTCACATAGATAAAGACATCAGGATTCACATAGATCAAGACATTAGGTTTCACATAGATAAAGACATTAGGTTTCACATAGATAAAGACATCAGGATTCACATAGATAAGGACATCAGGTTTCACATAGATAAAGACATTAGGTTTCACATAGATAAAGACATTAGGTCCCACATAGATAAAGACACCAGGTTTCACATAGATAAAGACATAAGATTTCACATACATATAAGTCAGAACGGGAGTGTACACAGCTTCACTTTTTTTCATGCGTACTGTTAGTTCAAAGCAGGTACAAGCAGGTACAAGCATTCGTGACGATCTCTACGACTGATTAAATATTTCTCTGAAATTGTGTCACTAATCAGAATTCTCAGCATATAACAGGTACTTAACTAATCCATCACAAACGAAATTTATAGCTTAGAATCTTTTCATGGTTGAATAGTTTTTCAGTCTACTATAGACACTTATATCACAATCGTTGAAAAGCATACTAGAGCACATCTGTCAGATTAATTGATAACAATGTTGGTGCAGGTATATTACCCTGCTTTACTCCATTATCAATGGGCGTTCATCTGAGAGTCAATCATTTCAATTAACGGGGTGTTTCATACAATAATTAAGTTGTTTAAACTTGTCAGTAAAAGCAGTGAGTCTCACGGTTTATTGTGTTAAATGTCTTGTTTAAATTCACGAAAACTTGACAAAAAAGTATACTTTGCTAAATTGACTTTTCTATAAAATGTTTACTAAAGAATATAATGTATACGGTTCATCGTCCACCCCTACACAAGACTAGGGGCTCAGGAAGTACATCCGAACATATATATGCTCAAGTCGGTTTATCAAGATCCGTACAAGTACCTTCTAACCTGCTGCTAGCATTGGGATACCACGGTAATTTCCAAACTCTGAATGTCATCCCTTTTCTGTTTACAACATAATCAGGATGGTATCTATCCAATCTTGGGATACAGGGTCACATTACTATACTGACAACACAAAAGAGTGGACTAAACAATTGAAATTACAACCACTGCGTTTCAGCAGGTGATCAGGATTGTAATCTATCCCAGGAGCGTTATTTGAGTCTATCTGTTTTATGCACTCGACTGTTTCTTTGTAAGTTGGTTCTGCGTAAAGTCCAGGACGATTCTGAAAGAGATCACGAAAATGTGTATGCCATCGACATTTAGTTCGATAGTTGCAGTGAATAGTATATTTGAAGAAGACTTCGGACCATAAGCTTAAATAAGCACGGCATAAGATGGGATAATAGTCAGTTTGTATCTTCCATGGAGAAGTGAAACCACCATTTGGTGTTTAATTTTGCACACACAACGCTGAACCTTACTCTTCACAAATGAGAAGTAGGTAGCAAGAGGTGACCTGTTCGGAGAAAAAGAGTTGAAAAGTTTCAAATGAGCTTGTCGTTTCTTTATTAAGTTTAGGGTTGATTACACTGAAGTTACCAGTAATCCATTGTTCATGTCTTGGAGTCCTCAATTGAAGATTGTAAAACTTTGAAAACCCCGTCTGGTCAAAGGTACATTTGAGAGAACTTCTACCGATTGAATATTTTAACTTGAAGACATAAATACGCCTAAGTACATAAACTTTATTGAAACGACTTTTCCAGTGAATAGAAAATTTGAGCATAGCTCTGATCTTTAAGTGATCATTGTTAAAGTCGCCACGACGCATTACTCTGATTTGGCAAAAGTTTCTTATATCATCACGTCTACATATCATATAATCCAGTAAGTGGTCACAACTAGACTGCGGATGCGAACAATGCGCATCGTTCTTCTGGTGAGAAAATGTGTTGGTAATAACTAGATCCAGTTCATTTGAAAGCTAAAGGAGCAGCAGACAATTTGCATTTGCTACACTAATGCCATATGGACCTAGCAACGACCAGGTTTCATTTTCCAAGCCGAGCCGAGCCGAGCCGAGCCGAGCCGAGCCGAGCATTAAAATCACCAAAGATGATTAAACTCTTGGCACTTCGCAAATCGGTGATAATAGATGTAAGTGTATTATAGACTGAATTTATATCCTCTTAGAACAAATCAAGCCTCGGCGCATAAGTAGATATAAAATTCATGTATCGACCAGTAGCATGTAGAATTCTCATTATACTGTCTCTTCAATCCTGTCAATTAATGACTTCTTAAATGCAAACCATACACCAGCCTAAAAAAAGATTCTACTTTTTAGGTGTGAACCGACTGAAAAAAAAACGAATTTCTTTCAGCATTTAGAGTAGAGGGTTAGTTGCGCATATACATTTAACGTAAAATGATTCCCCATTTCCGGACTATTCGAATTTTTAAGAGTAGTTAACAAATTGGTTTACCACTAACTCTAAGATCGATATGTAAAGTCATAAAACAACGCGTAATCGCGTTATTTTTCTATTACCACACGAACTTAGTGTTGTTAGTAAGAAGGAGACGTCTTTATATGACTTCACTAATTACATATTTTTGTGCTAAAGTTTGATCATTAATATGACCAAGAGTTAAAACAAACAAAAAATGGGTTACATATCCTTACGCCACTATCTAGTCTGAAAGGGCTGATCATTTTACGTTTAATTTATATGCGAAACTGATTTTTAGTTATTGTTTTTATTTATTCCATTAAGTTTTTTAGGCTATTTACATGTAATTGGCTTAAAAATATAAAATCACATTTTTCTTTTCGGGTGAATTAGCATCTAATAATGCTTTATTTTCTTTCACAACAAAAAGTTATAATTGCGAATTGACGACAAAAACAAAAGAAAACAATCACCGATAATTTTATGAAAATGCAGTATTTACAAAGTACCGGAAAATATTTTTAAATAAAATTCAAACATTTTCGGCAAGAAAAAAAATGGCTGATAAACATATGTTTATAATTATAAAAATCAATTATTAAACGATTTCTTTTTAATTAAAAAAAAATCAATTTAAGTTTACGTGTGTGGGCTTTTTTCCTGTCACCGCTAAGTCATCCCCCCCCCATAAAAATGAGATTCTACTTCGTTTGTAAACATCCCCCCTAAAAAACTTTTAAAGAATTAAGAATTTAGAGAGGGGATCATTTTCACACATAAATTTAACGTAGAATGAGCTCCCATTTCCGAGACATTTTAGCCTTTTAGAGCAGTTAACTCCAACTGTTTATTTTGCTCTGGATGATAAATTCGGTGGCTTTATATTATGGGAGGGGTCTACATTTTTAAGCGATTACGCATAGTTTTATGACCTTGTTAGACGGTCTTAGGGTTAGTAGTAAAGAAATTTAGTGAACATCCCTAAAAAGTTATAATGGCCAGTAAATGGTGATCATTTTACGTTGTATGTACATACGAAACTGATCTAAATTCTAGAAAATCGTTTTTCTTTTCGCCAAGTTTTTTCAAGGTGATCACACGTAATCAGCGAAAAAATTTATATTTTAGAAGGGTGAGTTAGCTGCGGATGTTAATCTACAAACTTGCCATTATTACTATTAATAGTAGTATTACTATTATTATTATTATTATTATTATTATTATTATTATTATTATTATTATTATTATTATTATCTGTATATTGTTTTTTCTGTTTACAGTAAAACTAATCAATCTACGACGTATCTGGTATATTGACAGTAGCAATAACCCACTAAATCTTCCTAATTAGGATTAAAAAATGAAGATTCTTTGATACAAAAAAAGAACAGAATAATTAATAACCCCCCCCCCCGCCTCGTCCTCATTATGTATTTCTTACGTTTGTAAAAATATATGCGAAGCAACAAATTTTAGATATTTAGAAATTTAAGAAAAAAAACAAATCGGTAATTGCATCAGCATCGGAAATTTAGAACAGAATCTGTAATTGTATAGGAATTGGGATACATTTAAAAATCGTCCAATCACTAATATATATATATATATATATATATATATATATATATATATATATATTGGAAACATTAACCTAAAACAGAAAGAAAATCAAAGCAAATTAATTGCAGAACTATCATTTTCCAAACATATATATATATATATATATTTATACGTGCTTCTAATCGTTAAAAAATTCCGAATAGCAAAACAAAAAAGAAGTGGTCATTCTCTGTTATTAATCTGTTTGTGTATGTTATTTTCTCAATTGGCAAATATTATATATATATATATATATATATATATAATATTTAAATGTTGAATTAAATTAAAAGTTATTAGACTATTGTTTAATAATAGTATATCGTGATCATATAAGCTCAATATATTGAATAGAGCAATCAATTCTAGAGAGGAAAGATGAGAATGAAAATTTGAAAAGATACAATATTTATTAGAGCATCAAAAGTTCAGAGCTAGTAGCTTCATATTCTTAATCCATGGATTTTCAAAGATAAACTCTTTTCAACAGATGAACATTTTACATAAAATGATACCAAATAAAGACTAATAGGTAAAGTGTTTTATGTTTAGATGAGAGCGCAGAGTCAGAGTGGACGCCGTAAAAAACACGTTAAAAATAAAACAGCTGTTATATTGGAAATAAATGTTTGAAAAAAAATAATACTCAAGTTGTTCAAGAATCCAAATGTTGTTGTTAAGAGGCTGATATTTAGACGGCAATTGGTAAAGTCCAGTTTATCTTGTCTGTTCAGTAGTTTGGTATTGGAATTATCCGTTTCACTGGGTTCAGAATGAAGTTAGTCAGTTAGAGTTTGGTATATATCAAATTGTGCATTACGAAAACCTCTAGCTCTCTGGTTGATCAGTGTATCGATAAGTTATAAACATGTCTATAAACTTTATTTACAATGTTTTATTCTCATCATTTTATCTCTAGAATATTTATAGATAGATAGATAGATAGATATTCTAGAGATGAAAGATGAGAATAAAAGTTGTAAAGATAGGTTATAGACATGTCTATGACTTATCGATACACTGATCGACCAGGGAGCTAAAGGTTTGCGTAATGCACACTTTGATATATATATATATATATATATATATATATATATATATATATATATATATATATATAGCAGTCATCTACAAATAGTGTTTCGTTTTATCACAGTATTTCACTTTAGCTAGACAATAAACAAGCAATATTAAAGCTGAGATCGAAACACGGTTATTTTGTTGATAGTCTATCTATTTACCTATTAGATTGTCGGTACAATCTTTGAAAAAGTAAAATTGTAATGCTTACATTAGAAACCAGGAGTGCTCAATTCTTTTACGATATACATTTACAGTAATGACAACTGGCGATCTCCCTTACCACAATGATCAAACCACGAAGGTAAGCGCACGTCGTAATCCACAGACAGTTATTCCGTATGCCTAGACAAACAAGTAATTGAAGTTGAGATCGAAACTTGACCGTTTTCTTAACAGTCGACAGAGAGTAATGATTTATTTTCTTGTATGTGTCTATGTGCACACACATGTGTGCGTTCAACATCATAATGTAGCAGAATAACGATTATAGTTTAATTCGAAACTTGTTTATTTACGAGATACATTGCATATACACCCACATTTAAAGATACAGAGCAAGATATATAGTAAATAGATATAGAGATAGAGATATCTAGAATTACACACATACATATATAAAACACACACCTAAATACATATTTAAATATACATACTTAAATTATGGACAGATATATAGACATATAAGAATTATAAGTAATTTATAACATTGGCAAGCCAACGAACTTACAAAAAATAAGCCTGTCTATTTCCTGTCATAAAATACTACTCTAGTACATAAATTCTGTTTATGATTTGCATTTCTTTGTCTCTGTGTCTTTCTTTGTCTCTGTCCCTGTCTGTCTGTGTCTCTCTCTCTCTCCCTCTCTCTCTCTCTCTCTCTCTATATATATATATATATATATATATTTATATATATATTATATATTTATATATATATATTATATTTATTTCATATATTATATTTATATTATATATATATATATCATATTTATATTATATATTTATATTATATATAATATATATATATATATATTATCTATATATATTATATATATAAATATCATATATATATTATATATTCATATATATACATATATATATATAAATATTTATATATATATATTAATTGTATACGTACATAAAATTAATCCATGGACACGTGTTTCTTGCTCACAGCATGGCTAACTTATAAATACGTCATATAAAGTTAAGGGCGACTAATAACGCAATTTTCTGTACTTTAGCTACTTAGGAAGTGAGACAATCGAAATAATAGTAAGCAAGAAAAAAAACGGACGCTGCAATCACCAATAAAAATAATAACATAAAAATACATACCCACCCACATATATATATATATATATATATATATATATATATATATATATATATATATATATATACGCTAGTGACGTGATGTAGTGGTTGCAGGCGCGAACAGTGTGATCGGCGTACCGAGTTTGAGTTATGTCGAGCTACTGCAGAACTTTAACTGATTCCCTTGAGAAAGTTATGAATCCATATACCATCCTTGCAGGTGCAGATGAAATAAGCCTTAATTGTACAACTAGTTTGTGAGAAAAGAAGAACCTTGGAACAAATAGGTCTTTCTCTGCTCATCCCTGCATTGTTTTCAGTCGTCTTCAATATAGAATCTCCTTTACAGACATTCCAACAGTTTCTTAGTACTGAAACGAAGGTAGACATAAAAGCAGTTGCCTTTTTTATTTAGTTTATTTCATTAGTTATAAGATATTCGTTGATAAAATTATAAATGATTTAATACGAGAAGAAGATGTTTAACTTTACACGTAAAAAACTCAGCATACAGAAGATTGTTTGATTGGAAAACCAGTTAATGGCAATCAACCTTCTGGAGTTTGAATAAGATAAAAAAGGAACTTCCTATTATTTAGACAAGATGGCGAGAGATTTTCTTTTCAAACTAAAAACAAGTAATAAGTTTTCATGAACAAAGTTATTTAAGGAAAGATCACATTTATCTTTTCAAGTATTACCTACTTTATTTACCTATCATTTACTTGCTTTGAAATTCTTTTATGTATTCATATTTATTTATTCATATAAATGTGGCATATAAGTTAGAGTATTCGCTAATAGGCCGGCCGAGCAAAGTTCTATCCTTAATCGAGTTATAATTAAACAATGATACTTGATGCCTCTTTGCTAAACACTCAGCATTATAAAGTGAGAATAAAGGATAAGAAGAGAAACGCTGCAACACGGCCGCCATCGACTATGGCCGATCACTTCACTTACTTTACACACACACACACACACACACACACACACACACATATATATATATATATATATATATATATATATATATATATATATATATATATATATATATATATGTATGTGTGTGTGTGTATCAAAGCAGCATTTTTTCTCTAAGATAATTATTATTAAAAATAACCGATAACTCATGTCTGGATATTTTTGTATCAATCCCTTCAATTTTCCGGATTAAAGTCTTAATCTCGGATGAGAATTGGCTGATGAATCTGCCGTAATTTTCTTTTAAGTCCAGAGTACTTTCTGACCCATCTGGGTCCATCTTCAGTGGAATAATGTCAGTCAGGTGAAGACCTGGAGTTGGTTTATAGTTAATTATAGCGGGAATATATATATATATATATATATATATATATATATATATATATATATATATATATATATATATATATATATATATATATATATATGGGTGGGTATGTATTTTTATGTAATTATTTTTATTGGTGATTTCAGCGTCCGTTGTTTTTTTTGCTTACTATTATTTCGATTGTCTCACTTCCTAAGTGATTACGATGCAGAAAATTGCGTTATTAGTCGCCCTTAACTTTATATGACGTATTTCTAAGTTAGCCATGCTGATAACAGCTGTGAGCCAGAAACACGTGTCCATGGATTACTTTTATGTACGTATAAAATTAATATATATATATATATAAATATTTATATATATGTATATATATGTATATATAATATATATATATTATATTTATATATATATATATTATATATATAATATATATATAATATATATATATTATATATATATAATATATATATATTATATATATAATATAAATATATAATATATATATATAATATAAATATATAATATATATATATAATATAAATATAATATATATATATATATATATATATATATATATATATATATATATATATATAGTCGTGGGAACATTGAACTGATGTAACCCGGAAAATTATAGAATCTAAGCAATTAGGTAATTGTGTATATTCTTAAACACTGAAATGAAGGAAATTAATATGAATGAAAAGAAAAACATATTCCTTTCACTAATCCCATCACTAACTGTAAATTCGGAAAAGGCGGTAAAGCTGTATCGTAACTCAACAGTTACAAGTCTAAGGATCTTATAAAATTGAATTTCGCCCTTCTACACTCTTTCTCACTGATGAACGCGCCACAGAATAAACGTTTGCCTCTTATAAAGAAGGTGGTAAGTGTGGGAAAATAGCTTCCCGTTAACTAAATACGTTGTGATAAGTCGATATCAACCGAAAGCCCTTTGTTTCTTTTATCCTAACAGTAACCGTATTTCGGGTGGCAAAGCATTAAAAAAACGGAAGCCGTGCACGCGCAGTGGACGTAAGTAAAATTTGATGAATAAATGTCTATTCGAAGGGGCCGTTAAAATCAATTTCGCCCACAAGTATTCCAGTTCGTCCCAACTACACCACATAAGAGAATAGAACGCATAAAGCTACAGGCAATTAACCTATTCACGCCCCGAAAGGAAGTGTTAATTCCTGACGAGATGGTCTTCTGTTACCTTAGCAGAATGTGATGAATTCTAAATAACACAAAGTGGAAGGAAAAACGAACACGACTGTGGCGTTGTGTACGCAGTGGGCGTAAGGGAATCGTTAAATGTCACTTTTTAGTGTAGGCGGTTGTTAAAACTAATTTTATCCGAAAACGTCCTGATCGATTGCATCGACTTTCCTTCACGGATGAGAGCGCCACAAAAGACAAGCATAAAACTACCCCAGCGAATAGTGGTTTTATGTCTGGGAGGTAGCATCCCGTTACGTTAGCAGATGTGATGATTTGTAAATAACACAAAAGCTCTGTTTCTTTGTATCCTTACAGTAAGTGTTAGCCCAGTGGTAATTAGAAAAATGAAACAAAAAAAGGACAGAAAATTGGCGCACGGGAGAAGTTTACAACACATACATTACTTTTTACCTCAGCGTCAATCGAATAGCCGTGTCTTCTAAGGTTATCAATGAAATTCTCGAGCTTCGGTAAGGTCATTGATAACATAAGTAGACACGGCTATTCTATTGCCGCTGAGGGTGACAGTTATTCACGTGTTGTGGACCTCCAGGGTTAGTTGGGCGTTGTGGTTATCCAGTTTATCAAGCCCTTGAATCTGATGCAGTGTCTTCATGATTCTGCTTGGGAAGCCACAAGGACTATTATTCCCTATGAAAACAGCATTCACGTGTTGTATGCTCATCAGGTTGTCTAGGTTTAATCTTCGACATCAAAAGCGGCGGACTAAAAAAGGTGATTCCCAAAATGGCTTTATGTTCTTTTTCGCTGGTGAATGTTGTATTGACCCCTAAACATCCGTATTGTGGAGACTCATTCAGACTATGTTGAGCGTGGCATTTAACAATTGTTTTCTATTGAAGCTCTCGGACTTAGTGAAGAAAAGGACCTTTTTAGCTACGATCAGGAAAAAATTGGAAAATTCGAAGAATCTATAAACAAAAAAAACTATTTAATTACGTAAAATCCTCTTGGTTGGAAGGCAAACTACATTTGCTTCTTTCAAATTACTCCGTAGCATTATGAATATTGGATAGAGTTGTTAAGCGATTAAGGTGTAGCAACCAATATCAGGATTACTTGGAAGTGTTCCGAGAGCAGGAGAGAGAAGGGGTAAACGAAAAATGATGTTAACCCCAGTGAATATGAAAATGCATTTAGATACCTCATCGGCCTGTCTTACAGGCAAGGGAACAATCTACAACTTAGTTGAGTCATGTAATAGTGCCCAGGAGCTAACATCTATTTACTCTTAGTTCGTTCAAAAGTTGCCTGAAAATAATGGTAAACTCTGTTCCTGTAACACTAACTGTGGTGAACTAAGTGAGAAAATGCCAAACGACGGTACTCTTTTGAAACACTCATCTATGTGTGAAAAGGTCATGGGTTATGAATAGAATCCTTATCTAGATCTTGTGTGTGTTTCTGTGACACCCTATCTGTGTACCTTCCTTTAACAATTAGAGGCCGTATTCTTATTAGCGAACTTTGGAAGTTGAATTTGGGTTGCGATGACCCTATTTGCCATGACCTACTGAAAACCTGGAAGATATTGTCCGAAGATGTATCATGTTTAAGTACTCGACAGCCACCCAGTATGGCGCTAAATAAGGGTGATGATTCTTCTTTAATTATGCTTTGTGATGCCTCAAAACATGCATATGGATTTGCCGCTTATTCTGTACGAGAGGGAACATCTTTTATTTTCGCCAAGGCTAAAGTAGCTCGCCTAAAAAATGACTTTAAATGTCTTGCTCTACTATAATTTACCCTTTCTAGTGTAAATCTTGGAGAAGTAATTGTCGCATTGATTTCAATTTTTCTTATTATTATTGCTCTCAGATACAATAAAGATTAAAATATATATTTGTTAAGAAACAGCCTAAGTCCAACTGGCAAGGTCGTAAAACTACATGTAATCGCCTAAAATAATAACTAACAGAATTTATCTCCAATAGCAAAAAAAATAAGTTAACTGACATGAATCTTTAGAATATCCCGGATATGGAGGATCATTTAACATTAAATTTATATGCGACATTGATATGCGACACTGATGCCCACTCTAAATTGTAAACTAATTTTGTTGTTGTTTTCTATTGCCGCCAGGATGTTCAGTGTATCCACACCTAATCGCCTAAATAAGTAGAATCTCATTTTTGTAGGGCGGCTGAGGGTGTTAATCTACAAGAATACTGAATCTTTTAAATTTTTTTTATTCATACATGGAAAATAAGAGATTAAATTATTTAGATAATTTTAAAGAAACTATTTAAATTTCACGGGAAAAGTGAACACAATTAAACTCACTTGCTGAAAATAAGAAATAGACATACAGTTTAAAAATATAAGATTTAAAAGATAAATATGGGTAAATTTGCAGATTAACACACAGCTTTCCCCCACCCGCGAATCATGATACTGTGCTTTTATAGGCGATTACGTGTGAACACCGTGGAAAACGGAAAGAAGGAAAACATATTTTAGAATTTAGAGTGCTGTATCAGTTTAATATATATTTAATATAAATTGTGCGTTATTTTTGGGGGTCCACTCTTTTAAGCGATTACTTGTGGTTTTACGACCTTGGAAGTCGGACTTCGTGTTAGTGTAATAAATATATTAGTTAATTATAACCTCACCCCAATTATTTTTCCCGGAGGGCAGGTATGGTTTTGCTAGTATATATATATATATATATATATATATATATATATATATATATATATATATATATATTTATTCCAAAATTATAAAAAGTAATATAAATATAACATTTAACACTTAACTCCTTTACTAACAGGAATACAACCCCATGCAAAATCTAACCCACCCAACAAAAAAGCCATATTTCCCCTACCCCAAGACCTTTCTAATTATTAACAAATGTATTCCACTATACAATATAAGACCCTTTCTCTTCGATATATTATATTATACTCATCACATCCACATCTCCTATACAGACCCTAATGCAACCTACACTCGCACTCTCGTAATCCCTGCCTAACACAAATAACATACATTATTAGATACCTCCACATATTCGAAAAAATACACATTTAAATATGTTTAACACATTAAATATCACTAGTTAAATACCTAGAAATATATTCATTGAATACCCTTAAATAAAAAGAAAACAAGGTATATGACACAGATCTAAAGCTTACCGATTCACACAGGCCCTCCAATAGGCTTATACACGTTATCAGATATAAGCTAACAGAGTTAATCAAACACAAGTATCTCACACGAGCCAATACAAACACCACACATGATGATAGCAAACTTATATTGACACATTCTACTTATTTTGATAACCCATTTGGAAACTTTTTACTGATAAAGAGATCCCATCATTTTACAACAATAGCAAGAATTCTAACAATAGTTTTACACTCAAATATAAGCACTATCCACTAATAATAAAAGTAATATAAATATAACACTTCAACCCTTTAATAACAGGAATACAACCTCACTAAAAATCTAACCCATTCACTGACAGATAAACTGCAACACATTAACATGAATGCTTCATTGGAGAAACATATAGTCCGTTCCTATTGACTCGGCACTTTTTCCAAAAAAGACGCTTAAATGAACTCACCGGAAAACGTTACGGTGATTTTTTAACTCCATTCTTCGATTTGTTCTTATTTTGTGAGTCGCTGATGATTTGTATTAGGCTCTAACGACCTTTTTAACAAAAATAAAATAGCAGACTATTTCAATAAAACAACGCTACGTCTCTGACGTATGTACGCATAGTTTTAAATAAATAATTTGTATATTAGCTGTCACATTTTTTGCGGTCGAGCACATTATTAATGTATTTTCTACATAAACCGAAATATATATATATATATATATATATATATATATATATATATATATAATAATGTGTGTGTATAATCAATTTCTGTTAAATATACACCGAAGTAATATATATATATATATATATATATATATATATATATATATATATATATATATATATATATATATATTTATATATTGCTTCGGTGTATGTTAAAAAGAAATCGACAATACACACACATATTGTATATATATATATATATATATATATATATATATATATATATATATTTATATATTGCTTCGGTGTATGTTAAAAAGAAATCGACAATACACACACATATTGTATATATATATATATATATATATATATATATATATATATATATATATATATATATATTGCTACGGTGTATGTTAAAAAGAAATCGATAATATATATTAACTTTTATATAAATATTAACTTTTACGTACATAAATGAAATCCATAGACACAGATTTCTGGCTATGAGCCGTCATTAGCATGGTTATCTTGGGCAGGGATCGAACCTTTGACGTATATAGTATGTTGATAACCGCCATACTAAAGTGCCCTGTCCGATATATGCACGATTTTGTATCGCCTACCATTGTACGAAGCTTTTGTTATTGTTTTTACTGCGGATAGAATTGCGGTTCGTTTTTGTTTTAGTATTTATACTTTTCTTAAGCGTTTAAAAATATGCAGAGTACTAAATTAAGTTGGCCTTAATCGAACATCTCATCAACATATATGTTAGAGTATTTAAATAATTTGTCTACTTCTATTTTTGTGTTTGTTGTTGGGAGCTTTTTTTGTTTTGCTAAATTAAATGTGAGTGTTTTTGTATCCGCTGTCTTTTAGTGTTTTATTGTATAAGGCAGTATGGGTGTTAGAGATTACTTCATTAGAGGAGTTATTGCTTATTCTCTTTTCGATTTATTTGGAGATATGTTTGATTATAGTGTTTGGATGGTTAGAGAGTGGGTGGACATACATTGGATTGACACTATCTTTAGTATAGGGTTCAAACTTTCTTTATTTAAGTTAAGTGTTAGGTCTAAGAAGTTACCTATGGATATGAATTGTGATAATACTTACTTATTAATACGCCAAAGACGAAATGAAAAGTATACGAAAACAATGAAAATTAAAATATCTGCATGGAAAATACTCACTTTATAGTCAGGATACTGATATATATTCAATACCAAATCTATCAGTGTGTACGAATCTCAGCGCGTAAAGATGAAAGAGCCTATTCACTCGATAATGATCAAGGAATATAATATAAAACGGATCCAAATTGCATAACGTGTCATTAAAAACAGTTGACTACATTTCAATTGGCTGCTCTATATTATCATCAACAGAATCGAACGATATGGATGAGATTTTGTATAATGCAACCGTTTATAATAGGCTATGGGCAGTAATGGAAGCACACAGCGTTCAATTATTTAGATTTTTACTGAGCGGAGCATTGATAGCCAGCAAGATGTGTGATTAGTGTAATGGATACCGTTGCGGACTATGGTATCTTGTACCGTGAGTTGAAATTAGATATAGATCTCGGATGATCGAATGACGCACTAAGAAACTATGGCTAAAAGAACAACTTAGGATGAATTGGTGTTACCCAATAAATCGATTACATAAGTTATTGCATTGCTTTATTAAATCATCTCTACCGGATTGATCTATTGTAAAACATTTCCGTAATATTATTTCACATTTATCCATGTTAGCATATAGGAATGCATTTCTTATTCATTACTTATGAACATAAACATAACCGCCAAGAACATCTCCGCGGATACACCCATTACCTGGACATTAATAAAAAAAACAAGAAACAATGTTTATTTTTGTTTTTTGAAAAAATGACACAATACTGGTCAACCTTGATGATTGAATATTATCCCGAAATTAATAAGATTAAAGTAAAAAAAATTAACTGATTTTGCATTGATAAAGGCTTCTATTTTCAATTTTAATAATACTGACCCACCAATGCTTTTAAATGAACGGCCTATCTTTCTAAACTTCGAGCATGCT
The DNA here is from genome assembly GCA_963556195.1 of Sepiola atlantica. Classification (NCBI taxonomy): domain Eukaryota; kingdom Metazoa; phylum Mollusca; class Cephalopoda; order Sepiida; family Sepiolidae; genus Sepiola; species Sepiola atlantica. The sequence goes on from OY744540.1 coordinate 47,640,805, forward strand.
AATACGTCTTCGTTCTACAACCAGAATTTGACTTCATAACCGCCAAGAGAATCTCCGCGGATATACGCATTACATATATAACAACTCTATTTGATATTGAGCACTTTTTATAAGCCCAGCTGAAATTCTTTGGATTACTATCCTGTGGATGTTTACCTTGCCTGTATTATATATATATATATATATATATATATATATATATATATATATATATATATATATATATATATATATATACTAGCTCGCCTACCCGGAAATTCACAAAAGTCTTTCGGTTGAACCAGAACATTCTTTTAAAATGTTTAAATGTAGTATAAAACCGTTGAAATTTTGTTCAAATGTATTCAAGATATCATGGCTAGTTAATGCTTAAAAAAGTAAGTACATAAAAAGTTCCTCGACTCTACGTGATTTCGTTGGTGCTGTGACGTTCTTTTCTTATTAATAAAATGATACGAGCGTTTAAATGTTCATCATTTTATATACTTAATTAATATATATAGATAGTTAAAAGTGTGCGTATATATATATATATATATATATATATATATATATATATATATATATATATATATATATATATATATATATATATGTGTGTGTGTGTGTGCGTGTGTGTTTGTGTTCGAATTTGCATTTATTAATCCAGTGTTCATAATATCAAATTTTTAAAAAGTCTATGATTTATGTTCAGGGCTGTGAAATCCAAATCCAAATGTGTAGATTCCTCCGAAGGGAAACGCTTAAAATAACATCTGAATCTTTGGGGTCGTTCTAAATCAACTTTCCAGTTGAAAGGCAGTAGCGTTCATTAACAGAAATACGGACAATTTTAAGCTCATCCACATAAACTATCATAAAAATTAAAAAATTCTTCTGGTCAGTCACATAATTACGTACAATTTTAAAAGCTACTCAAGAGAGTGTTCCCAGCTCTAACAAATTGAGCTGAATTCATATATTTTATGTGGTTAAGAATACGAATTTCGGTGCCCTTTGGAATTAGTTATGACCCAACTCCGTGATGCGTTCAATAAATTAATAAATATTTATAGACGTCAGGACTAAAGTCTGAGAGAGCTGACAAACACAGATATAACTTCATGCATATACGCATGAACATGGCGGGTTATCAGGAATTCTGCAATGAACCACGGAATTATTCTTCAGTTCCATCACATTTTAAGTAACATTACTAATAATATAAAGAAGAGGTAAAGGAGAAACACAAGTCGACATTATAATGATAATAGTAACAACAGCATTAGAAAAATACTACTACTACTACTATTGCTACTACTACTACTACTGCTACTGCTACTACTACTACTACGAAAAAGAAGAAGAAGAAGAAGAAGAAGAAGAAGAAGAAAAAGAAGAACACAAGAAGAAGAAGAAGAAGAAGAAGAAGAAGAAGAAGAAGAAGAAGAAGAAGAAGAAGAAGAAGAAGAATATAGTTATAAATTAACAACTAGGAACTTTAGGCAACATATTGGAGTAGAATTCGTACTGGAAAAAAATCATAAAACAACTCAAAACAGCAAAAGACATATAAATACCAGATTGAGAAGTTCTGAGTAGCAATGTTCACCAAGAAAATACAAATATTTCGAAAATGGATCCCATCAAATGAACAGAAGAAAAAGGATAATAAAAAGAGAATACCCGATAACAATAAAACTCGTTGAATGTAAATTATATAGGAATATAGAAATACGCACCTGAGAATTATCGGTAATACAATACTCTGGACTCTTCATAAACTGGATAAGAGAACATAGGAAATTCACGACTATACGTAATGGACTGCAACCAAAGAATCATACTTGTTGACCGTATGCACACATTTGAAAGAGTAAGTACTGGGTATTGCATACACGATGCAATAAATGTATAAGATAAATAACATAATATAAAACACAAAGAGGTTGATTGTTGCTGCAAAATGCAGTGTCAAAGTAAACAATACGCAAAGCACGAAAACGGTAAATAAAAAGATGAGAAAATAATAATGGGAAGAGCAGCCACTGTAAGAACTAATTATAAGATGTGCAAAATTAAATGCACTCAAGAAAACCTGTACATTGCTAGGGAAACGACACTTGTCAAAAGGAGACATAATCACATTCGACAGCTACACTAAACAAGGTGATCAGAAAAAAATACATAAAAGCAAAGATAGACAACATTTAAAAAAGAAGTAAAGAGACGAAACAGTAAACCACATCATAAGTCAATGCAAAAAAACTAGCTGTAAATGAAGATTAAATATACATTTCATCGTTGGGAAAGTAAACAGCAAGTAAATGTGCGGACATCTTTGAACAACTGACAAATAATAAGTGCAAACACAGAAGTCAGTAGTCTTAAACAAAATATAAATAAGTGTATGATCATTATGATCAGTTCCGATAAACCTGATAAAAGACTAGAAGAAATTGAAGCCTAAAAAGAGAGTTGACATTATACGAAGCACGATACTCATTAAAAGAATCTGAAACATACAACACATCTTTGAATGCGGAAACCAATACACATAGACAGGGGTATATAGACTAACCATAGGTAAATAATAATAATCACACGTATTGTGATGAGTATTGAAAGTAGTGAAGAGTATTAGAACTCTAAGGAAAGTTGTTGTCACTCCAAATCAGAGAAAACAACCTGTTACTTGTACCGACCATCTTGAGAACTAGTGAATGATTAACAAGAACAATACGAATACCCAGAGATAAAGTATAAAGAGCGGATGAAAATAGAAATGCTTTACAAACTCATGACTTTTGTTTCATAAAAGAAAAACATGAAATATAAGAAAGACAACATCATACACATAAATAAGAAATACAATACACACATACGTTACCTATGGATATGAATTGTGATAATACTTAATTATTAATACGCCTAAGACGAAATCAAAAGTATACGAAAACGATGAAAATGAAAATATTCTCATGGAAAATGCTCACTTTATAGTCAGGATACTGATATATATCAATACCAAATCTATCAGTGTATACGAATCTCAGCGCGCAAAGATGAAAGAGCCTATTAAGTCGATAATGATCAAGGAATATAATATAAAACGGATCCAAGTTGACTACATTTAAATTGGCTGCGCTATATTATCATCAACAGAATCGAACGATATGGATGAGAGATGGGCTTATAATATTCACGAGATTTTTTATAATGCAACAATTTTTAATAGGCTATGGGCAGTAATGGAAGCAAACAGCGTTAAATTATTTTGATTTTTTTCTGATCGGAGTATTGATAGTGAACTAATATTTTTAACATAAATTCGAAGTCCGACTGGCAAGGACGTACAGCCACACGTAATTACATAAGAAGTCGACCCCCAAATAAGAATAACAACAGCATTTATCTCCAACAATAGCAAATAAAAGCTCGCTATAGCCTCGCGATGTAAGTAAGGATTAACTAATAGAGTGAATGTGGTATTCTCGTGAGAGTGTATAGCGTCGCGTTAGTGCTACATATTTTGGACAAAACGTATGACTATCGGCCCCACAAACAAAGATTTGTTGTCAAAATGTTTACCATCGCCCTCAATTCACCCACCACAAACGATTAGCGATTCATGCCTAAGTTGAATGTATTTCATTTATAAGTGCCTTGTAAACACGGGACTAAAACCTTCGCATTTATTCATGAAATAGTAAATATTAATAATTTGATAATTTCAATACACATTTATTTATCTTTTAAGCAAAAAATATATAGAAAAAAGAATTCAATTCGCTTGGGCGATGATACTAGGCTATTTGAAAACAATAAAATAAAGAAAATGTGGGTTTGTCGTGGCGTGGCGTGGCGTGGCGAGGCGAGAGAGAGCGGGGATGGAGGGGGCGGGAGCAGCATCATCATTTTCCTCGTCAACAACAAAAACAAAAAACGGAAGTTATCCTTAGAATGTCAAAGTTATAATTTTGAATGTTAAACGTTGTTTATTAAATCGTTGTAATTAATATTACAACTACTATTAATATTAATATTCATATGAAGAAAATATTAGATTTATTTAAGGAAAGTTGGGTACAAAAATAGAAATAAATTGTGTAGAATATTCATTTATTTTAAAGTGTTCATAAAATTATTATTTAAATGAAGACTTTTGGTCAGTGTGTTTAAGTTGTTTAGGTTGAGTATATATAATGTGTTTGAAAATATATAAATGTAAAATTGAATTAAATAAGCGTTACGTGTGCTGATAGGAATATAGTCGAGATAAATTTAAAAATACTCTCGTATTTATATATATATATATATATATATATATATTTCAATCGAGACATAAATAAGATTACAATATAGTTATTTATATCAGTTCAAAGAATACAATAGCAACAACAATTTAGGTGTACATTTGTTTCTGATACAAACAGCTTTTATTTATTATAAGTTTGTTCTTACTTCATCGGCACCTTTTCTAACAGTTCCACAATCAGAAGTCGAAAAACATCAAAATTATCCATTATCAAATAGACAGGAAGACGCATACAAAAAGATATCATTTTAATAACTATATATATATATATATATATATATATATATATATATATATATATATATATATATATATATATATATATATCAGGGATGCTAACAAGTAAAATGTATCATAAAATTTATTGTATATTTATTATATTTTTAAATTGATCAGATAATTTGTTCTAAATATATTCAAAACTTTTGGCTAGTCTTGTTGAAAATGTATATTTAGTCTAACTTACTTCAGAAGGAGATTAAACATAAGACCTATATGTAGGTAACATTTCAAATGGACACTCGATGATTGCAAGGAAAAAGATGTGGAAAATGAAACTGAACACTGTTCACACAAAATCCATTGAGCCATTTTCACTTTTGTTTTTGTAGAAACGGTGACATTTCGAAAAATGAGATACCTGAAGGAATACCGCCATTGTTCACGTCTACACATGTGAATCTGGCGAGTAAAGCATATATAAGTATATTCTATTTTGATAAATCGCAGTGAAACATCTCTAGACACTGATGCGTTATTTTTAACCTGCATATTTCCACGGATGACATTATTTATCAGACATTCTCCAGGTAATAGGTTTGTTATGGGGAAATATATTTTAGTTTGCAGATATATTCATAATCCTATGAAGCCAACTAGCGGGAAGTTATGTTTTCCATTTGTTTCATCTGTTTCAAGTATATGCATTCTTTTGTAGGTCATTTATTTAGAAAACACAATCCTTACTATGAATAATTCTCGCAAGACACTTTGATAACTTATCGAAAATCTTGGTGTTATAGCTTTAACACGTCGATAATTCAAACACACGTGGTTATGGACAATTTAGATATTCACATGAATTCGGGGTAAAGAGATATTTTTGCTACAACAACCATTCCTTATAATAATATGATTGATAAATTGAGAAATATATATAAAAGATAAAAATAAAAATAAAAAACATCAATGAATATTGAAGTGTACTGAGGATTTTCCAGCCAAACAAGCACTGATATGGCCACTTTAAAAAAAATCTCTATATTTTTCTGTGATCTTGCATACTTTGTATATCACAAAAATGTATGTGTTTGAGGAAGACATAAACAATTGTATGCCAATCAAAAAGAGACGTGTTGGTATCATTATAATTAACAATAAAATATTTTTAAAAAGTATTGGAAACGGTCTTACAGCGAATGCTAGTTGATTTTGAATTATTGAAACAATGTTTATATTGTCTTGATCTCAGCAAACATTATATATATATATATATATATATATATATATATATATATATATATATATATATATATATATTATTTTTGTTATATTTCAAATGTAAAGTTTTCATAACATAAAGTAGTTTTATAGCTCAATGGTGTGAGCCTAGAGCTATGGTATGAATATTTTATCTTGTTTTAGACCACAAGAAAATGTAAGAAACGACAAATCCACACTTCTTCAGAAAATTGTTTTTATTACATTCGGCATACAATTGTTTCGGCTGATACCAAGAATGATAAAATATTATTTAGATACTCTTTAAATTCCGATAATAATAATAATAATAATAATAATAATAATAATAATAATAATAATAATAATAATAATAATAAAGATAATAATAATAAGATAAAGGTTAATGGCGAAACGGAGCAAGAAACACCACCAAAGGAGAGACCACAGATAGAAGACTGCGGAACCACAGAACCTGCTGAGATAGAACAACGAAAAAGAAGCAAGTGAAGTGACAATACATGTTAGAAAACAAAACAAAACTCCCATCTCTCAGGAATGAAGTAGCGAAGAAGTTACAAGCAGAAACAGAAAGAGTAAACAGACTCCTCACACACATCCCAACAGAAACTATTACAGACCTAAACAACCTGATATATACAGGGGAAAAATCGGTAAGTATGAAATTAAGAAACGAAACCGACAAAACCTGGATGGGAAATCAGACTGGAAACACAGATCACCAAGCTAAAACCGTGAACAGAAATAAGGAGGACATGAAACTATTAAGAAGCAAAAATGAGAAACATGAAGAAATAAAACAAAGGATAGCAGCAATAGAAGGAAGACTGAGACGATACAGGTACAAATCAGAACAGAGCAAACAGAACAGGACCTTTGAAAACAATGAAAGCCAGTTTTGCAAAAACGTAAATAAAGAAAAAACAACAACAGAGCAACCGAACCCAACAGAAACAAAACAATTCTAGAGCAAGATATGGGAAGTACCAAAAAAGCACAACAAGAATGCCCAATGGTAGAAAAACATGAAAGATGAAGTGAAACAGAAATCAACAAAGAAACGATCAAGAAAACCCTAAGAAAAATGGTAAACTGGAGAGCACCAGGCCACGATGGAATACATGCATACTGGTTTAAAAAATTCACGACCCTGCATGAAAGAATAGCGCAGAAACTGAGTGGATGTACCTGCAAAACAGACGTACCAGAATGGATGACGGAAGGAAGAACAACATTAATACAAAAAGACCCCAAAAAAAGGAACGACCCCCAGCAACTACAGACCGATAACATGTCTACCAATAATGTGGAAAATTCTCACAGCACAACTGAGAAAACAAATCTACCAATCCCTGGACAAACGTGGACTGCTCCCCGAGGAACAAAAAGGATGCCGGAAAGGACAAAGAGGGGCACATGATCTACTATACATTGATCAAAAGACCCTGAAAGAGGTGAAGAACAGAAAAAAAAACATAACCATGGCATGGATTGACTACAAGAAAACCTACGACAGAATCCCCCAAACATGGATAATTGAATGCTTAAAAATATACAAGATACCAGACAGGATTATTAATCTCAACCAGAAAGCAATGGAAACATGGAGACTAAAACTGACAGCCGGAGGACAATATCTGTCTGAGATAAAAAATACAGAGAGGCATTTTTCAAGGAGACTCTCTGTAACCACTATTGTTTATAATAGCCATGATGCCACTCAACTACATACTCCGAAAGTGTGATGCCGGATACAGGTTTACGGATACAGAACAAAGAATAAACCACCTGATGTACATGGATGACCTTAAACTTTGCAAAAAACAAAAAAGAACTGGAAAAGCTGATAAACACAACCAGGATATTCAGCCAGGATATCCAAATGGAGTTTGGAATAAAAAAATGTGCACTGCTAGAGATCAAAAGAGGAAAACTGGAGACGACAGAAGGTATAGAACTCCCCAACCAAGAGGAAGTGAGGGCACTAGGAGAACAAGATAGTTATAAATACCTGTGAGTTCTGGAAGCAGACACAATCAAATATACAGAAATGAAAGAGAAGATTGGAAAAGAATATCTACGAAGAACAAGGAAACTCTTAGAAACTAAACTATATAGCAGAAACCTAGTAAAAGGGATAAACACATGGGCTGTATCACTAATAAGATACTCTGGACCATTCATAGGCTGGACCAAAGAAGAACTCAGGCACCTTGACCAAAGGACTAGAAAACTAATGACTATGCACAATGCATTGCACCCAAAAGGCGATACGGACAGACTCTACATGAAAAGAAATGAAGGAGGTAGAGGACTGGTAAGTATAGAAGACTGTGTGGAAGACACCAAAAAAGAGCTGGAGAAATATGTAACCCAGAACACGGAAAGACTGATCACCACAGCAAGAGACACCAGCCTAACAAACAACTCCGGAAGCACTGAACCCAGAAACAAAAAGACAAGAAAGGAAAAGTGGAAAGAAAAACAACTACATGGACGCTTTATAAGACTCACAAGCGAGTAAGCCAATGAAAACAGCTGGGCATGGCTAGGAAAAGGACACCTGAACAGAGAAACGGTATCTCTGCTGACGGCCGCACAGAACAATGCGATTAGGACAAACTTTATTAAAGCAAAGATAGATAAAACCCAGGAAAACAGCAAATGCCGATTGTGGGGACAAAGAGACGAAACGATAAATCATATAATAAGTGAATGCAGCAAGCTAGCACAAAGGGAATACAAGAACAGACATGACAGCGTGGGGAAAGAAGTACACCGGGAAATGTGCAAACAACTGAATTTCGAATATGAAAAAAAAACGGCACAAACACAAACCAGAAACTGTACTAGAAAACGAAAAACACAAAATCATATGGGATATGAATGTACAAACAGACAAACCTATAACAGCAAGGAGACCGGATATGATAATAATCAACAAGAAAGAAAAATCCTGCAAAATCGTTCCAGCAGACCACAGAGTGAAGATCAAAGAGACGGAAAAAAGAAGCAAATATACTGAACTTGCCAAAGAATTGAAAGGAATATGGAACATGAAGAAAGTCAGTATAATACCAATAATCATGGGAGCACTAGGAACAATCCCCAAAAACATGGAGAAAAGACACGGAGAAATAGGATCAAAGGGATAACTGAGACCATACAAAGGACAGTAATGATCAAAACAGCTACAATCCTGAGAAATGTCATCGAATGCGGAAACCAACCCACATAAGCAACGAATGGAGAACAAACACATCGAAGCACAAGACAACAGAACCGGGGAAAATACAATCGCACGAGAGAGGCGCACGCATAGGCTAACGCCACGAAAATTATGGACAGAGGGTCGAGGAGGGAAAGCGCAAACCAGACCTCCACTGGAAGAACGCGGACAGCTCTGGGACCTTGGGGAGGCTTGTTGCCACTCGGGCCCCAGAGGGGATCAATGGCCCTTATCAGCGGGAAATCGTTGGTAGGTGGCTGTTGCGATTACCGCAAGGTCATCAGCGGTGATGAACGAAAAGAGGTGGAGCATACTTGAAGTCTGAGGAGACTTGTTGTCACTCAGAACCCAGGGAATACCACAGGTTGTCAGCAGTGGGCGATCAATGACGATTACCAGTGTGACAACTCCTAGTGAGTAAATAATAATAATAATAATAATAATAATAATAATAATAATAATAATAATAATAATAATAGAAGGAGAAAACACATTTAGTGTATCGCCCATATAATATGCATGTTAAGACGGTCATACCGAAGGAATTAGATAAAATAATAGACAACAATTTTAAAGACAATAAAATATTATGCAAATTACCCAAGAAGAACACAATACTCCATCCTATTTAACTATAACAATCATAAATAATACCATTATTTCATTGAATAAAGCTAAAATTAAAAAATCGAATGATAATTAAGAAAATTTGCGTCGCTCGAATTAAGCAACAAAAATGTAATTGTAAACTGAAGGGAGAATGCTCATTTAATGGGAGATTCTTGACTGAAAGTTTAGTGTATAGATGTAATGCGGTAGGAAATAACAAATTCTCGGTATACATATGATCGACTGGGGAAATTTGAAATATAGGTATAATAACCATATGCCAATAATTAGAAAAGCATGTAGAGTGATAAATCTACAACCTCTTTAGCCGCATATATTAACGAACTCGAACAAAACAAAACTAAATTTTCCATGGAATGGTCAATATTAGTTAAAGCCAATAAATATTTAGCGAACAAGCGGAAAAGATGCAACTTATGTCTTACTGAAACAGTACAAATATTTACATATCAGGGAGAAAAATTTAAATTAGAGAAATGAGACAAGGTGCGGTTGCCTACATAAGACTAAATGTAAAAGTAGTAAATATATCTGGTAAAACGAACAAGTTGATAGATGATATGTAAAGCAAATGTATGAATACTAGAATAAACGTAAAGTATAGCACAATATTGGTTGACTAAATAAAATATCTATAAATAAACACTAAATGAGTAATAATCGAATAACATAGCAGGTATATTAAATAATATATGATAAGAATGAACGGAAAATAAATAATAAACTAATAAATATGGAATGTGTAAATTTTCCTAAATACAAATGTCATACTGAAAACAAACTTATATATATATATATATATATATATATAAAAAGTCTCTTTAACCACTGCTTTAAAAAGTAAGAGAAATTAAATAAACTGATTGACGTAAATCAAAATTATAATCTGTATCATGTTTTCTGCCTTGAGTTAAGTAATATGCAATCGTTTTGAAGGCGGAATAACAATAAGTAATACATTGAATTTATAAAGCATATATATGTAAATGGATTTTGTAAAATAAACAGTGGATATAGATACAAATGTCCGTATGATATTATAATATATTATTTATAGTGACGAGCGCATTGTCTTTAGTATATTTATTAGACTTGTTGGTTTGGATCGGAGCTATTTAAACAGGAAGTTAAACCCACGATTATTGAACAAAAGAGAACATTTGTAAAACTAGATATTAAAAACTTGTTACGGTATGAAAAATTAAATAGGTAATATTACTAATAATATGAAATAAAAATAACCATTAAATATGAAAATATTTTAATAACTTTTTTTATAATATTGATATTTTTTATCAGTCGCATATTTAATTATTATAGTTAGTTTATTATTATTATAGTTAGTTTATTATTATTATAGTTAGTTTATTATTATTATTATTATAGTTAGTTTATTATTATTATAGTTAGTTTATTATTATTATAGTTAGTTTCGTGTACTGTTTATGACCCGGAATTTTGCTTGCTACATGGCAATATAAATGAATAAGAAAAGCACATCTAATATAACGAAAATTATATGAAAACTTCCAGTGGAAAAAGAAAATAATTGGGTTGAGACAATTATAACGGTTAGTAAAACATATTCCTTTAATTCATGTACTTCGAGGTGAACTTAAAACGTGGATGAGTACGATTATATAAAATTCATAGTCAAACGTTTACGAACGTGGTTCGAACTATAACGACTAGGAAAACATATTTCTTTAGCTCACATAGTTCGAGGTGAATTTAAAACTTGGATGATGAGCGATTATATAAAATTTAGAGCGAAATGAAAACGAACGATGTCCGAACTATAACAGATAGAAAATATACTATTTTAATTCATGTACAACGATGTTATTTTAAAATGTGGATAATGAACTATTAGATAACATTCATAACGAAAGTAAACAAACTGTATATGTGTACCACTAGGCGTCGTGGTGATAGTAACTACTTAAACAAATGATGATGATAATTAAGTACGGTTTGAAATTAAGAGATTATATGCCATGGTGTTTCATTGACGTTTCTTTACTTGTTGTATAGGGCACAAATATGGTCATACCATGGTGGATGTCCACTAGAATTTCCAGGGTATTTTATGAATATTTTATTATTCCTAGTAAAAAGCGAAACAATTGTATGACGAAAGTAATAAAAACAATTTTCTAGATAGATGTAGATTTGTACTTTCTTACTGTCTGTTAAGATTTAAAACAAAATAAAAATATCATATATATATATATATATATATATATATATATATATATATATTAGTATTTATGTAATAACGGCAAAATATAGGAAGACAAAAAAGAACGCACAACAAAAATTTTCAAAATCAAAAAGAATTATGCAAACGTGTGCAACAAAGACGTTGAAACGGTAAAAAAGCGTTTAGGAGAAAACGTAAAAACGAGGATATAGGAATAGAAATTGAAACATGCATGAAAAGAAGTACAAATGAAAATTTACTTTAACCGGGATCGGCGTTAGAAGTTCAGTGGCGAGATGTATTGCATTGTTTCAGAGCTATTATTGCCAAATGTTTGCTTAAGGAATAAGATCCGAGTCGAAGGTTTACGTAATATTGTGGTGAGCGATGCACTTGCGGCGCTTTCCATACACGTGCGGCGTGGGAGAGAGTATTTAGCCTTAGGGAGGTTTTAGTTTGTAAAGTAAAATGTGTGTCTAAAAGTGTTGCTGTGTATGACTAAACACAGGTTTACCCACAACTTGGACATTACAAAGCTTTTAGAAATTCTGTTTTTCTAGTGTTTTCTTTTGTTTATTAGTTTGTGTCACCTGACGATGATTCGCCGAAGAATCGATAACGTTCGTAATACATATGGAACGTACATTAATTTTCACATTAAACAGGATCATTAGAAAAAAATTTGTAAAAATAAAAAAATGTATCATCAAGCAACTAATTTTGTCATTTTTTATAATGTTGACTTAAATGATAGAATGCTACTTAAATAAACACAATATATATATATATATATATATATATATATATATATATATATATATATTGTGTGTGTGTGCCTGTTTTAAGGCAGCATTCTTTCATTTGAGCTAACATGGTTAAACATAACGGAATTTTTCGGCTTCGAACATTTTGGATTTAAATAAATGTTTTCATTAATTTGATAAGAAAAATTAAAATGTTGACTCGAATTATCTGGTTTTTAACTGATTTTCATATTTCTTCATTTGCTGATTCTTCTAATGTAGTCCTATTACATTCAATACTAATACATACAGGACAGAAACTTTTACTACAGCTATCCGAACACTAAAAAAACAGTTTCTCCAACAACATAGGATATCGACAATGGAAATAAGAAAACATCATGTGTATACCACATTGAACAAGGCTTGTTAAGCCGACAATTTTCATCCCTTTAAAAAAAAATTAAATCGCACACTATTTTTCCTATTTCTCATTTGCCGATGATTCTAATGTATTCATATTCCATTCAATTATATATATATATATATATATATATATATATATATATATATATATATATATATGTATATATATATATATATATATATATATATATAGACAGAGAGAGAGAGAGGGGGGTGTCAGAGTTAAAAAAGGTAAACTCTTTCCTTTGTTCCTGTTCACTTTATCGTTATTTATTTTTTCTGTGAGTAAACTCTGTGATATATCATATATAATGCGAGGTTTTAGATTAAAGTTATCAAGTAATTTCTTGATCAATAGCTCTTTTATATACTCAGACACTAACGTGGGCTAAATAATACGCCTTCTCTCTCGATTACCATTTCTGTAAAGGCTTTATTGTTAATATGAAGAGTGGGAATTGCTTGTCGTATATTCTACATCCGCTGTTATCTGTTGTTTTGTTTGATTTAAACAAACATTGTTTGAGTTATTCCGTTTATGTTCACCGTGGGGGTGGGGGGGGATTTGAAGAACACTCTCCTGCCTCAGTGCTTCCTTTCCCAAGAAAGCACTCACTAATAATGTTATTATTCCTACGCTTTTCTCTTCAGATGCACACATCTCTATATAAGTAGATGACTTGTTAGTGATGTTCATAAAATAATTACCTAACATTTTTAAAAGCTCCTTGTATTGAAATAATTACTATTAGAAAAGTCAACATGTTTTGTCAAAATAAATTCCACAAGAGATTATAGATTTACAGATGAATAATGATGAATATTATCAGAGGATTGATGATTTTCGCATACGATCAACTAAAACCAATAACCGACCCAGAAAACAGCAACTCTTCCCCCATTTGTTCGAAACATATATCTCATGGATCATGTAACTTGAAAATGAGATAGGGGAAGCAAGAGTTATGAGGTTAACGGAAATAAAAACATTTACTCTTCAGTCTTGAGTCAAAATCATCGTTTGGAATATTATTTCAGGTAACAATTTAAGTAAAAAACTATTTCGCTTAATTTCAAATGTGTTCTACTCAAGATGGATTCATAACACTATTAAAAATACAGGCAAATCACCGAATTATGAAAGAAAGTACTTATTTCATCTGTATAAGCACAGTTTTAACATCAATAAAATTTATACAAAATGTGTACATTAATAATATAATCTGAAATTCTTATCATACAGTGTGTTTCAAAAGTGATTATTCGTTTCGAAAAATCATTGGAATTACGATAAACTAATTTAAGACATGTAATATATATACATATATATATATATATATATATATTATGAATTACAGTCCGTAAAAAGTAGTATTTCTCCACATGATGATAATTATGTGTCAACATGGATATCAGAATGGTATTGCTTCCTCGAAGAACATTCTATTTTTTTCTGAAATGCCCTTAACCAGTCACGTAAATCATTTTTGTTGGACCTCTCTTACAAAATTCCCTTTTAAATGTATCTCTATTTTTTTGCATTTCAAATATTTGATCCTGCATGCTAATATAAAAGCAATTTCGTATACGCTAATTATCAGTAAAAATGAATTCGAGATGACAAATGTAAAAATGCTGAAAATTTGACAAGCCAATGAACGCTTCGCAATTAAACACAGTTACACTCGGATACTGTGTGACACCATTGCATTTTAAAACTCGAATATAATGTTACCGACGTCGATAATTACTTTTGCAGTATTCTTTGAAGTCGGATGACGTAAACTGCCTACCGTTGTCGCTAACCAAACAATCGACCACCCCAAAACGGGCGAACAATTCATGCAAGAAGTTGATTGCCACCTTCGTAGTGGGTTTCTTACAACGTAATGCTTCGGCCAACTTGGAAAAACTATCAACCACGATTAGATAGTAGACTCCTTCCAATGGACCCGCAAAACCCACGTGTACTCTCGACCAAAGTCGGTCTGTTTTTGGCCATGGATTATGTTTTATATAGGTGCCTTTGTCACCAAGGCAAAGTCTTTACACGTATTTACGACATACGCAATATCCTGACTCATTCTAGGCCGGTACACGAAGCTTCGCATCAAACTCTTCATCCTGTTTGTCCCCGGATGGCCAACGTAGAAATCCTTTAGAATTCTCTTTTGTAATTTCTTTTAAATGACACTTTTCTCGTTGTACATGAGTACATCATCGCAGAATGAAACGCTCTCCGCAAAATGTACTCCCTTGTCCACCATTTGAGCTTTTGTACTGATGATGAATTCATCCTCGGAAGGTTCTTTTTTAATTTCATATAGAGTCACCGTGAGCTCTCAAACCGCGTTGCACAAAATTGCTTTTACATCCCCTTCTTCTTGCAGGGAAGACATCACAGTCTCTTCTAGTGGCTCTCTCTGTCTTGGCACCAGTCTAGACAATCACTCCGCGTGATTGATTTTGTTTAGGGTAAATACTCCATTTTGAAATTATAGTTCAGTAAAATCGTTCCATATCTCTGTAATCTATTTGCCGTATACACATGTAGTTTTTTTTTCGATGCGAAAATGGTAATTAATGGCTTATGGTTCGTATATAACATGAACAATCTACCGTATATAGAGCGGTCAAACTTGGTTACAGCAAATATTATCCCTAGGACCTCTTTCTCAATTTGGGAATATTGCTTCTCCGCCGGAAGTAAAGTCCTTGATGCATGTAAGATATGTTTATGGGTCTTATCCGGCATTGTATGCAGAATGCATGCTCCTAATCCACATGAACTAGCGTCGCTAGCCACGATTATGTCTAAATCCGGGTTGTAATGCGTAAGGAATAAATCTGACGTAAGCATTTCAATGATTTTATCGATTGCGCCTGGCATTCGGGCGTCCACTCCCAGACCTTATCCTTTTTTAGTAGTTCATTCAGTGAAGCGCGCAAATTAGGCATCTCTGGAATGAAAGCTTTGTAGTAATTTGCTAGTTCTAGAAAACTCTGTAGTGTTGTGACGTTTTCTGTCGCCGGCATGTTCTTAATCGCGATATCCCTTTCTGGGTCCGGCCTTCTTCCGTCCTTGTCTATAATATGACCCAGTATTTTATTTTCTTAAGAAAAAAATCACATTTTTCCTCTTCAACTTTAAATCCATAATCTTGTATTTACGAAAGTACTTGGTTGACATGTTTTTGATGCTGTTCGATGTCTTTACTGTTGATTAGAATGTCGTCAAGGTATGCAATAGCAAAATCAAGTTCGCTCAGCATTGTATCCATTACTTTCTGAAAAATAGCTAGAGCAACTTTGACTCCGAAAGCTAGCCTTTCTACCTTGTATAAACCGCGATGCGTATGTATACACAACAGTTTTAAACTCTCTCTTTCCACGGGTATTTGGAGGTACTCTTTACTCAGATCTATTTTTGGAAAAGATCTGCTCCATTTAATTTTGAGAAAACACTCATCCGGGCTGTGCAGTGGGTAATGATAATCTTTTAGCGCTGCATTTAATCCCGTCAGAAAATCTGCACACACGCGAATCTTGTTTAATTTCTTTTTTGCATAGACCGTGGGTGCTGCCCAGTGATGGATTCCACTTTCGATAAGACGCCGGTCGTCACAAGTCGGTCCAATTCCTCGTTTATTTTGTCTATCGAGGCATAAACTATAAATCATTTTTTCTCTCGATAAAAATGTTTGTTTTAAGTACGCTTCTACGCGTTTTAGTTAGAGAAGAAAAAAGTACGGTTACATGAATGTTTTTCTTCCGGCAGAAGTAACTTTCTCTCTTTTAGAAGGAAAAAATCATGTATTCCCTTATTGTTAAGTTGGAATAACAACGCAGAAAACAACACTGACCTTTCTTCAATTAAGAGAAATAATATGTTTGTGTTGACGTGTTTCTTTTTGTTTTAAAAAGTTTTTCTTTATTTTATTTGTCGCCTGTTGTAGTGTTCTAATTTAAACCCAACGTCGCCGTTTTGGGGGTCCTTTTGTCGAAGATTCAAGAAAAGCCTTTTTTGTTTTTTACTGTGTAACTTTGACGATTTCGTCGATAGTTTTTCGTTAGGGTTTCCCGTATAAGTGCGAATACCTGGTCGCCAATTTGTTGGGACCCTGTTTAGGGGCCAAAATGAAGACACGGAACACGGGGTTAGGTAAACAATATATATTGAAAAAAGCCATATGTATAGAGAACAAGACATGAGAAGTGGTATATCAGTCCTGACTGCTAGGGTAGACTGGAGTTCAATCCAATTAATATTTATTAATAAAGAAAAATATTTATGAAATGCGGCACAAGGCCAAAATTTGGGGGATGCGGAAGGTTAAGTCTTCACTAACAAATATAACTAATCTAACTAAGCTAGCTTCATTCAGGACCATGATTCACACAAATACCGCATTTATACTATACATCCTTCTCCAATCACTTCCTACTTAAAACTCATATATGTATAATATGCAATATAATAAAATAATAAATAATTATATGCACAAACTATATATGAATATTATTTACAATAAAAAAGGAAGTTAGTAAAAAGACCCCCCCCCCCTATTACTAAACTGTGGCAGATACGCAGATTTGCCAGTCGAAATCGAAAATCGAAAAAAGAGGGGTGATGCAGGCACCAACGCTTTATTTAGCAACACAACCTTCGAAAATATCGCATGGAGACCTGCATCCTGGCAAATCAAAAGATCTATCACCTAGTTGGGGACGGGATAGGGGAGTTACGAACTAAATTGAGGTAAAAAAAAGAAGAAAAATTATGGAAGGGAGAAGGACGAAAATAAAAAGAAGCAATAATGAACTTATTCATACACTAGCTAAATTATCAACTAAAATAAACAGAAAACATGTCTTTTAATTTATAACTCAGTCATAATCAGAGTTCGTTGTCGCAACCCAATATACTATACTTAAAGCACGTCTAAATACCACTCCAATCTAGCTCCTGTCACTCTACACAGTCGCGCACCTCTTACCCACCTTTTACTAAAATCTGCCGAAGAGAGTCTCACCTTCTCGGCCCTAATGCCAGCGTTCAGCTAATATTTAAAAATTGTAATATGGTCGAGAGAAGTAAAGGTCTCAGCTCTGTAGACTGCCTTCATGCGAGTTTTCCATATCGCGTCTCTCATAACGGCTAGTATGCTTCCAGGTCAAAAGACGATACGTTAAGTATGCAAACCATGAGACCTTTCTCAGTCAATTACATGAATTACATTCGATTAAAAGTTATTAATAAAAGGCAATGTTCATCTGTCTTTATTATAGAAAGTTCATTGAGAAATGTTAGAAGTATTAAAGTGGTTGAGTTTACATATTTGTTTTCAATCAGAATACGATAGAGTGAAAGAGTAAGGCATTGTGTGTGTGTGCTTTGGTGTGAGGGTGGCTATGTGTGCGTGAGTGGGGAAATGCATTTTTAACCTGATGTTAACTCTGTCGTTGATTTGGGCTACACATTATTGTTGAAGGAAAATTCTGGCGTGGATCAAAACAGAAAGTTGTATAAATTTAATGAAATGTATCTCATAAGCTTTAAAAAATATATTTGTTTTTATTAATTCAGGCGAATGCATGCGTCGGGCTATATACGCATAAACGTATTTTAGTTCGGATTTAACTTTCATTAAAACAGCGCATCAGTAGAAATTTTTTAAATTACTTTTTTTTGTATTGCCTCTTCGGCGGTTGAGTGATTCCAATGGAGGGTGATAATGTACGCACGAATATGCAATTGCCCTTGCGTATTATTATATAGATGTGTTTTTTTAATAGATTAAAATAACATCTGTTATAATCTAAGTTCAATCGTTAACGTTTTTATGTATCATACCTTCATTCGTCTCTCATCCGCTGCTTAATTATGGTCGCCATTGCTAAATTTCTAAACTCCTCTCTGTCTTCTATTACGTCATTTACTCATATGAGTGTCTTCCCATTTATTTTTATTCGCACACATTCTAAGTTGTGTGGCCTTTTGATAAGCTAAGTGTCTTCTTTGACCTTGACATTCCAATATAGTCAGTTGCTAAAACCGCCATTTATGAAAAATGTTACATATTAAAAAAAATAATAATATAAATAAATTTGTTGTCAGTTTTTTTAGTAAGTACTTTTGTTATATCCTAAATTACATAGGACATACTAAATTAAGAATACGCCGAGTGGTTTGCGTTTAACAGGGATCCGGTAGGAAGTAGAGACGTTGACTCTTCACTGACGTCCAGATATCACTGCCCGTCTTATATACGTACTTTCGTATATAGTCAATACCTGATTACTTCCCTTTATGTTAGTTTCGTATTTATGCCAAATCATGACCTTTACAACACCTTCCCCTGAAGCTGAAATCTTCCCGATTTTAGCTTTAGTACCGTTTCCTTTTAGGATCAGGGCTTAAACGCCTGATAATTTTCCTTTTTCTGGTGCTCTTCCTTCTGGTCTGCGTTACCTGCGGTAAGGAATCCTGTCCACCCCGTATGGTATGTTCAGGGGATACATTCATGGTTTCAGGTATACATACTGGCTTTGGTATATCAAATGTATCACATAATGTTTCCATTGGGATTTCTTCTGTATTTTGCGAGATTCTGGGACGGATTTGATTTATGCGTTTTTTACAGACACAACTTGGGCCTTGAATGGTATAAACCATGTTTCCAATTCTTTTTATAATGAAACTGTCAACCCAATGATTTTTTCCATTCTGAAAATTTTTTAAATACACTTTGTCCCCTGAGGAATAGCACTTTACTTTTAAGTTTTCTCCTTTAGAACTTTTCTTCTTCTCAGGTATAAGTCTATCGAAGATAGATCTAATTTTTCTAGCAAACATCAGTTCTGCAGGGGATGAATTAACATTATTATTTGGGTTCGGGGTTACCCAGTAGATTGCTAGAAATGTTTGTATAGTTTGCTCATCTGTGTCCATATTCAGGTTTTTCTTTATTGCCCGTTTAAATGTGTTCACAAATTTTTCTGCCAACCCATTCGACCAAGGATGGTAAACAGGTGTCGTGATATGTTGAATATTCAACGATTTGCAGAATTCTTTAAATTCGTGACCTGTAAATACTGTACCATTGTCACTTACTATGTTTTTTGGTACACCAAAACGGCTAAAGATTTCGTGAAGTGCATTTACAGTGTTCCTTGCAGTTGGATGTCTGGTTTTAAATATCTCTGGCAATTTAGAGAAAAAATCTACTACAATAAAGTAGAAAAAACATTTAGAGGTCCGGCATAATCAATATGTAGACGTGACCAGGGTAGGTCCGTTTTCGGCCATGGGGTCGTTTTTACTGGCGGATCTCGGGCTGCTAACTGACATCCTTTGCATGATTTGACACAGTTTTCTACTTCTTTGTCCATACCAGGCCAATATACGTATCCTCTAATTAAGGATGTCATTCTTGAAATTCCAGGATGACCTGTATGGAATTCCATCAATATTTTCCTTCGTAATGCCTGGGGAATTACGATTCTATCAGCATACATAAGTACACCTTCACAAATTCAAAGAAAATGTAGTTTGTCCTACTTTGTTACTTTTTCCCCCTCAGTCCTAATTGGATTTTCATTTTCTTTATGAAAATGTCTTTTTCAGCTTTTCTTTTAATCTCTTCAAGGGTTATTGGAAGTTCATGTATCATATTACACATTGAACTTGTACATTCGCTTTCATCTTTAAGAACAGCAATTACTGTCTCTTTGAAACTTTCGTTTCCTTTTGGAATCAACCTTGATAGTGCATCCGCGTGTCCTAACTTTTTCGATGACACATGCTCCATCTTAAACTGATAGTTTAAGAGAGTTACAGCCCATCGCTGTAGTCGATTAGCGGTATGCTTAGGACTGCCTTTCTTTGATCCAAATATCGTAATCAAGGGTTTATGGTCTGTTTGCAATGTGAAGGTCCGTCTATAGAGAAATCGATTATACTTTTTGACTCCAAATATTATCGACAGAGCCTCCTTTTCAATCTGGCTATAGTTTTTCTCAGCTGCAACCAAAGTTCTTGATGCATGAGCGATTGCTTTTGTTGTTCCATCCTCATACTTATGGAGTAATGCAGCGCCAACACCGTAATCACTGGCGTCCGTTGTTAGTACTAACTCCTTGTCTGGATCAAAATGCGCTAATGCCAAGTCTGATAGTAGACATTTCTTAATTTTTTGGAAAGCAGATTCACATTCCTTATTCCAACTCCATTTACTACCATTTTTTAGTAACTCGTTAAGAGGAGCTCTCAAATTATGCACATTAGGTATGTATATCGCGTAATATTGAACCACTCCCAAAAATGATTGTAGCTTCGGTACTGAGTCTGGAGCAGGCATCTTTTCAATTGCTTCGGCCCGTTGTGGATCTGGTCTTCGTTCCTCTTTGTCGATTATTTGACCAAGGTATCTGATCCTTTCCCTAAAGAAATCGCATTTCTCTGGGCTCAATCTGAACCCAAACTCCTTTATTCTCTTAAATACTTCTCTGACGTGCTTCTTGTGTTCATGCAAATTTCTGCTCTTTATCAGGATATCGTCAAGGTATGCCATTGAAAATTCCAATCCTGCGAGCATCGTATCCATAACCTGTTGAAACAGAGCAGGGGCGACCTTTAATCCGAACGGAAGTCTTTTTAGTTTAAAAATACCTTTATGCGTGTTAATGCACAGGTACTTTGAACATTCGTCATTGACTTTGATTTGCAAGTATGCATCCGAGCGGTCTATTTTGGAAAAAATTTTTCCTCCGTTTAGTTTTGAGAATAGATCTTCTGCCGACGGAAGGGGGTAATTGTGGTCCTGCAAACAGTTATTAAGGCCCGTCGAAAAGTCAGCGCAGACTCTTATTTTGTTATTCTTTTTCTTCACATATACCGTCGGACTTTCCCAATCCGTGTGATCAACCTTTTCAATGACGTCTAATTGTTGAAGTCTCTCCAACTACTTCTCTATTGCGTCCATCGATGAAAAATGTACATTTCTTTTAGGTTTGAACACTGGGGTGGCATTTTTCTTCACCTCAAATTTTGCTTCTGTTTTCACACGGTATCCAAGTTTTTCGGCAAAAACTTTTGGGAATTCTGCATTTAAATCGTCCATGAAGCCTTCTATTTGGTTTGATTTCTCTGTGGTCAACCTATTACAAAAAGAATTAACCGGTCGTTCCCATAAGTTGAACAGGACAATCCAATCCACTCCAAATAGACGTGTGTTCCTTCCTGGTACTACGTACACTTTGGACTTGTGTGTTTGACCACCAAATGACACATTGTACATCAGTTCTCCCTTGAATTCCAACCTTTTGCCGCACACACTCTTCGCCATCTTGCTGGTTTCTCTTAGTTCAGGTCGACATATCCTTCTCCAGATATCTTCATCTATGATGCGAATGTCCGCACCACTATCCAGGAGTAATGTTACAGGATGTCCATTTATCTTTACATCGACATATTTACGCCTTTCGCAGCTTTTCTCTTTCCTTGTGCGAAGCGTATTAACTTTGTCAGTCCTTCGTTTTTTCTTCTGGTTACAATATGTTCCCTTGTGGCCTTTGAATCCACATTCGTAACATATCCTATTCCTGAACCAGCAGATCTTTTTGGTGTGTCTTGTACTTCCGCAGCATTCACAACTTTGGTCCTTGTACATTCTGGGAGTCTTTTGTTCCTGGGTCTTGTATGTTCTAGAGGTCCTTTGCCTTTTTACATGTTGTATCTTGTAAACGCTTTTTTCTTCAATGCGGGTGTTGTCTCTTTTGATATTAATGAGACGTTGACACTCCTCGGTTATTTTTTGTAAAGTTACATTCGGGTCCGACTCCATAATTGTCAGGATCCGGGATCTAACATCTTTGTCCCTTGGTGCTGTGAGTCCTTGTACAATGATTAAACATTTAAATAAATCTGCCGTAATTTCATTTAATTTAAATGATTCACATAAGCAATTTACCGTACATGCATATTCTAAATAGTCTTCGGATTCCGACTTCTGTAAATTTAAACATTTATATCTAGAATGAAAAAGGCTGTCTCTTTTATCAAATATTCTAGATAAAGTATTAATTGTCTCTTCAAAATTCACCTCCTCCGGTTTTTTGGGTAAAATTAAATTAGCATACTTGGTGTTTTCGTCCGTCCCCAGTTTTTGTAGTAACAGTGTAACTTTTTCTTCGTCGGTCCAGTCCGAACATCTTTTTGTAAAAACTGTTTCGTACCTTCTATAGTATGCTGGAAATGTAACGCCAGTATCGGGAGAGTAGTGAAATTCTGACAAAGAATTTGAAATACCCTCTGCAGAAAAATTAGTTTTCTTCCTATATCTTTTGTTGCGTTAACATTTGGCGTTGAAGTATTTTTGTTTGCTCCTGTTGTGCCTCTAAAGTTGTTTGTGTCAATTCTTGCTGCTGCAGTAGCTGTTGTTGTTGCTGCTGTATACTTAGAGTTAACGCCTTCGTCAACTCAGCCAATTGCTCCATTTTAGCTTAATTACAGTACAAAATATCTTTCCAAAGTTTACAACAATAATTTCACAAAAAGTTCGTCAATATGCGTTTTCGTAAATTAGCAACAATACTTCCATACGTTTTGCAAAAATAAATGTTTCACAAAGTTTATACAATTTAGCAACAGTCTTTTACCAGATAAACTTTTTCACAAAATAATTTCAGACAATAAAACGTTTCCAAAATTCGCACAACAAATAGTTTCCATTACTTTAGACAAAGCAATGAACAATTATTTTTCACAAAAATACGGCTGCACTTGGGAGAGAAAAAATATAACAATAATTTCTGAATTGTTTAAAGAAAAAAAATCGTAAGCGTACTTTTTTCTTTCGAAATTCGTAATCTCACGGTGCAGGTTTCGAATTCAGCTTGCGCTTCCCAAATATTTTTTCGTCAACATACGATAAAGTTCACTTCACCTTAAAATTGTTTCGAGTACAATTTTCTTTACTTTCCCGTTAGTTCTTACCGAAGAAATCCGTACTTTTTACTACTTTAGGTAGTAAAATTCTCTTTTATTTGACGCACGTATCGACGTTTTTGTCTTGCCGTCCTTGCAAATTTTCTTTAAAAAAAAAAGTCGTTGAATAGTACGGTAATTTATCACTGTTAAGAGGAAAAAAATATCCTCGTTCGCCACTGTTATATCCTAAATTACATAGGACATACTAAATTAAGAATACGCCGAGTGGTTTGCGTTTAACAGGGATCCGGTAGGAAGTAGAGACGTTGACTCTTCATTATTTATTTATACATAAAAATGTACAAAATGTGGCACAAGGCCGAAAATGGGGATGGGAAAGGTTAGGTCTTCACTAACAATTTAAACTAGTCTTATTTAGCTAGCTTTATTCGGGACCATCATTCACCAAAATACCGCAGTTATACTATACATCCTTCTCCAATCACCAAAAGAATTCGCACCGTGAAAGTCCTACTTAAAACCCATATATGTAAAATATGCAACGGGGGGGGTATGGTAATAAAAATAATATGTACAAAATATATATATGAATATTTACAATGAAAAAATTGAAGTTAGTAAAATGACCCCCCATTACTAAACTGTGGCAGATACGCAGATTTGCCAGTCGAAATCGAAAATCGAAAAAAGGAGGTTGATGCAGGTTCCAACGCTTTATTTAATAACACCACCTTCGAAAATATCGAAGGGTGACCTGCATCCTGACAAATCAAGCGCTCTGTCACCTAGTTGGGGATGGGATAGGGAGTTAGGAACTAAATGGGGGTGAAAAAAAATGTGGGGGGGAGGGAGAGGGACGAAAATAAAAAGGGGCCATAATGAACTCATTCACACACTAGCTAAATTATGAACTTAAATTAACAGAAACATGTCTTTTAGCTAACTTATAACTGGGTCATAATCGAAGTTCGTTTTTGTAACCCAAAATCCTATACCTAAGGCACGTCTAAATACCACTCTATTCTAGCTCCTGTCACTCTACACAGTCGCGCACATCTCACCCACCTTTCACCAAAATCTGCCGGAGAGAGTTTCACCTGCTCGGCCTTAATGCGAGCTTTCATGTAATATTTGAAAATCATAACAAGGTCGAGAGAAGTGAAGGTCTCAGCTCCGTAGACTGCCTTCATACGAGTTTTCCATATCGCGTCTCTCAAAACGGCTAGTATGCTTAAGAACACAAAACGTCTCAGCCTATCTGTTGTCGGAACCCAGTTGCTACATACATTGATAGGTTCCAGGTCAAAAGACGATACGTTAAGTATGCGAACCATGAGACCTGTAACAAGCCTAATCAGCGGCACAATGATGCGGCAATAAAAGAAGGCGTGACTCACGGTCTCGTCTTCATCGCCGCATCTAACACAAGTCGGTGAACTCACCAAGCCAGCTGAATGAAGCTTCCTACCGACCCAGAGGGCATTTCTTATCATCAGCCAGGTTAACGTTGTCTCGTCATTATCAAAGCACCGTAACGCAGGCGCCCAAGGCCAGATTGAACTGTCATCTCGAACAGTCCCCCTCACCATAACCCGATATAATGCCTTTCGGGACAACAGTAGGGTGTCAGAGAGGCTTTCTTTCACCCTTAAGAAGAACTTCAAAGCGTGTCTGCATTCGCGATAAAAGGAGCACTCGCCTCGGGACAACCTGTGTGCCTCCCCCTCATCCAAGTGCACACTTTTAAAAGCCGGAAAGGCTTTCTTAGTGTCTTCCTTCCAGAAGACACCGTTTCCCTCAGTTTGTGAACTCATTCGATCTAGATAAAAAAGCCGAAGTGTATGACGTCGAATCTCGACATTTGGCATACCTAGACCGCCTTCAGAAGGATGGAGATAACAAATCTCGCGACGGACCATATGGGCCTTGCCAAGCCACAAGAACTTGAAAAGAGCCCGCTGCATCTCAAGCAGTGTATCCGACGGGAGAGGAAGCACTGATAGTCGATATAGGATGATCGGATAAATGTGAGAGCAACACACCTCTGTTCTCCCCTTTAACGAAAGATTTCTACGGATCCACAGACCAGCTGCGGCCCGAATCGCTTTCAATACTTCCGACCAATTTTTCTCCAGCTGCAGATCAGGACCGAACCAGACGCCGAGTAGCTTGCAAGGCCCGTCTGTCCAGCTAAAGGGCCCCTGCAGGGGTACACCCCTCCAGGCACCAATGCGCAAGCCAACAGACTTGTCGCAGTTAATTTTTGCCCCTGTTATCGTTTCATACATTCTGATTTCTCTGTCGACGACACTAATCTCGGCACTGCTCGTTACAAGCACAGTCAAGTCGTCGGCAAAGGCGGAGTACTTTAACGTGGTGCAAGCACCTGCCAAAGTAATCCCATTAAAGACCGGATTGTGAAGGAAGGGCTCCAACACAAGCACATAAAGCATCGGTGAAAGCGGACATCCCTGACGAAGAGATCTGGATAATCTGAAGGGCTTAGACATCACACCATTCACCTCTACCCGCACACCGGGGTTCACATACAGGAGGCGAATCCAACAGCGAAACTGCGGACCGAAACCGGCCGCAGACAAAACAGCCTCCAAGTACCGATGGTCCACCCTATCGAATGCTTTGGGCTGATCTAAATTGATCAGCGCGGCTTCTGTGTCGACTTTATCTATGATCAGGCGTATCGAGTGCAAGTTATCTTGAATGGTCCGACACTTTACAGCACAAGTCTGTTCAGGGCTAATTAGGCCAGCCAAAACAAGCTGCAGTCGATTAGCTAAGATCTTGGCCAAAATCTTTAACTCAGCATTATGCATCGTTAAGGCCCGGAAATTATCTAACCCATCCCCACCATTTTTGCTTTTGCGTAACAACTTCACTATACCCATGGTCAATTACTCGGGAATAGTCCCATTCCTAAACCACGAGTTAAATAAAACTGCCAACAAGAGAACAAAAATGTGCGACATCCTCAAATACACCTCGTAGGGCAAACCATCAACACCGGGAGACATGTTAAGGCCAACCCACCTCAAGGCTTCCTGAACTTCTTCCTCCGTTATGCGACCTTCGCACCTAGCTGCTTCGGTCGCCTCGAGACGAGAAAAGTCCGCTAAATAGGGGTCGAAATGTATTAATCACAGACCGGGTTCCTTGGTAAAAAGATCCTGAGAAATGAGAACGAAACGCCTCCAGAATACCTTCGTTTGTGGTCACGAGACGCCCATCCGGCAATGAGACACGTGCGATATGCCGATCAGCAGCTTGTCGACGTTCCTCTGCACGCAATTCAGCGGACATATTTGTTGCTTCTTGAGGCATTCTCTTTAACCTAGCCTTAATCACTAAAGCGTGGTGCTGATGCATAGCAACAGACGCAAGCTTTGCCTTAATTATAGTAACGTTAGCACTGTCCCCCGCCTCCACCGCCCGATCTAATCTAGAATCTAGTGCCACTTTAGCTGCTCTAGTTGTTAGATTGAGTCGTCGGCTAAAATCAGCAGAAAAGGACCTAATTACCTTCTTAAAGTTAACCCACTTCCTATTCCCAATTACAGCCCCCGTCAATTCCCGCTGTAAGGTTAGTAATAGCTGTTCCTGGTAGCCCTTCACATCGAACAACGAAGTGTTGAGCTTCCAGTACCCAGCCAATCTAGGCTTAGGTCTATCTAAGTTTACTCGAACCCGAACAAGTCTATGATCCGAGTAAACTATATTATGAAAACTTGGACATTCTAATAATTCTACGTCGACTCTCCTAATTAAGAACCGGTCGATATAACTCGAAAGTTGTACCGCACCGGAGCCGCGCCTAGCTGTCCAAGTCCATACGCTATCACGGGGCCTTTCATTCCGGAACTTATCGATAAGATCAAACTTATCGACAAAATCCCGAAATGCCTTAGCATCCCGATCATTGTTAGATCCCCTACCCTGATTACGATCTATATCGGGATCCAGGACCGCGTTCCAGTCTCCCGCTAAGATGACCGTTCGAGTTGTACTCATGAACTGCTCGATCCGTCGAAAGAAAGGAGTAAGCTCAGAATGGATATTGGGCGCATAAACCCCAATGAGTCGAAATGCCTTACTTTTTATGGTAATATCCAAAACGCACAGCCTAATTTCCGGATCCATGAAACAAGGGTCACACGACGCATCTAAAGACTTATTTACTAGCCAGGAAACACCCCTTGAGCGAGAATCAAAGTATGCTGAGTAGATGCGAAACCTCATAGTCAGCGCACCCAAATAGTCACCTGGAATTAAGTGGGCCTCCTGCATATAACATACATTCACTCCAAGGTGCTGAAGGTCTGTAACAACTCGAAATTTACGAGAGTCGGCCCTCAGCCCATGTACATTTAAGCTTGCTAGATAGAGAGCCATGGAGAGTTCTTAGGGTTGGGTTCCAGAAACGAACATCGATGACGTCAGGATGCCGACGGCTCTCCCAAAAGACTGTGTGCCCATCTGAATGTTGATTTGGCCATCATGGGAGATGCCGCCAACATCCAAGGGGTATGTTAGTTTGGCTATCCTATACAGGGAGGGATGCTAATAAACAGGGGCCCTCCCAACACAATCTTTACGTAAA
Source organism: Sepiola atlantica (assembly GCA_963556195.1). Lineage (NCBI taxonomy): Eukaryota > Metazoa > Mollusca > Cephalopoda > Sepiida > Sepiolidae > Sepiola > Sepiola atlantica. The sequence goes on from OY744540.1 coordinate 47,669,378, forward strand.
CATTTCAAGAATTCATTTTTAAGGATAGCCATGGGCTGAGTTAATTTAAAAGTATTATTTGCTTCCCTTATCATTAGCCAGAGCCCCTTAGCTTCTTCAGGTTTCCTAATTACAGTCAGAACTCTGGTAGCGTTAGGGAAGTTTAAGGGTTCCTCAATGGACATGTTTCCCACCTCCCTAAACTCTAAAAGTTTTTTAGGTCTGCAACTTTGTAATTTTTCACTGTCTCTTCTTGCACTTCATTTGTTACGCATAAGTTTATTCCTGGGAGAAACGCAGTCTTTTTCCTTCTTTTCTCCAGGGAAGGGTTCTGTGCCTTTTTTTAGATGAGGGTGGAGGTGGAGGTGGAGGTGGCATGTCTTCTTTCATTGGGGAGTGGGAAGGGGTTGTGTTTTTGTTTTCGAGAAAGGGAGAGGCGGGAGCGAGCTGTTTTGCAGGGGATAAAGGGGGAGTATTTTGGGGAGTGTTTTGTGGGGTGACTAAAGGGGAAGGTTTGGGAGAGGAGACGACTTTGCTTTTTTTAACTGGGCTTAGAGGGATTAATTTGTATTCCTTGTTTTTCAAGAGAGTGGTGATTGGAGGGGGCATAACTTTTGGGGGGAACGTGGCTTCGTAAGACTGTGAGTTTCGGAGGTTGACTTTGTTTTAGGGGAGAGCTGAAGGCTTGGTTTTTGAGCGGAATATTTGGCGGGGGACTGTGAACTAATATTTTGGGAGGGAGATTCAGGGCTTTCCGATACTTTATTTCTGTCCAATTTATTTTTAAGGTCCCGGACTTCGAAGTATTTATCTTTGCCAGGATCTTTTGTTAACATTTCCTGCTCCCACATTTCATCCAGTGATTGACGACCAGGTGTTTTTTTCCCAGGAACAATAAGCCACTCTTTTTCCTCTCTGTCCTCCTGTTTACTCAGATCAGGGAGCACTGGGTAGTCGTCGTTATCAGAGTTCGAAGAGGGTGAATTGATGGGCATCCCCACTCTTGTTGTCATTGGTACCCCTAAGTGTTGGCCCACTCTTGTCTTTATCGTCGTGGGCTTTCTTTGAGGGCATTCAACGGTTAGGTGACCGACTTCCTCACACGCCCAACAAACAGGCCTTCGTCCGGCCACAATTACAGGCAGTTTTTCATCCCCTACAATCAAGTAATAAGGGATGCTGTCAAATGCTTTTTTATCCAGAAGAATTTCGAATGACCATAACCCTGCATGCTCATCCCAGGTTACGGACGTTATGTCTCCATATTTCAAAAATAAAGCACCTAAATGTTCCCCATCCACATGGAACGGGACGTTAAAAACTGACACCGCCGTTCTCCGTTTTCCCAAATATTCCATTCGAAGAATATAATCCTTAGTTATAATTTCCGTCTGGGATAGTTTGACACAAGTTTCTTCATTTGGAAACAATGTGTTCCAAGTGTTGTAACCTTTACATCTTATAATTCGTAGAGGTTTATAACCTGCCGTTAAAAGTAGTTTCGTAATTAGATCTGAAGACGATCTGATAACTTTTTTTGACTTTTTGTCAACAACAAACATGATAATGCTTTTTTTTTTAATTTCCTCCAACTTTGGAATATCTACCAGTAGTCCAGTATTGGTCACTAAATGTAGGCACTGTTTCGCCTTCTGAATAAAATCGTTGACATTTATAATAATTTTAGGAGGCTTACTCCATTCTGAACAGCCAGGAGTAGCCTCGGCCGGCTCCTTCTGATCCTCGGTAATATTTATCTTGTCAGCCGGCTTCGGGCTACAAGTAGCCGTCGCTATTATGGTTATAAAACTTTATAACCAAAATAAGTAAAAAAAACAAAAACAAAAAAAAACAGCAGTGGTAAAAAAAAAGGAAAAAAAAGCTTCACCACGAAAAAGTTAGTTAAAAAACAACAACAGTAACAATAACGGCAGCGATAACAACAGCAACAAGAAATTTAACAATGGTAACAATAATACTTAACGATCTTTGAAGGGGAATAACGCAACAAAAAAAAAGTAATCCGAGGATTGAGCAACTCCAACTTCAACTCTCTTCAACTCGAGACGTTGACTCTTCACTGACGTCCAGATATGACTGCCCGTCTTATATACGTACTTTCGTATATAGTTAATACCTGATTACTTCCCTTTATGTTAGTTTCGTATTTATGCCAAATCATGACCTTTACAACAACTTTCTAAACACAAGAATATTTGATACCATTCATCGAAAGGAAAGGAAAAAGAACAACATTTTAAATAAAGAAAAAGAAATCAAATAATTATCTGTCTTTTTTTCTGTTTCACAGATAAAAATTAAGATTGTACTGATATCTAAAACAGATGTGATGGGCAGTGTTTCTTTTTTTCTATTTCATAACTTAGTAGCGGGTCCTGTGTCCTTGTGTTGCCCAGGAAAATAAAGGAACCCAACAAACTCCTGCTCACAGCTTTGAACCCCATATCTCTATTTATATTTGATAGTTTTACTTTCTTTGTATTTACTTTCGTCAAACTTCGGGGAAGTGGCACATGGTCAGAATGTGGAAATAATAAACGAGTGGACGAGGTGGTGCACTCAGACCTCTTAAAAATTGTCTAGTCTGCACCGTCGGCATTCGCCGGGGAGAGCGTCTCTGGCACTTACCAATGAACTAACTCCTCTCCAAAGCTAGAAGGCGTGAATTTAGTAAAGGGTGGACCTCCTAGAGATGAACAGAACATATACGACAGCCCGACTGAAAATAAGCCACGGTATTCACACTGGCCCTTTCTCTGTCGGACTGATTTTCAATTGGTATGCTTAGGCGAAAGGACCTGACAGTCAATTGTTTTTCGCTCTTTCAATCTTATAAGTTAGTAGCTGGACCTGTGTCCTGATATAGTCCATGAAATGTTACTTTCTATAAGTATCAGTATACAAGTTATAAATAAAACAAAGTTAAAACGAGCGAAGTTAAAAACACAAACAGAATTACTGCAAAATGCCGCACGAAAAAATTAAAACCCTACTTTTAAAAATTAAATAGAAATCGTGTGTTAATTTGGTAAGATTGTTATAAAACAATAAGTAATTATGTTACGGTAATTTCGTTTTTGAATAGATATTTTGAGGAAGGTTAATATGAATTAATTAATTCTTATTCATCTATTAACAAAAGAATAGCGTGATTAAAATAATTAAATTATGTTTTTAATAGAATTTTTAAAACGTCATTTTGGAGAGGAATACTCATTGACTTGTTTATTTGGTCGCGAGGTGTGTTCGTTTGTTGATGAGTTTACTTTTTAATTTACAATTTAACAAAAGAATAAAAGGGCTTACTTGTTTACTAATGAACCGAAATGCATTATGGTGGAATTTAATTTCCTAAGTAATTCATTTTAAATGGTATTGTTATAATTTATCTGTACGAAGGGTATTCGCTGATTTTTTTCGGGCAATAGTTTCTTAATGAAACTTTTTTTTTTCACAGAGTTTTTAAAAACTGATTCTTCGGTAAATACTCATTTACATATGTGCTTGACCCTACGTGTGTGGATTCTAGTTGCGTTGTTTGAATGTACAATTTTAAACTGAGTGGCAGCTTTTTAAAAATCTAGTCAATTCTCCAAAATTCAATTTACCGGAAAAGATGTTTTCGCCATAAATGCTATGATATGAATAAAACTAATTCAATTAGAAAACAAATCAACGAATAGTTAATTAACGAGATGCCATTTTGCAAACAATATGCAAATTCATAAATATTATGACTTTAATCTCATACAAACGATTAATATATTAGAAATGTATTGGCTTCTGTTGTGTGCATCGGAATCTGGTGTTTAAATCTCACCAAATAATTAGATATGTTCAATGTTAGAGACAAAGGCAGCATTTTTTAAAACAGACACAGGATGAATTATGAAAATACACTTAAACGATGTATCGGGAGGAATTCTCAACGGTATTGTTCCTGGAATCGCAAGAATAGTCGAGTCTCTTGAAAAGCAACCCCATTCAATCAAGTTACAAATACCTTTATTCGCTGACCCGAAGCTTTGCAAAACGACGGTCATCTCCCTTGGGATGAATACGATGTGTCTCCTTCTTGTATGGTGTTCCATTGTGAACAGTTTTACTGACATCACCGCCAACCAACTCGCTTTGAGATTCGGTCAAGCGGTAATGTCGAACAGTTGTTTGTCGCTTTTTGTCTATTGTTGTTGTTGTTGTTGTTTGTTTGTTTGTTTGTTTATTTGTCTGTTTGTTTGTTTGTTTTTAAAATATGTCGGACGTCTGCATAGAGCTCACGAAGATTGTGCCTCAGGGTTGTCTGGTCTGCATGAAGTTCTATACGTTGGTCGAAGCTTTTAGTTAATATGCAGGATTTCAGGATGTTCTTCCTGACAACGAGAGCGGCAAGGCATAACGTTTGCGTGCGAAATCATCGATAGTTTCGCCCAGAAAACACACAAACATCTTCACTCCATTGATTTGCGTCAACACCAGAAACGTCTTTAGTTAATTCTTCCTGGATTTTTACCAGAGTCCTGTTAGTCGAGTTGCGGCCCTAATATGTTTGGTGACAAAACTATCTGCCATCTGTTGTTTGCCAGGAATTAGAGTTCCAGACAGCCTATCCCTGACACTACCGCGTTGCCATCGACTCTATGAGAGTGTGGAAGCGTTGGATTTCAGAGGACATTGTTGCTGTTGTTGTTCTTGGTGTTTTTACTTATTTCAGTGCAGGAAGCCGGTAGACCAAATATATTAATAAAAAAGCTGGTAACAATTATATAGTTCGCTATCTATATATCTATCTATTTATAGTTTAAAATTATTATAATTAATTTTTTATTATTATTATTATTATTATTATTATTATTATTATTATTATTATTATTATTATTATAATATAAATCAGAGTCAGCTATATGTTCCTTCCTAAAAATCCACATTATAACCACTTCTTTTTGTGAATAATGGTACCATGTTCTTCAGAACAATCGAATGAAAAAAATTCACATTGCTCTATTTGTTAAAAATAAATATCATTAAAATATGTATTACTTCTTCCAATTACTTGTATATACCATTAATAAAATTGCTTAGGTATCATAATAAAGTAATTCTGAAAAATAATTAAAATGCTGCTTTAATGAAATGATAAAATCCACTACTATTAAGTTTGGTGTCTATAGATTCAGAGATATAGAGGCTGGAATTTCTGAATGTTAAGTTTATTATTTTCTATTTATATATTTAGTCATGAAACTAGTGAAACAATAAATATATAATAAACAAGTAATACACTAGGAAAACAAAAAATACAATAAACTAGTAAAAAACTAGTAAACCAATAAATATATAATAAACTAGTAATAAACTTGTAAAACAATAAACATACAATAAAATAGTAATAAACTAGTACAACAATAAGTATACCATAAACTAGTAATAAACTAGTAAAAGAATGATTATACAATAAACTAGTAAGAAAAAAGTAGAACAATAAATATACAATTAACATGTAATAAACTAGCAAAACAATAACTATACAATAAACTAGTAATTATATATATATATATAAATATATATATATATATATATATATATATATATATATATATAGAGAGAGAGAGAGAGAGAGAGAGAGAGAGAGAGAGAGAGAGACTTTGCTAAGGCAGGCATCTTGTAGAAAGAAAACTCCGATCTAACCCTGGGATTTAAGTGACTACTGGTCACTGTTTGTCTGTAACCAGGTTCATAGTTACCGATACTCAGAAAGTGGTCGTCATATCGCACAAGCGATGATCACTATAATCATGTTGTTGTACTGCTACTTTTGGCGTATGTGATCCATATGTAGATACCAACTATGTGTTTAGTTTAGCGGGATGAACGTAATGAGTAATACGAAATTTTAATTTGAAAATGGTTAGTTAGTATCGTCAGAACCCTACTTGCTCTTTATGGTTCTGACCGGCCGTTGTTGGACCAGAACTGTTACGTTTCAACATTGATATAGCAGCATTGTCAGAGACAAGATTGTTGGAGACAAGGAGTCGTGTAAAAGAGGGCTCTGAATATGTATTTTACTGCATCGGAAAATCGGAAGGCAAAAGACACGACTATGGCGTGGGATTTGCTCTTAAAGAATGGGATGTTTATAAACTTGAGAATCTTCCTTGTAGTCTAAATGAGCGCATTATGATCTTACGTTTGCCTCTATCTGGTCAGCAATATGTAACTCTTATGTCTGTTTATGCTCCTACATTGGATAGCCCATCTGAGCTAGTAGGATCATTTTATGAAGATGATAAAATTGTCTTGTTATGGGGATTTCAATGTGAGGGTGGGTATGAAATATCAAATATGGCGTTATAGAGTTGGGAGTATTAATAAGAGAAAATTGCGTTCACTACAAATGTGTTCGGGCTAGATTTAGTGATAACTAACACGTGTTTCCTACCTAAAAGCACAGTATAAGAACACATGGATGCATCCACAATCCAAGCAATGGCATTTGATCGATTTCGTCATCACCCATAGACCTGATCTACAGGACGTCGGCAAGATTCAAGTTAAAAGGAATGCTGAGTGCTGGACAGATAATCGTCTCGTGTGTTTTGACATGAGGTTCGTTATTAGACCGAAGAGCCTATTCGGCACTGTCAAGTGTCCTCGTAGAATAAATGTTGCAAAGCTGAAAGATGAGAAAACTGCTTTAGACTAACAGAATAGGGGTGAGCAGATATCGTTTAATGGTACATGGAAGTGTTTAAAGAAGCGTGATTATGAAAAAGCAGTAGATGTTATTGGGCTAACGAAGAGACAACATCAAGACTGGTTTGATGAGAATAGTGCTCACACCCCCAACTGCTACAGACAAAGCATTTACTTCATCAATAGCGGATTGATAGCGCCTTGTCACCTGGAACAGTCATACTTAGCTATCAACTCAGAGTTGCAGAAATAACTTAGACGGATGAAGGATGAATGGTGGAGACAGAAATCTTGTGGTATTCAGCCACTTATGTTAAGGAAAGTAAACTCGTCACAGATATATTTTTACTAACCGTTACTGTATAAATTTTTCATACACTCGCGTTTTGTTGTGAACGCAGTTTGTTGACAAAACGCACGCGGGGCTGTCGCTCATCATTCTCCCTTCGATCGTTCTGCGTCTTCCTTATAATAATCATGGTTGATGCAGGCTAACCCTTTGTCCGTTGATAGAAGCGAAGCCGAAACTTGTCGTTTGGTTTATCAAGATTGATCCTATAAATAGTAACAGAGCACTTCGTACGCGCATAATAGAGATCGATAACAAAACTGGTTCTTTAATATGATGTAGGCGCCTTCTAAGCATATTTAAACATAAGTTCTTTCATATGACCGAGGCGCCTCCTCAATTTTTTTTCATTTCCTAACTATGTATGGGGGAGGGTAAAAAATATTGGGGGGGGGGTCAAATTATTTTTTTTTTTTAAACTGAAAATATTAATATGTATGGGGAAGGGTAAACATTTTTTGGGGGGGTGTAAATTTTTTTTTCTTTCTTTTTAAACTAAAAATATTCTTATTTTTACGGGGGGGGCGGTTAAAAGAATTTTTTTTTTCTTTTTAATTAAAATATTTATATGTATGGGGAGGATAAAAACAAAATTGGGAAAGGGGGTCAAAAAAAATTTTTTTTTTCTTTTCTTAACTAAAAATATTTCTATGAATTGGGGGGTAAGAATCTTTTTTTTTTAACTAAAAATATTTCTATTTTAATTGGGGTGGGGTCGAAATTTATTTTTTCTTTATTTTTAACTAAAAATATCCTTGGACCGAAACAAAGAAAATCAATGTCTAACCACCCAAGAAATATGACTAGGGCTCCATCGGTTGACGGGTGAGCGTTCATTTCTGACGCGGCAGCCTAGCTAAAATTTTCGCCTGGAGGGAGCATATATTTGCTAGTATAGATTATATATATATATATATATATATATATATATATATATATATATATATATATATATATATATACATATATATATATATAGATATGTAAATTATAACTAAAAGGTAAACTTTTAGAGAGTTGGACCTATTGTGAAATAAGGAAAGCTCAATATACTGGATAGAGCAAAAATATGGTAAGTCAATGAAAATTTATTAGACCTGCAAATGGAAGCAAATCGATATCTTCAGTTGTTCAAAACAAGGAGAAGTTTAGTTAATAAAAAAAGGAATGAAAGAGAAGAAAAATAAATGTTTTTATTAACTAAAGTGCTCTTTGTTTTGAACAACTGAAGATATCGATTTGCTTCCATTTGCAGGTTTAATCAATTTTCATTGACTTACCATATATATATATATATATATATATATATATATATATATATATATATATATATATATATATATATATATAAGTATCAAAATATACCTTGGCAAGTAAGCTACCCAAATATTTTGGGTTTCATACTCGGTTGAAATCATCAAGCTAATTGCATGCATTTACAATTAATGATGATTTTCATAGCTTACTAATGCTTACATTTGTTATTATCTTCTCACTGCCTGTTTATGTCCTTAGCAAATAGGTGTCACTCCCTTTATTTGAAAGGGATTTTGACAGTCCTCGCTTTTAAGTGGGTAGAATTAACAAAACCTGGCGTTACGCTCACGCGGGGAAACTAAGACACTTTGATCGTAGTATTTTCATTGTATACTATCACCATCTTAGATTCATTTGAGAAGTCTAATTGTAGCATTATACAGGCGGTTGTTTCATATTTATATTTGGATTAATTTTGAGTGAGAAACATAAAATCAACATAGAATAAATATGACATTTGGATATGTACTAAATAGAATAATAGAAATCTCATAACTTCAATTTACGATCGGCCAAAACCAATTTGGTAACTTTCTAATGTTTACCTGGGCAACTTCCAAATTAGGTCGACCTGAACGTTTACTATCATTTATGTCTGTACGGTCGGGTTTAAAGCAAGCATACCACCTCTTAACCTTTGTTTCCGAAGAATCTGAGTTCAAATAACAAGTAGCAAAAACTTTACATCAGAAAGTAATGCAATATATGAAATCTATTTTTTTTCAGTTTTCTTGGCAAATTTGCAACAGTAGATTCACTGTAATTTGTAAACTAATAATCCGATCGGGTTCAAATTTTGACACGTGCCATTTTATAAAAATCATTTGTAGTGCCGTCTATATTTCTGGCCCGTAACTTATTGGGTTATGTATGCAATTATTTCATAATATTAGTGTTTATATGAAATGATAATAAAGTATGTTATGAATATACCTTTGTTTTTATTTTAATTCATAAATATCATCCAAAGGTGTATTCGCGAATATTTATTCTCGACCCGTCTGCGGCACGTCATTGTTATTTTTGTTTAATTTTTAAAGTTTTTATGGCGACTTCAGGTTTCAAACGTGCGTGTTAACTTGTGGTTGTGTTTGTTTGTGTTAATGTCCGTGTGTATGTGTATAATGGTTGTAGATGTTTGTTAAACAGTGAGTTTTAGTTGTTCCGCTGACTTCCGTTTTGCGGGGTTGAATGTTAGCTATCTTTATTGGTCTCAGTAAGAAATTGCTTTTAGTTGAAGCTGTCATCATTTTTTACATAATTCTTTATTAATATGTTGGTTTTATTTTAAGTATTTAGAGGTTTGGTGATGAAGATAAGTTGTGTTTATTTAGTGTTTCTAGCTTTTTCAGTTAACAGGACACCCATGTTTTGATGAGATAACCAATATACAACGTATAAACATATATTTCTATGATTTGGATAATTCAGACTAATATTTTCATCTTGGTAGTTACATACACAACGTTTTGACTAGTATAATCTCCGACGTTCCTCAAGTGCATCTTTTCAAACTTGCGATCTCGTACGAAATTTAAAACCGATCCTTGTATTTTGTTGTGTAAAGGGACCGGAATGAAAACACGAACACGCTGTTATGAGAAAACAAGTATATTTAACACCATATAATACAACAGAGAAACAATAGTGGTGGTAGACTGCCAGTATAGACTGGGGATGATTCAGGTATTTAATTCCCTCCCATAGCAGGAATACGTGACACAAGGTCGGGAAGTGGGGACAGAGTCAAGCGAGCGCCCCTAAAGAAGGAGCACTCTGGCCTAGCAAAAATAGCCTGGGCAACCCCGTCGGCATTCCCCGGCCAGGGCGCCGCAGGCAGCAAGCAATAAACTTACTCCTCCCCAAAGAGGGGAGGCAAGGCCTGGGAAGGTGCACCTCCTAGGAAAACCCAGGACAGTATACCTAAGCCCGGCAGATAAAAGGCCACCGAAATGGCCCAGTTCCTGTTGGACTAATTGTCGAGAACGAATCCTCGACTGGTAATATCTTACCCCATCCCGACGTCTTCACTCAACCGAAGTTAATCGGACTAGGCGTAATTCAACACTGAAGAGTACATGCTCCGTTTATTTATAGTCAATGGAGGAGTCCAAAGTCCGTTTTAAATAAGGTTCCATAACATTGTTCAAGGAGGATGTTGAAGAGTGTTGGCGCCAACACTCTTCAACATCCTCCTTGAACGAATCATGTCAGATGCCCTTGATGATCACGTGGGCACAGTCAGCATGGGTGGACGAACCATCACAAACCTCAGATTCGCCGATGACATTGATGGACTTGCCGGAAATCAAACATAACTTTCTAATCTAGTGAGCCGCCTCGACAGAACATCCACGAGGTACGGAATGGAGATCAATGCTGAAAAAACGAAGCTGATGACGAATAGTGGACAACCATTATCAACAACGATAACAGTCAACGGCCAAGAACTGGAAACCGTAAACCAGTTCAAATACCTTGGCGCTATACTCAGCAACAAAGGACCCAAGACTGAAATCCTGGCAAGAGCAGCACAAACGGCAGCAGGACTTGCAAAACTGAAATCAATCTGGAAAGACGGAAACATTAGTCTCCGTTGCAAACTGAAGCTGCTGCATACACTAGTATTATCCATCTTTTTGTATGCATGCGAGTCATGGACCTTGACAGCTGAGCTCCAAAGAAAAATCCAAACGGTAGAAATGAGATGCTACAGAAGAGTGCTTGGCATCTTGTACTCAGACCGTGTCACAAACGAAGAAGTTCGCGCGCTCATCAACGCAAATCTGAACAACTACGAAGATTTGCTAACAACTGTAAGAAAAAGAAAGCTTGGATGGTATGGTCACCTGACAAGGGGCAGTGGTCTCTCCAAAACCATCCTGCAGGGAGCAGTGCAAGGCAAGAGAAGGAGAAGTAGACAACACAAAAGATGGACGGACAACATCAAAGAGTGGACGGGCTACAACTTCGCTACAACCCAGTCCATTGACCATGACCGTCAGAAGTGGAGTGTGGAGTTCATTGGTGCAGCGCCCCTACGACCCAGGAGGAGGTTAAGGGACCAAGTCAAGTCAAGTCAAGTCAAGTCCATAACACCCCTCCAAATCCTTACCTCCCCAGGAGTCATAATATTGTTTCCTTTTTAGATTGACGCTATTCTGAGGCGGCTTGACATAACTGCATGTTGAAAGTATTGTATCCGGTAACCATAACTTCTTCCTGGGCTGTGCTTTCGGTGTTGCGATGTCTTCCGATAGTCGTTCCTTAATTTGGTTTAGGTGTCTCTTGTACGATAACTGAAGTCCTCTATCAAATTTAGATCTGATATCCTGCAGTTTTTGTTATTCTAGACTTTAACGCAGATTTTAACGCACATCTTTAAATTAGGGAAAAATGTCATATTAGCTTCGACATTGAACTTCAAGACAAATCATCTTATCTTTCATAGTCTTTAGCTTTTCTAAAATGTCTTAGTGTAGCAGGTTTAACGATTCCCGCTCTTTTATTATGAGTTCTTTGAAACTTCAATTGGTTATCCAATGAATTTGACTTAAATTAATTCAGTTTGGTATTAGCTATTTGCAGTGTGTATTTTGTGTATTTATGTGCTTTAATTTCTGTTGACAATTTATTTTGTGTCCACTTCATACGGTTTTAAATGGTTGAAACAAATTCCTTTTTTTGTTTTTCTGACTCGATCGCTATGTGTTTATTTTATTTTCTGGCTAAAATATTGGTTGATAACTCCCAGAAATTGAATAGTTCCAATATGTTTGTGCCAAAATAATTATTGATGCTTTTTTAGTATGAATATTTTTACTTCATTCGTAGTTCTGCTTAAAGTAATGTCGGTAATTATTTCACCCTCAAATTTTATTTTTTCACCAGTCACCGTTCGGTTTTCCCAATCTTTACCTTCTATGAATGTTGATAATCAACATGTCTGAACCAGAATACAATTGTAATTTTACGTTTTTATTAAGGATTTTTACCAAAACATAGGAAGGTGACGGTAGTTAAGTGGATGAGAGCACGGACTGACGATTCGAGTGTGCCAAGTTCGAATACAGTCGATTCCATAATACCACTTTCATTTAGGGATGTTGGCAACCATTACGTGGTCCCTCCTGCAAGAATGCCGACAAAAGAATCAAACCGGTCAACAAAGTTGTACAATTTTGATTCATACAAATTAACTTTAGTTTTTAACCTAAATATATTTTCGTATAGTTCTGCTGCCATTCTTGCTCGTTTTTGTGTATTTAACCTGAGTTGTATTTCCTTTATTCGTTCTGCAATGTGAATGTTTATATCTGACTTTTTTACAAGTTACACAGGTTTTAAACGGATATGAGCAATTTGTAACCCAATGAAGTCTCTCACAGAGAAAACCAAGACTCGGCAGTCATCTATCCTGTTTTTATAGTTCTGGCTTGTTTGTGTAGAGGCTTGATAATCATTTTTTTGTTTTGCATTGTTTTTAGGGAGAGTTGAATTTTGATAGTTACGTACTGTTCGATGTCCTTCGCACTTTGTTTAACACTTATAAATCTCTGGCAATCTTCAACTAATTTCTGTAGTGTTAAATCTGGTTCACTTTCTAATTTATTAAAAACCCTCACCCTGATCCAATCCTTGTACAAAAATGAAGCATTTAAAATTATCAGCACTAAGTTAGGCTAATTTGAAATTGTCACAGTGTTTATTTACGATTAATGCAGGCGTTAAATAATCTTCGTTGTCTTTTTTGACAAGGTTCAAACACTTCCAGCATTTGTGAAACAAAGAAGTATTGTTGCTAAATAATCCAGTTCAAACAAGACACAGCTTCAACAAAAGTCAAGTCGCTCGCTTATCAGAGCAAAATTAAGTACACGAACTTAGTATGTTCGGTGGTAACTAATTTACGAAGCAGTAGGCGACTCGTTTTAAGAGTCTGACATATTTTCACAATCTATTTTTGAATAAGTAAAATGGTCAATTGCACCCCAAACGGCTTTCTGCGAAAACGCATTATCGTGTTCGTTACTTTTACTCCTACCTGATATTGTTTGCATTCATACTTCAATCGTTTCATCTGTTTCTCTTTTTTTCTAGGAGCTATTTCTCGGCTTCTTCTATTTGTCTAGTAGGAGCTTTTGAAATCTTTCTCCAGTTTTCAGTAACTGCTGTTGCTGTCTATCTACAGCTTTTTTGTACATTTCGTCAGCTTTTATTGTTCTAGTTGATGTTGCATTCGATACGTCACCAGTTCTGTTATAGTAGCTTTAAAATAGTCCATGTTTAAACTATGTCCTTTTAGAATACGGCTTTTTAGAAATTCTTTCTTCTATATAACGCTTGCTAAACGTTTTTTTCTTCTTTTTTAGTACGCTTTTCACGTAACCGTAGAATTTGCGGCCGGCACTTTAGTCAATAGAGAAAAAATAAAAATACGTTTTAATCTTTTATTCTTTAGGCAGTAGGATCTTTATATTTTAGAGAGAAAAGAAAAAAGCATGTATTCCCTTCTTGTCAAAATGTAAC
>OY744540.1:48308265-48448265 GCA_963556195.1 Sepiola atlantica
ATATATATATATATAAAGTTATATATATATATATATATATATATATAAAGTTATATATATATATATATATATATATATATAAAGTTATATATATATATATATATATATATATAAAGTTATATATATATATATATATATATATAAAGTTATATATATATATATATATATATATATATATATAAAGTTATATATATATATATATATATATAAAGTTATATATATATATATATATATATATATATATATAAAGTTATATATATATATATATATATATATATAAAGTTATATATATATATATATATATATATAAAGTTATATATATATATATATATATATATATATATAAAGTTATATATATATATATATATATATATAAAGTTATATATATATATATATATATATATATATATAAAGTTATATATATATATATATATATATATATATAAAGTTATATATATATATATATATATATATATAAAGTTATATATATATATATATATATATAAAGTTATATATATATATATATATATATATATATAAAGTTATATATATATATATATATATATATATATAAAGTTATATATATATATATATATATATATATAAAGTTATATATATATATATATATAAAGTTATATATATATATATATATAAAGTTATATATATATATATATATATAAAGTTATATATATATATATATATATATATAAAGTTATATATATATATATATATATAAAGTTATATATATATATATATATATAAAGTTATATATATATATATATATAAAGTTATATATATATATATATATATAAAGTTATATATATATATATATAAAGTTATATATATATATATAAAGTTATATATATATATATATATATATAAAGTTATATATATATATATATAAAGTTATATATATATATATATATATATATAAAGTTATATATATATATATAAAGTTATATATATATATATATATATATATATATATATATAAAGTTATATATATATATATATATATAAAGTTATATATATATATATATATATATATATATATAAAGTTATATATATATATATATATATATATATATATATATATATAAAGTTATATATATATATATATATATATATATATATATAAAGTTATATATATATATATATATATAAAGTTATATATATATATATATATATATATATATATATATATAAAGTTATATATATATATATATATATATATATAAAGTTATATATATATATATATATATATATATATAAAGTTATATATATATATATATATATATATATATAAAGTTATATATATATATATATATATATATATAAAGTTATATATATATATATATATATATATATATAAAGTTATATATATATATATATATATATATATATATAAAGTTATATATATATATATATATATATATATAAAGTTATATATATATATATATATATATAAAGTTATATATATATATATATATATATAAAGTTATATATATATATATATATATATATAAAGTTATATATATATATATATATATATATATAAAGTTATATATATATATATATATATATATAAAGTTATATATATATATATATATATATATATATAAAGTTATATATATATATATATATATATAAAGTTATATATATATATATATATATATATATAAAGTTATATATATATATATATATATATATATATAAAGTTATATATATATATATATATATATATAAAGTTATATATATATATATATATATATATAAAGTTATATATATATATATATATATATATATAAAGTTATATATATATATATATATATAAAGTTATATATATATATATATATATATATATAAAGTTATATATATATATATATATATATATATAAAGTTATATATATATATATATATATATATAAAGTTATATATATATATATATATATATAAAGTTATATATATATATATATATATATATATATATAAAGTTATATATATATATATATATATATATAAAGTTATATATATATATATATATATATAAAGTTATATATATATATATATATATATATATATATATATATATATCTATATATATATATATATATATATATATATAGCATTGGCATTTCAATGCTCTAAGTGCCAAAAGTTCTACATCGGTAGTACCGTTAGGCCTCTACACCAACGTATTAAAGAGCATCTAAACACCCACATTTCTTCCTTCCATAAACACTTAATATCATGTGGCAACACACATCGCTCCATTAGTGTCCGCATCCTCAACTCTGTCCGCAATATAGGTCAGCTTCGAATTTCGGAAGCTATCCTAATCTCTAAATTTCGCCCTGCCTTGAATAACAGATTCGAGTTGTCATCTCCCTTCATCCTCTGATTCTTACATCCTCACACTCCCACCTCCTCACACTCCCACCCACAACTTACTTACTTTTTTTCTTTTTTTTTTTTTTTTTTTTTTGTATAATCTTCCCCTTCCCATAATCTCTTCTTATTCCCTTCCCCTTCCCCTGCTAATAAATTTAAAAAAAAAAAAAAAAAAAGAAAAGGAAGAAAAGGGAAGAAAAAAAAAAAAAAAAAAAAAGGTCCCATCCTTGGCTTTTATCCACTTCACAACTCAAATTCCTTCTCAAGTTCCAATCTCATTTCTAAAGTCTGAATATATTATTTAGAATAAGTTATCTCCCTTTGACGGTAAATTTAAATTTAGATTTGAAGAGAATAAATGAAAAAAAAATAAATAAATAAATAAATAAATAAAGATTGATGAGTCATGTAAAATGAAACATAATAAAATTTTTAAAAAATTGGTATATTACTAAACTAATGTTTATAATGTTTTAACCTTAGTTATATGATTGCTTAATGGAATTTTGACGTTTTCTGCGTTCCTAATCCACTTCACAACTCAAATTCCTTCTCAAGTTTCCAATCTCATTTCTAAAGTCTGAATATATTATTTAGAATAAGTTATCTCCCTTTGACAGTAAATTTAAATTTAGATTTGAAGAGAATAAATGAAAAAAAAATAAATAAATAAATAAAGAAAGATTGATGAGTCATGTAAAATGAAACATAATAAAACTTAAAAAATTGGTATATTACTAAACTAATGTTTATAATGTTTTAACCTTAGTTATATGATTGCTTAATGGTATTTTGACGTTTTCTGCGTTCCTACTGCCAATTGTTTTCCCCTGTATTACGATGATCTGACACCGGTTTTTTTTCCCGTTTTTCCGACCCTCTCGGTCTTCTATTGTTGTCTTCTGATAATGAAAGTTGTTCTTTCGAAAATTTAAGATTACCCTTTGCCGATCTGTTACTTACCAAAAAAAAAAATACTATTTGGTATTTAATCAGTTTTCGTGAAATTATTAATAAATCGTTTTGAGTTTCACTTTCTCCCGGCGTTTATTTCTTTTCACTTTTCCATCTCACGGCAACCACATCGCATTGCTATAGCCTTGGACGACTAATTTACACTTACATTTACCAGCAATGCTTCAAGCAAACTACAATCTCCTTTTATATATATATATATATATAAAGTTAGATATATATATATATATATATATATATAAAGTTATATATATATATATATATATATAAAGTTATATATATATATATATATATATAAAGTTATATATATATATATATATATATAAAGTTATATATATATATATATATATATAAAGTTATATATATATATATATATATAAAGTTATATATATATATATATAAAGTTATATATATATATATATATATATAAAGTTATATATATATATATAAAGTTATATATATATATATATATATATATATAAAGTTATATATATATATATATATATAAAGTTATATATATATATATATATATATAAAGTTATATATATATATATATATAAAGTTAGATATATATATATATATATATATAAAGTTAGATATATATATATATATATATAAAGTTAGATCTATATATATATATATATATAAAGTTAGATCTATATATATGTATATATAAGTTAGATATGTATATATAAAGTTAGATCTATATATATGTATATATAAGTTAGATATGTATATATAAAGTTAGATATGTATATATATATATAAAGTTAGATATGTTTATCTATTTGTATGTTCAGGATTCACTCCTAAAATAATTAATGGATCATTTATGAATTTTGAAACAGTTTGTTTAGTTTAATTTAGGTTTGTAAAAAGGAGGTGGAAGGCCTTCGTGAAAAGTCAAATATCAACGATTTTTTTTAAATTGTAACTAGGTGTCAACTATTTAATATTCTCCAAATTTCAGTTTCTTTGGAGGTTTTTAAAGGGTTTTTAAGGGACATACTATGGGCACAGCCTCCAATTTAAAAATTCAAATATTTCAAATTTGCATTAAATTTGATCCATAGTCATTAGACATCAATTAAGCAAGATTCCTTGAATTTCCATTTCTACTTAAGACCCCTTAAGCTTTAGCATTAAATTTGAGATATTTTCTAGAATCGTACTCATGTAATAGATTTGGATCAAAATTAGAATAAAGATTATAGACATAAGGTTTAATATCATTATATGTTAATTTTAATCTTTGTAAGGGGACATAAAAGTGGTGCAAAACTGTTCTGTTTGGGAATTAATTTTACACTTCCTGGGACAGGTATTCTTCTAGTATGTATGTATGTCTCTAATATATATATATATGTATATATATATATATATTAGAAAACTAAATTTATGCAGACTTGTCATAATCTTCCATATTTAGATATGTTAACATCATTTGTTTCTTATTTTTCTATCACTACTTCTTTTCCTCATGACGCATACTAGTTGAATTTGCATCAATTATTCAAACTTACATCTCAACTTTGGTTGACTTTATAGTTTATTTGTGGATTTGTTACTTTTTGATACACTTCCATATGCAAATTAATATCTCAACAATTATCAAAAAACGAAGTTGCATATTTAATTTTTTTTTAAATGTTTTTTTCTCAATAATTAAGATAAGCATGGCAAGAAACAAAACTAGTGAAGCCCATCAGAGGAAATAGATTAAAATGTTATCTACTTATATATTTTATTACTGTAAATGAATTTTTTAAAATCCCATTGTCACCTATTAAATTTAATCGCTAAAGAAAGGAAAATACATTGAATTGGTTACTTTCCAAACAACATATTTTATGTTACAGAGGGGAAGAGAAGAGGAAGGAGTCTCCCTTCTGCATCTCTCTCCTTCTCCCACTATCAACTCCTCTCTCTATTTCTGTCTCTCTGTCAACTGATATAACATCCTCTTTCTCACTAGTATTTGTATCAATATGCATGAATTACTCTCTCTTCTATCTGTATGCATCCCCCTACATATTTCAACCCTCTCCATCTCTGTCTGCATGTATGTGTCTGGCGTGCTGCTACTGAACGACAACATAAGATGGTAGTCGTTAAAAAATATTTACGTACAAAATATGTTTATGTTCTCTGAGTAAAATGAGAAGACTTGTTTTACATGATTCGAATGTGTGCTGCTTTTATGAGAGGAGACATCCTCATTTCAAAATTATCATCTCTCATTTGTCTAGAGACAACGAGAAGATCGGAAAAAGAGAGAGCATGAGCGGAAGAAGGCTCGCGAGGAAGAGAAGCGACGACGAAAGGAAAAAGAAAAGGAGAAACGAGAAGAGAAAAAGCAGAAAGAAAAAGATGGCCTCTCAAAGAAAGATGACCCACCCATCAAGGTGAGAAGAACTTTCTCATTTCTTTATCTACCTACAAGTTTATTCATCTCCTCCCACCATTCTTCGTTAACTCTTCTACCACTTCCAAATAACAATTCAACTTTTCACATCTCTTTTTTTATTATTGATCATTTGGATCAACTGCTCTATCTCCTCCATTCTTTCGATTCATCTCAGACTTTTCATTTAACATCATGATTTTAAAAAAGCTTTCAACTCTTGACTAATTAAAAGTTTAGTATGATTCTTAAAAAAAATGATTTTTATTTTTACTAAACTTTATTTTGCTTTAATAAAATTAAAACTTTGTTAAAAATAACTTTTTGTATCAAGAGCTCTTGATGTTTTAAGTTTAGCTAACTATAATCCAAGCTCTTATCCGATACAGTTGGTATGGTTGTAAGGCTTAGATCGTCAACCTTGAAACTGTATACAGCAATTCTGATAACTCCTGCGATGGCACTGGAACCATAGGTATCTACTCTTACCTTTTCAATTGATCATTCCAACAACATGGAGAGGGAAAGTCTGCTGCATGATTGCTTTACATACTTATTTAAGTGTTGCACTCTGAATACTCCTCATAGTATCCCGAGTCTGAAGAATACCAATCATATCTGGTAGAGAATACACATTTCATATGTTGAGCAGTTGGTCCTCTTTGGTTAATTAAGAATTTGGGTAGTTCACATCTTTAAAAGGTTATTAGCATTGTCATATATAGAGAAAAAAACACCTTATTCAACAACTTGAATTTGTATTATTTGGATTATTCAAACTATTATTCTCATCTTGGATGTTATTCTCACAATGTTTTAGTCAGTGTAACCTCCGACCTTCTTCAGATGCGTCTTGTTGAACTCTGAAATCTGTACAGAATTTTGAACTGAACCCTTTATTTAATTCACGAGGGTAGATTGCTCTCGTTCCATCAGCCATGACCAGGTAGAAGTCTTAAGTAATTCTTAATTAAAATATATATGTGTGTGTATATATATATATATATAGTAATAAGTAGTAGATTGATGAGTCCGTAGCAGGTTGCGTTTCTCCTCCAACAAAATTTCGACTTCTTATCATTTTCGTCGAACCAGTCCTGTTGTATTCTAGTGATTAGTCCGATAGTATCCAATGAGATACGATAAGTAGAATCGCAAAATTCCACCCATTGCTCTTCGATACTGGAGTGTGAGGGATGCGAGACCGAAAATTCCGCCCAACTTCCTTGTCTTGAAGTTTTCTGACGTTAAGCTTCTTCGGGACTTTCCATCCCTGCGGTCTACGCCTCGGTCGGAAGAAGAGACTCACCTTTGCGACAATAAGCCGGTGGTCGGTCCAGCATTCTGCTCCACACATAGCCTTGACTGATCTAACATCCTTCCTGTCTTTTGCTTTGATGATGATGTAGTCGATGAGGTGCCAGTGCTTGGGTCGCGCATGCATCCATGATGTCTTGTTACGGATCCGGCAAAGAAAACTACGTTCAGCACAGGTTTTCAGTACAAAGAAGACCGAGGTACTGTTTTACTCGACCTCAGGAGAAGAGCACTTCCATCCACAAATTTCAATGGACGGAGAAACTCTCAAATCAGTTGATAGTCTCACCTACCTTGGCAGTACAATCTCCAGGAGCGCGAACATTGACGAAAAGCTAAACAACAGAACTTCATCAGCCAGCAGCACTTTTGTCTGACTGCGAGATTGAGTTTGTAATCGAAGAGGCATCAGCCTCTGAACCAAACTGAAGGTTTAAAGAGCGGCTGTCATCCCCGTCCTGACCTATGGCTGTGAGACGTGGACGCGTTACCGCAGACATGAGCAACGGATTGAACGATTCCACACAAAATGTCTTCGGAAAATTCTTCATAGTTGATGGCAGGACAAGATCCCTGATACTGAGGTTCTGTCCAGAGCCGGAATGTTCAGCGCACAAACCCTCCTGCATCAAGCCCAACTGTGCTGGTCAGGCCACGTTTCCCACATGAGCGAGGAGAGAATCCCGAAACAAGTCATGTTCGGTGAGCTCAGCCGCGGCAAACGAAACGTTGGCCGACCTAAATAAGGTACAAGGATAGCCTGAAGGAAACGCTAAGTAGCTTCGAAATAGACCACGGAACATGGGAAGAGACTGCCTCAAGTCAAACTGGTTGGAGGACAGGGATCAAAAGAGGCACTGCGCTCGTCGAAGCCTCTCTAGCAACAAGGGCCTGTGAGAAGAGAATGAAACACAAAGCCAAACAGACACCATGACGTACTCGATCTTGTCGTCGTCGTCGTTGAAACCATTTGGTCATCTTCGCTCTTGAGATGAGACGAACAACAACAATAAGTAGTTACACTACACATCTAAAAGCAAGAATAGGTCTAAGGCTCTCAAAATTCATACTAGAATTGTCCACATGTGCCGTAGTGCAACGGATAAAATGCTAAGTAATTATCAGTTCTAAATCCTCGTCTTCTGGAGGTTGAAGGTTCAATTCTCAGTACAGGCGATACAAAGAATATAATTAAGACTTCTACTTGGCCATAGTTGATGGAATTAAAGCGATCTACGCACCTTGGATTAAATTAAATATTCAGTCTGAAACTTTGTACAGATTCTAGAATTCAACAAGACGCATCTGAAGAAGGTTGGAGGTTACATTCATCGAAACATTGTGAGAATAACTTCTAAGATGAGAACAGTAGTTCGAATAATTTAAATTATCAATCTAAATAATTCCGAAACATAATATCAACAACTTGATATTAAATGTATCGTTGTTTCGTTAAATATTAAATTATTTTGTGAGATTCAGACGTGATTAGATCGATGACGTACAGTTAAAATATAATCTTTTTTTTCCATTTCTTTCTTCAAAAGGATTTTCTCATTTATTCGCATTTTCTACAGCCATCATTTGATACATAAGAAAACTCTCTGTCATAGTTTATTATTATCAACTTGTTTTTGTTTTAATGGTGATTTCTCAGTAAAGATTGTATTATATAACGTTTCGTTTCACTGGTGATATGAAAATTGTTTCTTTGTGTAACTTCTGCTGGTGTTCAAGACACATAGCTTTTATTGATTAGAAAATGAGATATTTATCCCAAAATTATAGTTATTATAATACTTAAAGTACATACAGATGGAGAGACAGGATGGGTCTTAAACTGTTGGTAGTTCAATCATTCCCCCCACCCTTGTCGATAATACTTGTCATCACTGTATTGTTACCTGTGGTGAGTCTATAACTTCCATCTCTTTGATTGTTTCATAAAAACTACCCCTTAATATAGACAATTTATACCCATTCCTATTTCACTCTATGAAAACTCTTCATTATCTTATTTCTCACACTTTTCACTTTTGACATATGGTGACTGCGACTTTGCCAAATTTAAATTTAAGTCTGGTTCAAGATTAAGCTACAACATAATCGTATTTTATCTGAAAACAGGTAATTCAAGGATAACTTGGTCTCTTTTTGTTCTGTTACTATTATATTCAACTTATTATCTGAAGATTATCTACACAAATAAACAAATGTTTAGTTTTCTTAAAAGAACCCTATGAATTACTTTATTGCCAAATTGAATATGATATGCTATTTGTTATAACAAAAAGTACCATTTCCTTCTCACTATTGTTTGTGCATCTCCAAGATAAAAATTCTTCACTTGAGACAGATTTGTTTTTGTTGCTTAGAAAGTATGTATTTATTTCCTTGTTTGTCCACTTTCTGGATGAATCTCTAGTAGAAATGTTTCAAGTAAGCCTACAATATTTCATATTTTCTTTTTTATTTGAACTGCTTCAATAAAACACCTCATTTGGTGAAGGATGTCAAAATTACTATATGCATTTATTGTGGCCTCATTGAACGTCTATTGTGTAAAAACAATTTCAGTTGAAATTGTTTTAGCTTCGTGTCATTATTGTTTAGACTCTCATATGAGATTGTGCTTTTCTCTTTTTCTTTACTATTTTATTCCTAAATTTATTTGCATTTTTTTTGTTTGTTCTGTATACTTGAATTTTTGGGGTGGGTCCCTCATCCTTTCTCCAGCCCTATTTAAAAAGAGGGACTGTTAATTTCCCTCTGCATGGACATCTTGGAAATCGGGACGTTTTTCTCAGTTCCAGATTAATAGACCTCACAAATTGGGATATCACAGTGTGCAGAAACGGACTCTTTACGGACATTTCCAGAGTAGACACACTGGCACTTCTGCTCACAAGGAAATTCAGGTATACTATTATTCTGAGTCAACCATCTGAAAATGCTTAGTGTATTGAGATGTAGAAAAAACACAGGGTGAAGATTTGTGACTTATTTTTGTGATTTCCTTATTTTTGACTCTGCACATTGAGTTTAAAAGAACTGTTTTTACAAGTTGAAAATACATTTTTGTTTTTAAGTCTAAAGTCAGCTTCGTTGCAATGTTTCAAGTATATTTGTCCTTTGTTTCATCAAGCCTGCTGCTTCTGCTGTTTTTGTTTAAACATTATTATTATCAATATTATTTTTCTTAGCTTAGGCCGCATGCCGTGAATGTAGAGTAGGCTTTAGTTCTCTTTTCCCGCATGCAGCAGAGTTCTCAAAATATAAATCTAATTTGCTTTAGTTGAAAGTGTTTCCCTGCATACGTTCAGTCCAGTATTTCAGCGTAGGACAAATGTTATCAGTAAACACCTTTTGTTGTCTAAAAAAATAAATAAAATAAAACTTCCTTGTTCTTTTATTTATTTTATTTAAACCATCTGTATTTGGAAGCCATAATTCAAGAGTTTGTGATTGAGTAGTTTATAAGAAAGGGTAGAAATAATGTCTTTTATGTTTAGCAAAAGTTAGGATATTTCAAGTAAATATATGTATTTTTTTTCTTTTGTTGAACGTTCTCATCCCCACCCAACCGAGTCATTTATATAAAAAAAAAATTTAATGGGTCATTATCAAATTTTAAGAGTATGAAAAAACTTTTATAAAAATATTTGTTCAATTTTTAACAGTGTTGAGTTGATAATGAGGGGGAGGGGGTCCATTTTATATATAAGTTTAGCATAAAAAAATGCATCCGCTCCTTGATTTTTCAACCAGTGTTTTGCCAGTTTTGCCAAAATGATCCTTTTAAAAATACCTTTTCAGAATTTAAATCAGTGGGCATTATTTTATTTTAAACTTATTTTTCACTGCATACTTGTTGACCTGGTTAACATCATGCTCTTAATAATGTACTAACAATAGACATTGAATACCCTTCTAAAAATTAAACAGGTAATTTCTTTTTAAATATTTTTTTATAATTTAAGAATTTGATGTTTAATCCAATACAGTAATCTGAAGATTTTATTTCATATCAAGTGTTCTGAAAATATCAAGGTGATCATATTACATTAAACTTGCATAATACCCCCCCCCCCCAACACACCAGCTTGAATTTAAACATGCCTGTTTTTTTTTTATATATAACCCGAAAATTTAATACTTAATCAATTATAATCTGAAGGTTTAAAAAAAATAATTGTACAATAAAGATTTTAAGGAGTAGGGTAACTTATATATCAATTCTTTTTTTTTTTTTAATATCTAACAATGCATCAACTATTCAGAATGTTGTTTGCAACTGTTTCAACACAAAAAAAACAAGTATGTGACAATGGATGAAACATGGATCCACCACTTCATTCTGGAGCCAAATTTGCAGTCGACCAAAGATGCAAACATCAGCAGGCAAGGTTTTGGCGTCTGTATTTTGGGATGCACAGGGTATTTCTCTAATTGATTACCTTGAGAGAGGAAGAACCATCAATAGTGAATATTTTGTAGCATTATTGTTGCATTTGAAGGAAGAAATCTCTAAATAAACAGCCACAAATAAAGAAGAAAAAGTGCTCTTTCACCAAAACAATGCACCATGTCATTAATCTATTACAACGATGACAAAACTGCATGAATTGCACTTCTAATTGCTTCTGCACCTACCCTCTTCTTTAGATATGCCCCCTAGCAATTACTGGCTGCTTGCAGACCTCAAAAAAATACTCCAAGGAAAAAGATTTGGTTCCAATGAAGAAGTGATATCAGAACTGAGGTGTATTTTGAGGCAAAAGACAAATCGTTCTACCAAAATGGCATCAAGTGGTTAGAGAAGCGTTGGAATCTGTGTAGAAGGAGACTCTGTTGATGGATAGTCGATTTTTCCCTAAAAGAAAGTTGTTTAATTAGTTAGGCTTGGGATTTTATTTTTTGTCTACATTCCAAACATTATTTACCATTTAAAAAAAAATGACAATGTTATTCTGAGAGCAAGTCTATACATGTTTATTTGGGAGGGCATGGTGTCATGCTAAACCCATTCCTTTGACTTGATCTGCCCTGATAAGCGAGATGCTGAATTTACATGTGATCCAATTTTTCATAAATATCCTACCAACTTTCAGATTCTTTTATTTCCATTAAAGTTAATTTTTTAAAAATTGACACCTTCAAATTGTGAGAATTTGTACACCTTTATTTGGGGGGGGGGGGCGATTGTGTGTGGTTTTACAACCTTGACAGTCGAACTTGGAATTAGTGTTAAAAATATATTAGTTAACTAATAATTTAGAATGCCCATAAAAAAAAAGTATCTAATTTTTTAGGGGGTTGTAATTTAACTGACTGTTTTAATCTATACATTTACCAAAGTTTGTTAACATTTTGGAATTCTCTGAGTAAAATTATTTTTTTAATTAACGGCCTCCCATTCCAATTAATTGCTGCCCGGAAGGGCGGATAGGTTTTGCTAGTAATTATATAATATTAGGTTTTGCTAGTAATTATATAATATTAGGTTTTGCTAGTATAAATACAACTCAGGTTTTGCTAGCAATTATATATATAAATACAACTCAACTTTAAATAATAATTGAGCAACGAGAAAAATATTTCCTGAACCAAGTGGGGATTGAAACCTGATTGCTAGGCTCAATGACAGATTTATATCATTATGCCAAAGAAACATTTTAGATTTCCTTAATTAAAATGTATGAGGAGAAAGACAAAATAAATTAGATTCAACAATCACTTATATAAACAAATGGGCGCCCCCTTCTTAAAAAATCATCAACAATCAGACAATCATCTTAATTTAATAACATTTTCAGCATTTATTTATAAAACTATTAATCTTGTGTCAATGTTATATATCTCTTGTATTTTCATTTTATTTCAGTAAGTTCTCAGAAATCAAGGGGCCCCTTTCTGGGGGCTAACACTTGATTTCTATAGGAAATCCATAGATATTCGAGTGTTCAATCAATATTCTCTTCTACCTCTCAAGCGTTGAGTTAGTTAAGAAGTGAAGAACATCAATTTTCCTCTCCCCAATTGACCAGTTTACTGTGTTACAGTGTATCTTTCTTGTGGTCTCTTGGTCTTACCGGATTCCAAGACAAGATGTTAGCTGGATACTCCACCAGACTAGATAAGTGCCGTTACTTGAGGTAACATCACTAGGAGAAGGTGCACCATTCCTCATATGAGCCAGTGTATAACCGTGTTGAGGGGATATTATTTGGGCTTATATATATATGATGAATAAAGTCGAATTTTCCCATAAAGTTGAAATTTTCTTTTTTGTCTACATTCCAAACATTATTTAACATTTAAAAAAAAAAAAATGACAATGTTATTCTGAGACCAAGTCTACACGTGTTTATTTGGGAAGACATAACATCAGATATGGTGTCATGCTGAATGTAATTTTTAATATTTCTGACAGTCCTGTATAAAGAAATACATTTTTTGATAGAAAATGATTGAATATGAAACTTTTATGAAAAAACTAGTTTGAACAATGCTCATTTCAACTGTCCTTTGATGATAATTCTGTATCCATTTCAATCCACATTTTCTGGCTTTTTACAAACACAACAATGATAAAAAGTATTTTAAGAATAGTAGAAAAGTAAAAAACTAATTTCAACATGAGTGTCATTAATAATGTATAAGTTTTTTACAGATTGAGAAAGATTTTCTTTCCACAGAAGTTTTGTGAATTTCATAAATTAATTATGCTTGGCAGTAATAAGAACATGAACGATGTATGCATGTTGAAGACTAGATATTAACAACAAAAAAGAGAAATTCACTTTTCAGTTTAAATATACAGTTTCACATGGGGCTGACGAATGTGCATAGGCACAAAAGTGACATCAAATGACATTTGAAATAAAGGTTGTCAAGGTTAATATTGTCCATATTTTCTAAATGTGTCATTCAATAATTTTCTATCATCTTTTTTTTCTTTTTGATATAAGATGGAGGACTATGAAATATTAAAAATTATATAAACACCTATACGCTTTTATTTTATTTTCAAATATGAAAAAAAATCAATTTTTAGTCAAAAAACATGTGTGTGGGTGTATATATATATATATATATATATATATATACACACACACACACACATTAAATACTAATTGAAAAATTGACCTACAACAGAACACTAGTCTTAGTGTCTATGACATTGTTTCTTAATGAAACTACTTTTTTTGTTTGTTTTTTATTTTGGTTCTTAGATTCTGTTGATGTATTTAGTTTCTCTTTTATTATTCATGTTTAAGTTGAATTGTAGTATTGATTTCATTTTAAGCTTATTCTGGTTAATACTTTTGTTATAAAGTTGATTTTCTTATTTTTAATTATTAAAATGCTGTCTTATTTTAAAGAAATTCCCTTTTTATCATTTATGTGTTTGTAAAAAGCTTGTGAGATATTTATCCTTTGCATTTCATAAAAGCAAATGTAAACTATGACATTCCTAGTAATTCTTCTGTTGTAAACCATTAAAAATATGCGTTTGCATGTTGAATGTTTGATTATAGTTTGTGATATTAACATTTTGTTCATTCGTTGTCGTAGTGTAAAATTGTTTTTTTTTTCACTCTATGTAAACCATTTACTTGATTGACTTTTTACATATCTGGTTTCCTTTTTTAATTTTTAAATAAAAATGTATATCTAATCATCATTTAAATATGAAAATAATTTTATTAAAATATATTATTCATATAAAAACTCAAAGTAATGATCGTTAAGTCTCATAATTACTCTAAATGATCAATTTTTCCGTAAGTTCCATAATTTCATGAGAAAATATCTATAAAATAGGTTATAATTATTAAAACAAAATTCAATGTTTCTTACATAGAAAGCAGTACCAGATACCTTTAAAACAAAACTTATTGCTTTGATCTTTGTATCTCCCTTCTTCTAATTTTTACATCAACACGATTTGTCTTTCCTACCTTTACCAATTTAGCAATTGTTCCCGAGCCCATTCCATCTGGTTTGTTACAGTTTCTTTCAAAAGCTAAGCAACCTGTTTTTGTCTGCTAGTAATATATATATATATATATATATAAGCAAGCGTGGTTGAACGTCACAGAACTTTCGTGTTTGTATATCTTCTTCGTGAGGTTCTCAAACAAAATTTAAAAAATAAATAAATAATGGTAATAATAGGAATAAATAATAATAAATAAATAAATAATAGCAAAAATAAGAATTAATAAAATAAATAAATAAACAATAAAACCAAACACACAAACGATAGAATAAAATGAACACAACCACACACCCTCTTCTCTCTTTCATTCGCCCAAAACATTAACTCAAGTCTTCTTTTTTTCAAAAAAACCTAATCCATAAGATGACTACGAAAGTCGAAAGCGCTCGAAAAAATATGGCCGAATTAAGAACTATCGGAGAAGTACTATACGGATTGCCACCTGAAACCAGAAGGATAGCTCAACGGTTTGAGAACCTCACGAAGAAGATATACAAACGCGAAAGTTCCGTGACGTTCAACAACGCTTGCTTAGATAATGACTTGCTGCCTAAGTATATATATATATATATATATATATATATATATATATAATGTGTGTGTTTATTTTTTAAATTCTATAATTTTCAATTTAGAGGATGTCCTCAGGTTGTTTGAGTAGGAAAAGGTGACTCATGCCCTTCAACTCTTTAACCTAGTTACCTGACACTCGGTAAGAATAATATCTTACCTATAGGCTGGGTCTTGAGGATGTTCACCATCCACGGAGCTGCCCCCTTGGTCACTCTGTAGCTGGAGAAATGATCTCTTAGCCAAGAGAAATGTCTTCTCAAACCTGACAGCTGTGTTCTCAAACTCGTGAAAAATCGAAAAATGACAAAAAATAGCCTAAAAGTTTTGGGGGAACATACCGACATAAAATTGTATTATTAGTGTCTAATTACTTGCCTCCTCATGAGGGCAGAGTTAGACACAAGGTCGGTTTTTAATGTGGGTAAATTAAGCTTCCAAAAAGGATCACTTTGAATTCAGACAAAAAAAATAAAATTGCCTCAGTCTAGAAGAATTTCTCCTTTACTGACTGATGACAGAAAAGATGAAGTGAAGTATCAGAACCGATATTGCACTTTGCTCCTAACCAAAAGGCCAAAACCTTTTTATTATTGATGAAGTGCAAGTCCATTCAATAGACAAATCAAAAAAGACAAATTTCAATCTACTCTTACCAAAAAGTAACAACAATTGAGGAACAAGTAATACAGCAATACAAAACACATGTCCTGAATTCACTTTAAGAAGAGTAAAAATAATAAGAGCACTGGAACAATAGAAGAACATGTCATACAGTAATAGAAAAGAACATGTAATAGATTCGGTTTATTCACTTTCATTGACACCATCAAGCATCGAGAATGTTCTTATAAAACACATTGTGGCATACTTACTTAAGCAGAGTTCTATCCCTTTGATCGACCAGGAATTCACGAACAGAGTAACTTCCCTTTGGAAGAATTGTATTATGGGATTAACACAAGTCAGCCATTGCTGTTCATAATTGTTCCTCTATTGCTACTTTTTTGTAGGTGTAACAAGACTTTCAGAACACTGTTTTAGTATGAGTTTACAAGACTTTCGGACTGTCCTGCACTTTATTGTCCGGAGTAAAAAAAACTTTCAAACCACCCTGTACTTTTTTGTCTGAAGTAAAAAAACATTTTTGGTACATGGTAACAACACTTACATACCACCCTGTAGATGTATGGTTCAGAAATAAACTGCTTTCATCTTGAGTCGAATGTCGTAAAAGAGAAAATCTATAGATATATAATATTATTTATTTTTTTAGAAAATTGAGAAATCAGATTACAATGAAATTCAATAGATTGAAGCCTAAAATATTCATATTTTATTCTTTAGATTATTTTTTGATTGCAACTTACATTTACTTGATTGCTGTATTTATTATAGTAAAGTTAGATTTTTGCCTAAAAAATATTTCATAAAATTACCTTGATATTACCTTATAGCATAGTTTATGCAATAACTATTTTGCAATGTCAATTTTTGAATAATTTTATTTCTTTTTATTCAGTCAATGGTTCTTTTATATGACAGGGGCACATCTGAAAATTAATTTCTTACTTTGGTTTAGAAGCACAAATGGAGGTGGCGGTGGTGGTCAAGTGTATAATTACGTGAACTGACGACCTCTGGGGTGGCTAGGTTTAAATTCAGTCATTCACTTATAAATGTTGGCAACCTTTACGTGGTCCCTCCTGTAAGTACCTGATTTTAGAAAGAATCGGGGAAAGCAACAGTATTAAGCCGGTCAAAAAAGTCGTTGTACCATGCTGATTCATATTACGTTATTTTCAAAGCACACATGAATCGTTTTGCTGCTAAACTTTAATTAAAACCAAAAATTACTTTTTAATCGACAGTTTAAAAGCTTTAAAGTTATTTTCGAATTTTGGAGGGTCACAAAGTAAACGAATGTCACCGTTTTGAATCTATTAAATTTTCACATGCATCCCTGTCGTATCAAACAAGTCAGTTAATGATAGTTTGCCATTTTCAAGTTCAGCTTCATGTGATTAAAATGCAAAACTCTTATGAGAGTTAGAATCAAAGTAATGAATGCTTTTAAGTGTTTTTCATTTTTTTTCTAAATTTTCATATCGTCTTGATTTAAAGTTCTAACTAATAATATTGATCGGACTTTATTTTATTTTTGTAGCTTTTGAAAAATCCCGAACGAGAACAGGAAAAGCAAAAAGAAGAGAGCGAATTAGGGCGAGGAAAAGATGAACCAGAAAAGCCAAGTAAAGAAAGGGAGAAGCTACGCTTTTCCAAAGAAAACCGTGAGAAATTGAACAAACTCGATCGCCAAGGGCAAGAGAGGCTTAAGTCTGGACGTGAAGGGAGGTTTGCTGACCGCTCAAAGTATTCCAAAGATGACCGCGTTTGTGATAAATCAGAAAAATTCAAATCTGGCAAAGATGATCGATCAGGCGATAAAAAAAATAACAGGGATGACAAAGCTGATCGGCAAAAACATTTGGCTGGAAGAGACAAATACAAGTAAGTAGATTCTTTTTTTTTGTCAGGAATTCTGACTATTCTTAAATACTTGTCCAACATTGTGTGGGCCCCATTACTAGATCCCCCCCCCCTCTGAAACCACATGTTGTGTAGTAATTCTCTGAACTTTGTGTGCGTTTACTGCACAGGCTGTGATCATCTGTTCATCATCTAAATTCAGTACTTGCCTTAGTGCCGTCAATCATGTGGTCTCGGTTAGTGCTGTAACAAAGGGATTTCACTTCCAAATAAGATTACAACTCTGAGTTTTAAAACAAGTAACAATATTTTATTTTCTGAAGTTAGAATGATACTTGGTGTCACTACTGAATGACTGTCAATTCTAACCAAACACAAAACAACAAACTAGTCCACTAAAATTCACCAAAACAAACAAGCTTTTTCTGTTGAACCGTCAGTGTGTGATGTACATGGTCACAAGGAATAACAAATCGTATCGTGTAATTTGCTGGTGAGCTTTTTACTGTAGAGCTGACTTTTTCTAAGTCTAAATTATCATCTGTTATATGTAGCTTTTTTGGGAAATCAATCCTCTTTTAAATTAACCTCTTTGAGAATTGAAATTCAATTTTTCTTGGAAACTTTAACACAAACTTGACTTTCATGTTGTCAAGTTTAGTTCTTCAAGCGATTAATTTTTAATGGCCATCTTTCACTGCTGTGTTTCATAACACTTCAATATTTTTATCTCCAAGAAATAAACGCTGGATTGTCTATTAGTTCAAAGGGGAAACTAAATTTCATCTATCCACTTGAAACTACATAAAGTTTAATATTAGTTTGGCAGTGTTTAGGCTATCTTGTAGTATCACAACTGTAGTTATGTGCATGTTGGTAAAAAAATATTAATGCATGCAAGTATGCATAATCAGCATTTATGAAAGGATAGTATTGTCAATACATTAATATTTAAAAACAAAATATCATACGAATGCATAACTTAAGTCGAAACATCTAAAAAAAAAAATGGAAGGAAGTCTGGCGGCGATCTGAAGAACGCAGTGGAGATAGTGTTCAACCGGCATGTCCAACGGCAGATGTTTAGTTCAGTCGCTTCGCTCTTGGACCCAAAGCAAGAGAGTGATTCGGCAGTGACATCCGTGACTGAGCAGCCCTTTCTAGGATCCACTCTGCTCATCCTGAGTAGGCAGGGGACTAAAAATAGTTTTCTTCACATACCTTAATGACGATCGAAACAATGAAGTAAAATTTAAAAATGCATCATGGAATATCCATACCCTACTGGACTTAAACCCTTCAAGACCCGAAAGAAGACCCACTCTTGTCACCAGACTTCCTTCAATTCTTCTGTTTGATTTTTTGTCCCACTACTGATGTCCCTGGAGATGCCTGTGCATGGATTTGTTTAACATGGATAGGTTGATGCACACGCAACAGACCCATCAGGCCAGTTTATGTTCAGTGGCACCAAAACAAGAAATGATCAAACCCCCTGACTGGTAGCAACCCTTCATCCGCTTTCACGACCTTACGTACAGGCTGGTCTGCCATTGAGGGATTTTTAGCAGTGTCCGCTCATTGGACTGTTCGCTGCCACCCAATATGGCTCAGCTATGCTAAAGTCATCCACGTGGCAGTTCATTTTTTTTTTGATTTGTTTAAATTTGTCTGCCTGAGAAACATCAACCTTCTTGCTGCTGAAGGCTTTGACATATGTAGGTAGAGGTTAGGGTTATTTGACATGTGTAGGTAGAGGTTAGGGTTATTTGACATGTGTAGGTAGAGGGTTAGGGTTATTTGACATGTGTAGGTAGAGGTTAGGGTTATTTGACATGTGTAGGTAGAGGTTAGGGTTATTTGACATGTGTAGGTATAGGGTTAGGGTTATTTGACATGTGTAGGTAGAGGGTTAGGGTTATTTGACATGTGTAGGTAGAGGGTTAGGGTTATTTGACATGTGTAGGTAGAGGGTTAGGGTTATTTGACATGTGTAGGTAGAGGGTTAGGGGTTATTTGACATGTGTAGGTAGAGGGTTAGGGGTTATTTGACATGTGTAGGTAGAGGGTTAGGGGTTATTTGACATGTGTAGGTAGAGGGTTAGGGGTTATTTGACATGTGTAGGTAGAGGGTTAGGGGTTATTTGACATGTGTAGGTAGAGGGTTAGGGGTTATTTGACATGTGTAGGTAGAGGGTTAGGGGTTATTTGACATGTGTAGGTAGAGGGTTAGGGGTTATTTGACATGTGTAGGTAGAGGGTTAGGGGTTATTTGACATGTGTAGGTAGAGGGTTAGGGGTTATTTGACATGTGTAGGTAGAGGGTTAGGGGTTATTTGACATGTGTAGGTAGAGGGTTAGGGGTTATTTGACATGTGTAGGTAGAGGGTTAGGGGTTATTTGACATGTGTAGGTAGAGGGTTAGGGGTTATTTGACATGTGTAGGTAGAGGGTTAGGGGTTATTTGACATGTGTAGGTAGAGGGTTAGGGGTTATTTGACATGTGTAGGTAGAGGGTTAGGGGTTATTTGACATGTGTAGGTAGAGGGTTAGGGGTTATTTGACATGTGTAGGTAGAGGGTTAGGGGTTATTTGACATGTGTAGGTAGAGGGTTAGGGGTTATTTGACATGTGTAGGTAGAGGGTTAGGGGTTATTTGACATGTGTAGGTAGAGGGGTAGGGGTTATTTGACATGTGTAGGTAGAGGGGTAGGGGTTATTTGACATGTGTAGGTAGAGGGTTAGGGGTTATTTTACATGTGTAGGTAGAGGTTAGGGTTAGGGTTATTTGTAATATGTAGGTAGAGGTTAGGGTTATTTGACATGTGTAGGTATAGGTTAGGGTTAGGGTTATTTGACATGTGTAGCTAGAGGTTAGGGTAAGGGTTATTTGACATGTGTAGGTAGAAGGTTAGGGGTTATTTGACATGTGTAGGTAGAGGGTTAGGGGTTATTCGACATGTATAGGTAGAGGTTAGGGGTTATTTTACATGTGTAGGTAGAAGGTTAGGGGTTATTTGACATGTGTAGGTAGAGGGTTAGGGGTTATTTGACATGTGTAGGTAGAGGGTTTGGGGGTTATTTGACATGTGTAGGTAGAGAGTTAGGGGTTATTTGACATGTGTAGGTAGAGGGTTAGGGATTATTTTACATGTGTAGGTCGAGGGTGGTTATTTGAAATGTGTAAGTAGAGGTTAGGGTTATTTGTAATATGTAGGTAGGGGTTAGGGTTATTTGACATGTGTAGGTTAGGGTTAGGGTTATTTGACATGTGTAGGTAGAGGGTGGTTATTTGAAATGTGTAGGTAGAGGTTAGGGTTAGGGTTATATGACATGTGTAGGTAGAGTGTGGTTATTTGAGATGTGTAGGTAGAGGTTAGGGTTAGGGTTAGGGTCATTTGACATGTGTAGGTAGAAGGTTAGGGGTTATTTGACATGTGTAGGTAGAAGGTTAGGGGTTATTTGACATGTGTAGGTAGAGGGTTAGGGGTTATTTGACATGTGTAGGTAGAGGGTTAGGGGTTATTCGACATGTATAGGTAGAGGTTAGGGGTTATTTTACATGTGTAGGTAGAAGGTTAGGGGTTATTTGACATGTGTTAGGGTTGGGTTTAGGGTTATTTCCCTATTGGTCGCTTGAGAGGTGACCATGCCTGTATGGTAACTCTCTGGAATAACAGAGGGAGGCTAACAGGTTCTACACTTTTCCCAAGGGTCACCTGGAACTGTGCAATTGGTGATTAAAAATTAATTCAAGAAGGTGGGCTCCCTCTATCGGGCTAGTAAACTTCTCACACCTGCCAGTATCTTATATTTCTATAAAGCCACCATTCGCCCATGCACCAACCACTAGTCTCTTCCTCGTGTACAGGATACAAAAAAGAGTTTTTAACCTAAGAGATACTGTACTATCTACTAAGCTCCAGCCCACAGTGGGCTTAGAAGGGGGTGCAAGCGGACATGAACCTATGAGTGCCCATAATGGTAGCAGTTTAGCTGTTATACCTGTTGGCCATCATGTTAGGTATCAGGGAGGGTAGCGGGATGTTAAACAGACTGATATTCAGCAGAATTATACCATTTTGGGAGTCTGAGGCCCCAATCACCATCATTTTGGGCCAATACACGGAGGGGCTAAATTCTGGGCAAATTTCAAATTATCATAACTTGCAAAGTAAACAAGTTGAGCAAACAAACAAGACCTTTTTTTAGTATTACAGGAAGAGAACTCTTCAAATATCCACTTTAAAATGAAAATATATCACTCAAACATCAATGAAACAACAGTGATTCACATTATGCATCATCCGTCAGAAAGCACAACAAAAATTTGTACCCGGTGTTACACCCAAGTATCGCAGCTTTGAGCTGGTCACAGCTACGAATACTGTGCCCTGTCCCTTTACAATGTCTGCAATTTAATTGCTCTCTGGCCTTCATGACACTGGGGTCACTCTTGTCCCATAATCGATTGATACAATCTGATAAATTATCAAACTGATTGGTCTTCCTGGCTTTGTTGATTCGGTATTGTCGAAGAAACTTGTTGTTGGCTTTCGATCTGAGTTGATAATAGTCAGAATCACTGCCATGTTCAGCACCAGTTGTTCGATCTTAGCTCTCAATTCAGAGCTATCAATTCCTTCGGTGAGCAGTTTTCGATGGTTGGTGTTCAACATATTCCCAATTGTGGAGGTTCCAACATAACCAGTTGGATCAGCTTTCTCCAAGATGATAGATGTTTCTTCCTTGACTCTGGCTTGTATATCCTCTTTGGCTTGTTTTAGAAATTCTAACGCTCGATCCACCCTATTTGACACATTCAACTTTGCCTTCGGCCAAGACAAATGACCAGCAGTGGCATGGTAACACATTTTAAAGATCCATCCAAAACACCGGAAAAGATTGTGGAGAGGGTCATGTTGTTGATGTCTTCTGTTTTGAGAGGTTCCTGAGTGACTCCTTTACGAACATCATCTTTCGGTTTTCTTCCAGGTGCATGTCTTTCTCACAGATTTCGAGGGTATCTTCTAAGGACCGATCGACCTTGAACCCTGATGATATGAAATCAACATCATGGCACTGTTCTTTGCTCTTTGTGCAGAGACAACAAAACGCGCCACCCAGACCAGATATGGTTGTGTGCATTTTGCCATGTATCATGGAATTTTGGCATGAACTTCAACATTGATAGATTTGTTGAGATGGTCTACCGAGAACTTAACACCTTGTCGTTCGTTCTGAAGATCTGCTACAACTTCAAGTCCTTACGGGTTTCTCTTCCCATCAACAACATCACTGGACGACAAGATGAAGAGGAGGCATGTGAGGGGTTTTCCCAGAGCACTTCACCATTCACAGTCTTTACGTTCTCGATACGGAACATGAACATGATGATGTTGTTTGTGTCGATGGAACCTTTCTGGTTGAAAATGGAATGTCCACCACTGCCATCTAAGCCATTGTGAAGCGTCATCTGGATCTCATTGTGGTTGTGGAATGCGGGCAACTGAAGTGATGCAAACAATTGGGCAGACGTAAGTTGCAAGCACTGGAGGTAATGGTACTTCACACCACTGTACAGAGTTGCAAGTTTTGTACTGTTGGCTTTCGCTCCTTCTTAAATTTCAACAGTTTGTCGTACGATGGAAGAACATCAGCTCCAGCATCTTTCAGGAGTAAACGAATGTCTGTGTAAATCCGTTTGGTCATTTTGCCACTCTCGTAGATGGCAGATGCAACCTCCAGTGAAACGTGTCGGTCTGGGATGGACTCATTGCATAGGATAGAGTATCCCACTTTAGCAACCTCTTTGTTTTGAAGGTATTTGTTCTTCAGACCGAAAGCAAACATTTTGGTGGGGGAAGTGTTCTGTGCTTGAGCAGCAGCTTTGGTCGAATCCATATAGTCGGTCAGTCATCGGCGTTGTTGATGGTCACTGACTTCCTCCAGAGGACGCTTTGCCTTCGGTACATAGGTGTGACGTTGGAGCACTACCTTCTCATCAGATGACCTGGATAGACTGACCACTGAACGATTCTTGTTTTGTTGCTGCTGAAAGTCTTTGAACACATTTTGGATGTCAGATAGAAGTTTATCACTAGGTGGGACCTCTAGCTTGGATGGGACCTGTTTCATAACTTCATCGAATCGAGATCTATTGCAGTTCTTGAAAATCTCAATAGAGCAATATTTGTCATGTCATTCATTATAGTTGTGTATAGAAAAGAAAATTATGACATAATGTGAGATGTTGACAAATTAAAAATGAGAAAAATGGAAATATTCAATTTTTCCATTTTTATTTTCAATGTAGGGAAAAACGGGGAAACAACACCAGAGTGGGCATGAATTTAAGGTTGAAAAGGATAGTGTAAATTGTTTTCAACTTAAGGGAACATTCTGTCAATTATAATGGATAAATTTTGAAAAAATCAAGAATTTTTTCTGGTTTACGGCCAATATTTGACTGAAAATAGCTTAAAAAAGGTAAAAACTCAGGCTATCCAGAAAACAGTACAGTTTCATGGTTTTCTGATGCCAGATCTGGATTCTGCACCCAAAAAAACATAGGAAAAGTGGTCTGGATGATGAAATTTGAGTAAGAATGACAAGAATTATCTGGATTTATGGTTTCAACGGTTATTGTGGGTTGTCCAAAATTACGAAAAAATGGGCAAGTTCAAATTTTTTCAGTATGTTAGAATTAAAATGGTTCCCGAGAGTGATTTTTTTTCATCCAATTGGATTATGATAGCTTTCTATGTCTAGATTCTTATTTGTGAAGCATGAGAAATTTCATCTCCGGGCTTTTTTGCAATCTTTCGTTAAAATATGCCGGCTGGGGACAAATTTTGTCATTTTTTTATGGAAAAAAATGTTCATTTTTATGGTAAATTTTGTGGAAAAATCCAAAAAAATAGGTCAAAAACTTGTTCATATGTCCCATTTTTTATAATGAAGTAAATTTAGAGCATCTGGCATTATCTAAAGGGCTTATAGGACATATTTAGGGCTTTCTAGGAGAAATTTTCAGTCATCTTCAGGTGCACCTAAATTTACTCCTTGGTAAAAATCACTGTAGTTGCGATTTCGCAAAAATTCGAAATTCGCGAAATTCAAACGGGCATACCTTGAGAAATAATTGGAGTTAGAAGACAAATGAGACCATTTTTTGCAACCTCAGACTCTGAGCTATTCAAATATATAGGTTTCATAATGATTTGAGGAAGTTGCTAAAAATCCATATGTCCGCTTGCCAGCCCACTGTGCAGCCCCTGTCCAATCGTTGAATGTTACATACCTGTGCTTGTTTTATAAGTACTTCCATAGAATGTGCTGCAATCAACTTACAGAATGTGTACCCCCTCAATGTAAATACTCTTGACAAACCTGACTAGCAGCAAAATCCCCCCCCCCCCTTCACTGTAGAAGTCCTAAGATGCTGGAAAACTTTCTACTCTAATAACTTTTTTCTTTGGACTGCTTTCCTTTTGGAATTTCCTCCTTGTCTCTGTTTCACTAACTGCACCAATATACAGAAATCTAAATATAATGGGAACAAACTATATGACTCCCTGTATAAATCTTCTGGGCCTCTAATCATGGTAATCCCTTATGTCTCAGTTGCAATATACCTTATTTGGGGGTTAATTGAAATAAATAAAAATTTGATGTCACTAAGATAAAAAATTCCGACGTTACCAATTTTTAAAATGAATTGATGTGGAAAGCATCAGGGAATTTCCACAGGATTCCACTAGTTAAAATAAATGTTGCTGATGTTTTTTATGGGTGTTAAGTACGAATGCAGACCCGAACATACTTTGTAGCTGTTTGATCAAAATCAAATGTGCTTTTCCAAGTAACGGACTTTGTTGTAATTACTTTATTGCCCCTTCTATTGTACGTGGGTATAGGTTTATTGTTCATTACTAAAAATATAAATTTACACAGAAATCTTTAAGGTAGCAATGTTGTAATTTATTTTATTTATATAAACCAAATTTATCCATATTGATTGATAGCATTTAACCTCATCAAGATATATCCAGTTTTTCCCAGGAATAAATGAATTCCTGGACATTTTTATTCTTATTTTTAAGTTATAAATAAAATAAATGTTAGAGATTCTTTTTAAAGATGTTAAGTCGAATGCAGACCCCATCAAAATTAAGTGTACTTATCAAAGTAACCCATTTTGTTTTAATTCTTTATTGTCTTCTATGGTATGGGGGTTTAAATTTATCGATCGCTACCAAAGGAATCCTCAACCATGATGAAAATGACCAAGGTATTTTTTTGCAAACCACTGCCCCTTATTGGTGAACTGAATTCCAACTATAAACTGACTTTGTGTTTCATTTTGCTACTGTGAGATGCAGGTAAACCCTCAGATTATTAAAAAAGTTCTTTTAATTTTTATATAGGGCTGTTTGGGAAATATAATATTTTTTACTTTACATGGAAAGAAAATGTTTCTAAAAAAATCAAAATTTCTGCAGTAGTAATTGTTGAATAGCGTTCTTAGCAGTTGGCGAACTTCAACTTGTAATAATAATTTAAAAAATAAATGGATTGACCGTAGTTGAGGACGACCTCAAGGTTTCCTTTTCATTGACTACTACACTGAGATGTAGGGGAGGGTACCACGCCTTTCCTTTGATTGCTCTACTTACCCTTGAGCCTCACTGAGTGCTTAGCAAGGAAGCATCAAATACCATTTTTTTTTGTTTTTGGTATGACTCAACCAAGGATTGAACCCGAGTCTCTTGGCCCATTACCGAACACTCTAACCATCATGACAAATGAGCCGGTCAATGCCAATAATGCGATCGATAAGTGTTGGTAATTTCCATTATTCGAACATGGTTACTGATTCTTCCATTGTAATATTTACTGAATTTAACTTTTATTATCTATTAGTTAGTTTTGCTTTATCAAAGAAATTATTTATAATATATATATTATTAAAAATTATTACTGCCACAGTAATGTATTTACTAAAATGAGTTTTAAATAATCAATGTTAATTAGCTATAACATTCACTCTTGAAATCTCTATATATATATATCTATATATAGTAAGCAATGAAAATATATATGGCAATTAAGCTACACAGAGGCTCCCGCGTTTCATCCCCGGGGGGAATCTTCAGGCTAAATATATATATATATATATATATATATATATATAATTGAATAGTGTATTTAAATGAAGTAGATTTAGATAGGCGTATAAAAATACAATAGACCTAATTTCTTACTGATGATTAAAAATCAAATCAAAATTTACATGGAAATCTTATAGGAATATATAACAAAATGGTATCTGTAATAACAGCTGTTGTAATAACTTCTTTTAGTACCTATATTTAACTGATAGTGTAACACAAAAGGAAGGTACAATCATATTAATATATATTAGCCAGATAAGTGAAACAATGTTTTGAATTCTTAATCCAGCCAATGATGGGTCTTTTGCTAGTTCATTAATTTTATTATTGAATCTGTTTATCACTCTCTCATTTCTTAGCAAATATCTATTTACTAGTGTTCTCTAAACGCATAATTAAACTATATTTTAGTCATTTAACCATAACTCAAGTGCTTACTTTTCACAGATAAACTCACCTTGGCTTAAACGATAAACATTTAATTGTTTTTAATTGATGTTTCATGAATAATATAAGCATTTTGAAAATAGCCACATATAAAAACTGTGAAAATATTTTCCCGGATTTT
Organism: Sepiola atlantica; assembly: GCA_963556195.1. NCBI lineage: Eukaryota > Metazoa > Mollusca > Cephalopoda > Sepiida > Sepiolidae > Sepiola > Sepiola atlantica. The sequence continues at coordinate 48,336,162 of OY744540.1, forward strand.
ATCGGCTATTTTGTTTTACTTTACCAGCAGACTTTTTCTTTTACATCTAAATTTGTTTTTTTTTCCTTCACTTAGTCGAGAAGATCGCAGTAAATGTTATCAAAATGTTAACATTAACAACAGCAATAACAACTGCCGTGAAGATAAAAAGCCGAGACATGACAAACAGAACAAGCATGATCGAGTTGACAAATTTGACCGTCCAGAAAAACAGGATAAATATGAGCGCATGGATAGGCAAGACAAGTTTGATCGTTCTGATAAACCGGATCGCCTTGATCGGTTAGAAAGACATGACCGCTCAGAGAAACAAGAGAACGAAGAGTTTGAAAAGTGAGAAGGATTTTTTTTTATTTGTTTTTTTTTTATTGTGTGTATCTGTATTTGAATGAAGGCTTTTTTCATGTATTTTTATTCATGCCATTTTGGGTATCTCTTATAATCAACTTTTTAAGAGATAAAAAAGTGCTATACAAATTTATTTTGACAAATCTCAACATTTTCCTGCAGTTCCATGACTATACATTCATCGAAAGTGTTTTTAATATTTCTTTTTGTATTTCCCTAAACAATGGAATACATTTGAATGAAAAATTCAATTTGAATTTTTCATTCAAATATATCACATTGTCTAGGGAATAGCAAAGGGAATATCAAAAACACTCCTAAAGAATGTTATGGCACTGCAGTTAAGTGTTGAAATATGTTAAGATTTATTCTTTGTTATAAAGATTTTTCTGAAAAGATATTGAACCCTGTATAGATACAAAGGTCTGCTGTAACCATTTTTGAGAAGTTGATTTTGATGTATACGGAGAATGTAACTCCCATAATAATAATAAAACTAATAGCACTACTCTATTCTGCTCCCTCACCATGCATCTTGTAAACTCTAGCTCAATTTACCAACATCTGCAAAAACATAACTGCCCTCCCTCTGATTTAAGACAAATTCTTGTTAATAGCACTAAAATTATACATTCCGAAACCAATTTTTTTAAATTAAAAATACTGGAAGCTATCTACATAAAAACACAACAACCTAAAATTAACAACATCACATATGACATTTTAAAATGCTTTAGGTAATGAGATTTTGTTTTATGATGCCATCCAGTGTTGCTGAATTTAAATCGTCAACGACTTCCTGGAACAATGCGAAAACGTTCTATGCGCGTTTCTCTGCCGTCTTTTTAAAATTTTCTTCTTTCTCCAGCTTTTTTGTTTATTTGGTTTTGACACCTAAGGATGATTTGACGAAGAATCGAAAATGTTCGTGAAACCTATGGAACATTTATTAATTTTTTTGATTTTAATACAAAAAAGACCATCAGAAAAATAAAAAAGGTATAATTAAACAGACAAAGTTCTGTTATTTTTAACAATGTTTGCATAAATGAGAAAATTCTGGCTAAATACACACAATTCAAATATATATATATATATATATATATCACAAATACCTACAATGTCACAAAATATATAACAGGAATTTACTGATATCTTAAACATTTCATCAGATAGATGCAGAACATTATTTTTTAATTTATTAACATTTTCTACACTAGTGCTATTTAAAGAAAAACATTTCAGATTAACTGGCAAATGTATACAATCAAACACCATTTGAAAACTCTTTATTTATTTTTTGGGGGAGGCATGTATCATTAAGCATCAAATTTTCAGAGTATCAAAATAATCTTTTTAAACAATTGTTCAATTTTCAACATCATAGGTTCAGTTTTAATTGAAGTTTAATGTAAAATATCCCTCCCCCTGTTTTGGCCCAAATAATCCTGTTAACTGGCATCAATTCTGAATTTCAATACTCATGTATTAAAAGATTGAAAATTTTTGAAGCTATTTACATCTAATAATTTTATAAATACAGATTAAAACACTACTTTAACAAAATTAGTTATATAGCTTTATAACAATTTGACTTGATTAATGATTTAATCGCCAAACAATACCATAATAATTAATTTTAACTTAAAAAATATTTAAAAAACAAAAACATAATTTGGTAAAAACAAAAACAACATAGTTTTGAAAAAAAAGTGAAACAAAATTGAATTTAGAAATACCCTTGGGCTACGGTAAGTAAATACAACTAGTTATATAATAAATATTTATCAAGTATTAATTTATGCAGTCATAGACATAAATTGTATTTGTGAATATTTCATTTTAATTATCTTTGATGCTGGTCTTTTATTTGTTTTGTTTTATTTAGTTTTAAAAATCCAGACACTCTTGTTTCTTTTTACATCTATACTGGAAAAAGCTTTTCATTATGACAGTATTTTAATACTGACTTTGACAAACCTCCTAATCTAAGTAACATAATATAAGCAAATGATTGATTTTGACAAGTTTTGTTGATGACATTTTCATTAACAAAACATTATTCAGAACTTATAAAATAAATTATGGCTGGAGAAACAAAGAAAATACAGATACAATAGCTATATTTTCTTTTTTTTTCCAGGGAATTATTTTTGTAATAATAGAAGCTTTAAGTAAATTTTAACTTAGATAAATATATTTATAATGTTATGGAAGTTCAGATAAGCATGTTACTTTACGTTTCAAGCTGTGTGTGGTGATGGGGGGGGGGGGGGGGTCAAGCAAAAAATTCAGGGTTTTCTTACGTTTTAAATTATAAATCACTCACTGGCTTTCATCAACCATATTTTCATCTGTCGAAAGCCAAAGAGCACTTTAAAATTCAGGAAAACCCAGAATGTTTCGCTTAGTTCTGTTACCATGTTGATCTGAACTTCTGTAATAAATATTATGCTCTTATTACTAAATAATTGACCACTGTATTGGATTTGTTTCTACCCACGGAAACCAAAAATTATATATGTAGAATAAATTCTCTTGTTGCATGAAGTTATGACTATGAATGTAGAAAACTAACTGAACTGAATTTTTGGGGCAAATTGATTTGTTTCCCAGGGAACTAAAATGCCCCAAAATCGCAATTATTATTAATAAATAACTAAAATTTCCTTCAATAATCTTTTGATCAAAATCCACAAAAATGTTTAAATAATAGTCATTTATGTTCAACAAGTTCTTGTAATTCGAGGAAAACACTGGTCTTCTACCAAGGTCAACTGAAAAATGCCTCCCACATTTAAAAAAAAATTATACTTTATCACAAATATCTAAAGGTACATTTTTCTCAAAATCCACCAACATTTGGTGATCTTATTTACATTATTCAAGAAGTCATGCGTGCAGGAAAAGACAACTCATGCTTTTTTATTTTTTGTTCATCTAATTTGTTACAAAAACAAAAGTCATTGCTATAAAGCAATAGATAAATCTTTTAAATCGATATAACGTATTCACAAACATTATAAAATCATTTATACATCTTATCATGTATATTAGTTAGATGTTTCAGAATTGAATTCTCTCTTCAGCTTGGTTTTTGTCATTTTCACATTTTGGTTATTGTATATGAGATTGTTGATCAAGCTGTTAGAGAGAAGAGGCGATGCTACAGAGCCTGGAAAACAGGAGGTAGTAGGGAAGCATACAATGGAGCCAAGCGTGCTGCTAAAGCTGCTGTACACCACGCTAAGTCAGAGGCCGATAAAGAGATTTTTCTCAAAATAAATCCCAAGTCAAGTGACATTTACAAGCTCGCAAAACAGATGCGCCGTGACAATCAAGATGTCTTGGGTGAAAAAACCTATAAGGAACGACTCTGGTGAACTCTCATCGGATGATGAAGCGGAAAAACAGTCATGGAAACAGCACTACGAACGCTTGCTGAACGTTGAATTTCCATGGAACCCCGATGAGCTGACTTATGAACCTCCTATAGAAGGTCCTAGTATCCCAATTACCCAAGAGATGATCACTGAAGCAATCTGTAAAATGGGAGCTGATAAAGCAGCTGGGCCATCTTGTATAGTTGCTGAGATGCTCAAACCAACCGGTGAACTAGGGGCCAGTTTGGTGCATGAACTGATTGAAGCCATCATCAGAGAAGGATGCATACCTAAGGAATGGGAAGACAGCATTATAGTAAGTCTGTACAAAGGTAAAGGCGATGCATTAAACAGAGGTAACTACCGTGGACTCAAGCTCATTGATCAGGTCATGAAAGTCCTGGAAAGAATTGTTGAACAGCTGATCAGACAACAAATACAGATTGCTGATATGCAATTTGGCTTCGTGCCCAGTAGGAGCACCACAGATGCAATTTTCATCATACGCCAAGTCATGGAGAAACATCTAGCAGCAAACAAACCACTGTACATGGCATTTGTAGATTTGGAGAAAGCTTTTGACCGCGTCCCCAGAAGGGTCATCTGGTGGGCCCTGCGAAAGTTGGGTGTTACTGAGTGGTTGGTTCAGGTGATAACGTCTATGTACGTAGTTGGGTACGAGTCGGTAACAGCTATAGCGACGAATTTGAGGTTAGAGTAGGCATCCATCAGGGATCTGTCTTAAGTCCCCTTCTATTCATCATTGTACTCGAGGCTCTATCACTGGAATTTCATACTGATTGCCCGTGGGAGCTACTATATGCTAATGACCTAGCGATCATTGATACTTCACTTCAGTCACTCAAGGAACGTCTGGATAGATGGAAGAGTAGCATGGAGGAGAAAGGTCTCAGAGTCAACATGGGTAAAACTAAGGTCATGATCGCAGGTCCAAACCTCAGCTTACTACAGAAAACAGAAAAATACCCTTGTGCTGTATGTCTGAAAGGAACTGGCAGCAACTCAATCATCTGCACTCACTGTTCAGGTTGGGTCCACAAAAGGTGCAGTGGCATAAAGGGCTCTCTCAAAGCAGATCCTCACTTTATGTGCTTTCGTTGCACCGGCACGGCAAGACCAATAGATGGCAGATCACTGACAACAAGCTGGAAGTAGTGACAGACTTTTGTTATCTTGGAGATGTGCTGTCATCAGGTGGAGGCTGTGAACTCGCGGCAGCTACACGTTGCAAATGTGCCTGGAAAAAGTTTAGAGAGCTGCTAATCCTGACAAACAAACACCTGCCAACAACTATGAGAGGGCGTGTATACTCCTCATGTGTCAGAAGTGTGCTGTTGTATGGCTCAGAAACTTAGGCTGTCTCTGCTGGCATACTAAAGAAGCTGCGCCGTAATGACAGGGCAATGGTCAGATGGATCTGTTTGGTGAGGCCTGAACAGTACGTTTCTTTTGAATCCCTGCTCTCACAGGTCGACTTGAAAAGCCTTGCGGACATCATGCGGAAGAACAGACTGCGTGTGTTGGGTCACATTGAGCGTAGCGATGGCTGGATTGCTAAAGTCCGACAGTTGAATGTGCCAGCAGAGAACATCACCACTGGCAGACCCAAGTTGACTTGGGAGGACGTAGTCAAACGTGATAGGAAGGCCATGGGTATGGATTCCATCAAGCCTTGCCAAAGACAGGAGTGAAGAGGAAGACGTAGATATCGAGACTAGACAATCAGGCCCCACTCTCATCAGAGGATTAATTGTGGCCTGATTCAACAAATAAACCGGTTGATGATGATTCTTTGGCCTTCCTCCGGTGCCTTTTGTCATAGTCAGTCATGAAAATAAAAAATTTTAAAAATGATCTAAAAGGCATAGAATGAGAGCAGTTTTAGTCAACAAATTTTGTCTTTAAATACGAGATTTGATAAAAAGTCAGCAATTTGACAATGAAATGTCTACCAATTCAGATGATTTGAGATGACCTACTAAAATCTGTGCTCTATTTCTTGCCAATTATGGAGAAATGATAGATATAAGTATGTGTAACTTTCTGCAGAAGTAACTGAACATGTATATCAGTTTTTTTCATGGAACTTAATTGTGAAACAGCAACCTTCAAATGCTGAAGCATTGATGTCATGAACAAAGTGTAGAGAGAAATCTGTTGACAATTGATAGTAATAACTTCTTAACATCATGCGTTACAAAATTGTTAGTAAAATAATTTGATTTTTAAAAAAAAAATTTTATTACTTAATGAATTCTGTGATTAATAACTTTCACTTTTTCTTTCAAGAATAGCTGTAAACATGAAAGTAGTATATATTCACCAATGAAACGAATGTACCCGAATTAGTAGTTTTAAATGAGTTACTGAATTGTTTTCTCTTTTCACAGGTCTGTACAGGAGAAGAAGAATAATAAAGCTGATAAACTTGAAAAGGCCAAGGTAACTATTTAATTCCCCTCAAAATAAGTCTGGCAATTCATTATAATTCTGTATTAGTGTCTTTCAGTGATATTCAGTTCTGAATGTTTAGACTATTTTTTGATTTAATAACATATTTTATTATATATTGCAGAAATTAAAGAATTAAGAAAGTTATAAATCTTTTTATAACTTAACACAAAATTTAATTTAAAAAAAATATTTCCTATATTTCAAATCAATTTGAATTTTTAGAAATAATCTATTGAAATAAAAGCGAATGTTTGCATGTTAAATGATTGAGTGAATATGAGTGATTGGGATGATGATATTAGCAGTGTAACCCACGTTGACGAAAATGAAATGAACTCCTATAAAAAATATATATATTCTTGAATGACAAACAATTTCACATTTAATTTTAAGACATCATATATATATATATATATGATATAAGCAGTTTTTGAAAGAAAAATTGATCAGTGCTCAATTATCTGTGTACGAGTCTAATATATTTATGTAATAAGATATTTACATATTAAATTATGTCATACCAATTGGTTTTGTGCCTCGGTACTTATCAATGATGTGTAATTTTTCCTATGAATATTTATTTCACCTAAAATAATTATGATTCGTAGGCAAAGTTGGTATGACATAATCCAGTATGTAAATATCTTATTAAATAAATAAATACATATATTCATGCATACATACATATGTCTCAAAACAGCTTATATATCTCTAGAAACATTAATTTATAAAAATCAGACTTTTATAATTACAAATGGCTCAAATAATCTTGAATTCTTATCCATCTCTGTAGAACATTGGTTCAGTCTAATACTGTAGTAACAATCAGCTTTAGGCATAGAATATAAAATGTAACTAAGTGATTCTAAGACTGGTGTGCAGAAATGTGCGAGATAGAAAAACTAAGAAACAAAGTGAGTTTTGAGAAGAAAGAACATTGCAAAAAGGAATGAGTCAAAAAGACTTGGATAGGACATTAAGAGTATACAATTATACAAGTGTTCTTGTTGATTTAGTATTATTAGACTGGGTTAGTTTTAGGGGACAATGGAGAAAACTTATAGGTTATTTGGGAAACCCAAATTATAAGTTTGATTTCTATAAATACTACAATAATAATATTAAATTTAAACATCTGACAGTTTATAAACCTTATTAAAATGGACAAAGAAAAAGTTCTTTATTGACTCGTATAACTAACGTTTTAATCAATTAGACGTTTCTTAGGGTATGTCATGATCAGTGGTGTGATCCAATTTATGAATAAATTAAAAAAATACTTTTTTATATGACATACTCTGAGGAATGTCTCATTAATTAATATGTCAGTTAGATGAGTCAATAAAGAACGTTTTGGAACATTTTGAATATTTTGTTTTTCTATTTAATGTTTAATAATATTTATATAAAATGAATGATGTTTTTTTGTACATCCTCGTAATCAGGAATATACTAATTAATCACATTGGGCTGAGACAGTTGGACGAAAAGATAATTTCCTACAAACTGCCTCCCTCTATCCAGGGAACAAGCTGAACTTGTTAGTTTTCTGAATGATAGCTTCCTGTCCTTGAAAATGGTTGATTTATTGTTTCATGTATCAATGTGAACCTGGCTATATAGAATGCACATTTTTTTAATGAATCAGTATGTGTTTTATGTATAACAGAAAATGATAACTTATACTGATTGATAGGTATTTAAGTACCTGAGTAACTGGTGTATCAACAGAACTCACTATGCATTGATACTGTAGTATACCCTGTGTGAGTATAAAGTTAGGCCTTCACTTAGTTATGCCACTACAGCATTTAAGATTGGATATTTTATCCGAATATTTATTATTACCTAGAGTGCACATATTGCTATATCTAGTAGAAAATTGACATTGTCTTTTAGGTCCAAAACTTTTAAGATCAAAGATGAGAGTAAACTTATCAAACATTAAAATTGTATCAAATTTACTTTCTATCAAGAAAAAACTGAATGTCTTAATTCTTAACAATAATACTTTTAGATAAAACATTTCCATAAATATCAAATTTCTTTTTCAATAAAAAAAAATAGCTTCAACTTAGGATTGGTTGTAAATCTTTCTCGGTCAGTCATTCTATTTTAATAATATTTTTGAAAATTCTAATTTCATTGAAAAATCAAATAAGTATCCAAACGATTTTATTATTCAATTTTAAGGAATTTTGTTTTGATTTGTATTTTTAAAATGTATTCTAGAATATTGAAGAAAATTAAATTATGATTAAAGAAAAGTGAATTATGAAATCTCATTTGAATAATAGTTAATTCTTAAAGGAGAAGAAACCCACTTTTTTATTTTCTGATATGAAATGAATTTAAAAAGAATATCTAGACAATCTGGATCAAAATAAAGGCTACGCTTTTTAGATGCTTCTACGTAATTATAGTTTCTTTCAGTGTTTCTTTATTTCTGTTAACAAAACACCATTACCTCTTACAGAACAAACCCATAGCACAAAATGTTGTTCAATAAAATAACCCAAGAAATTATGCTCTTTTTTCCTAAAAAAGAAAATAGATGTCGAGCCAAATCGAATCTCTATTTCCGTTTAAGATTTTTCAAATTTTCTTTTTATTAATCTTCTATATATTTTCTAAAGAAATCTTCCTCCATCTTTTTTTTTGTTTTTCCATTCTACAGATTTGCAGTAACCACAACTTTCTAGTAAGCTATTTCTGATTTGTTTGCAGTTGTCTCTTATTGACTGTGTGTGCAATTTTTTTTTTTTGGTGAACAGGCAGATTTTTCAAAGCTTTTCTTTCATCTGTATCACGTAAAAAAGCAAAAACAAAAACAAAAACCAGCTATTATCACACAGCATGCTAATCTCTAATCATGTGCCTTCACACACTTTGATGATTCCGTATCCGTTTTAAATCTGGTCAAATGTTGTTCATCTTACCAAATGTTGTTCATCTTACCAATCAGGCCAGTTCATGTTATTTTCTTTTGTTGTCAGTTCAATTGTCTATCGTTTTTTAATGTTCTTTTTTGCTATTAACAAAATAACAATATTTGGTCAAGTTTACTCGTATTCCTAACTGATTCTTTTTATTTTAGAATAATATCATTTAACTAATGGGATCCGTCATCTGTTTTATATTGCTACCGTGCTTAAAAATATTTCCATTCGGTGGACACCCGGCACAAACGCAGACTCCATGATATTATTGTACCATTTTTGTTCAAACTGAAACGTGCTTATCCAAGTACTCTGGTTAATGTAGTTTCAGGATATATATGGTTATGGGGTCTATCTCCAACCTCTTATAGGAATTTGTGACATATGGCGCAAAAGCAGACCCCACAATATCATTGTACCATCTTTTGACTGAACAGGTACTACACTTTGATCTAAGCCAAAGACAGAAAGTGTATTTTAGTTTGAGTTTCATGTTCAACACAATAACGACATCAGATGAAATTTTTTAAATTACCTTTTTTGCTTTGCATTTTCAGCGATCGAACGATCCCATCTTTTAAAAAAGAGATGAAAGGTGAACATGAAATTGATTTAGAATATTACTATATAGATTACATTACATAGGGTTTTTAAAATGGAGTTCAAAATAATTTGAATTCTGCAAATATCACATTTAGTTGAAGTTATGAGTATTTAAAATCCAAAAATTTGAGGTACACTTTTGCCAAAAGATTACTTGACATCACAAAAAATTAAGTAATTTTTTCACAATTTTGTATTATTTGGAGACTAATAATATTGATGAATTTTATCATTCTTGTGTAAAATTGTCTATTCTTAATAATTTTGATACTCACATTTTATGTATCTCTTGTAGTCATAATTTGGATATTCAGATGTGTATGTCAAGATTTACCGCATGATGAATCGACTTATTTTCATTTAAATACTTCATGTGTACACACACATCTATTAATACTTTAAATAGGAGACTTAAGTTTGAACTTGCAAACTTTTTTAAATACTTCTCTTTTTTATTCACATCAATAAATAGAATTTACCTATCTCCACGTTAGGCAATTGTTCTTCGATACAGACTGAATAGATTTTCTCCACGAAAAGAAATCACTTGTAATTTATATTGATTATTCATTTTCACATAAAATGGAGAAACATTCAACTAATAAATATGTTAAGTGATAAAATGCATCAAAACTGAAATCCATAGCAGCGGTGTAGATTTTGAGATTCACAAATTGTATCGCACATTAATCGGCCATTTTTTTGCTGTAAAAAATAAATTTACTTCTGCATTTATCCTTCTATGGCATGGTCTGTATTGGATTTTTGCATCCAGATTTGTTGTAGTATTACTGTCACACTCAAACCAATCTGGATGGAAAAATCCAGTGTTGACCCTGCTTCAGTTAGATAAATGCAGTAGAAAAATCCAGTGTTGACCCTGCTTCAGTTAGATAAATGCAGTAGAAAAATATATTAATATTTATAGCACAGAATTAGCCGATCAGTGGATGATACAATTTATAAAAAAATAGTGCAACTGAGAAAATCGTATAAGGATTAGACATTTGAAAAGTTTATTTTATTCTCTCATAAACTCTATAAAAATGATAAGAAATAAAGGAAAATGTGCTAGTTGAAACCCTTATTGTAAGGTTGGAATGTGAAACTGGCCGATCAATTTGGAATGTGAAACTGGCTGATCAATTAGGAATGTGAAACTGGCCGATCAATTTGGAATGTGAAACTGGCCGATCAATTAGGAATGTGAAACTATCCGATCAATCTGAAATGTGAAACTGTCCGATCAATTTGAATATGAAACTGTCCGATCAATTTGAATGTGAAACTGTCCGATCAATTTGAATGTGAAACTGGCCGATCAATTTGGAATGTGAAACTGGCCAATCAATTTGGAATGTCATTGTTTGAATTGGTGTCACAATCGAAATGCCATTTTTTCATTTGTCTGCAGCAATATTTTACAATTAGCAAAAACATTTTAGAAGATTTCATATCAGATTTTTATTAAGTTTACAGAATTATTTATTTACTATTTCACACATTAAAATATATTAATAATAAATTCTGAGTTTTTATAGAAAATGGTTCCATTCACAAAGTCTTTTAATAAAGATATTTGTGGACAATTTTCTTGATCGTTTTCTTCAAATTATTAGTTTTATTAATGCCCATTTGACGTAAACTGGACTATTTGGCATAATGGTGAGTGTAATTACTAATGGGCAGGGAGACCAGTGTTTGGTCCTCACTCAAGTCATACTAAAGACTTCAAAAAAAGATATTTGATACCTCCTTGCTAATCACTCAGCATTATATAGTGCAGATCAAGGATGAATGGAGCAATCCAGGGAAAGGAGTGGCACCCTCCCCTACATCTCGGTTTAGTAGCTAATGGAAAAGAAATCCTTCGACTACTAAGAGAAATATAATTGCTTGTAGGTTTCTTATAGCATGACTATTAAATAAGCTGCTTCAAAATATACAATAGAGTGTTACATTATCAAAGAACAAAGCAGTCAATTCCGAGTAACTTCTTTCTTTGTTTTGTTTAGACCAGTAATTCTCAACTCATTTTTAGTTGTTGGACATGAGTGTTGTGGGTTCTATCATTTTATATATCAAGTCTAGCAAGGTTTAGGACATCAGTGGTGTGGGTTCTATCATTTTTCAGCAAGAATAAATTGAGTATACACACCAAATATTCTAGTAAAAAATATATTTCTTTTTTAAAACAGAATTTTAAGAAAATAATATTTTCTGGTACAATTTTCAAGATCAAACTTAAGTTTAGCTTTAACGACTTCAACAAGACTTTGCAACAAATAAAGTCATAAATCCATGTTATCTTTTTCTTGACAAGTGAAGCATAATCGTTTTCTTAAAAGAGTAGAAAGTGACTAACTTGGGTTTACTTTCGGCAGCCTCATAACTCTCGCTTTCCTAATTTTGTCTTGTAGTCTTCACATTTCGATGAGCAATGTTTCTGACAAAGGGGGGAGAATTGTTGTTTTGGGGTCGGAATCTATCCATATAACACTTATCGTTGGCTAGTTTTTCACTTTGAAGTAGTATTTTGTTTTGTTACGTCCTTACATCAAGTGGCTTCATGCCTTGTCTGCAGCGATTTCTATTAAAAAAAAAAAAATATTTTAAATACTTGTACTTGTCAGTCTTATCATCGTTATTGATTCAGATCTGTCAACAAAGCAAACATATTAATAATTCATATTCCTGTGAATATAAACAATATTTAATTTATTCAATAAAACAAAATTAAAATATATTTGGAGGAACTATTATAACATTTATTATAGTAATCATTATTGAAACTAGCAAATATATGCTCCCTCAGGTTGCATATTTTTGCTAGGTGGAAGCAGAACAGATACTACACTACCTCTATATCTCTCAAAAAAGGAGGAGGTAATGCCTGGGAAGATGGTATCATGACAACAGAACATATACTACACTACCTCCACACCTCTCAAAAAAGGAAGTGGTAATGCCTGGGAGGATGGTATCATGGCAACAGAGCTGATACTACACTACACTATGCCCTGAATTGAGCATTTAAATATAGTACATTAGTCTGAAATAGTATATACTATACTATTTCATAATAAGTACAATAGTCTTAAATAGTATAGTTTTGGCTTCAGACAGACACATAATCTCATATTATTAATAAATAATCATTTAATTTACATATGCTTTAGTCTGAAAATGTACTTAAAAATTCTGTCCTTTTTATTTCAAAAACCTGTGACAGTCTCCACATATCTATATAATACTAAAACTCTGATGGGAATGGGAGATAACTTATTAGAGAGTTACTTCCCTTGATTTAAGAAGAAACTGGTGTAAATACTTTAATGTTTGACTATGAATAAAGTTATTTCGATGTTGCCTATTTAATGTTCAATCAATAACTTCCAAAAATGTAACATCTTTCACCGTTACTTTTGATGGAACAGGCATTTATTTATGACTTGAAAATCGAAAATTATAAAAATTAAAAAAAAAATAATGATAGAAATGGTAAAATGGGGTTCGGGGCTGAGAGCAGGAGTTCATTCATTCATTACTGGGCAACACCAGGTGTGTCCTCTAGTATAATTTTATTATAAAATCACACTGTGGACCACCCAAAATGTTACCATGAACCACTAATAAAATTAATCACTATTTTTAAATTACTGATTTAAACTTAACCATTTAGGTGGGGAAAAAAAGAATGTTTCATGTTCTATTCCTATCATGTTTAACAACACGTGTGAAAAATCTAAAAGTATTCTCTGTGCATGTTAGGGCCACCGATATGTGTGTCATTATTGCTTTATCAACAACTATGAAACGCATGTTGGAAAGCAAAAGACTATTGAGAAACCATGGGATAACAAAGACATTTACTTTATTAACAATTTGTCTAAGACAAACATTAAAAGGCAGTGAATACATAAAGAGTATACTTGTTCCTAATACAATCAGAAAATGCACAAAAACTTACATTCCTTTTACTTCTGGGAGTCCTTTTTGGTAGTGTGGATATGACAAGGCACGTCCTGTTTGTACGAAGCCAGAACAGCTAAAGAAGACAAAGCCTTGTTTTCATTCTTGATCACAGAATGGCTCAAACGTACCAAAATAATCTTGCATTCATAATGAGATTTGGACAAGGGATATAACTCTGGTCTGGGGGTCCAATATGTCTTCAAGGCAGATAACACTAATCTTGGCAAATCCTTTTGAGTTTTATATATGCTTTATACACAACTTTAATTCATTGAAAGTTTAATATTGCTGTAAATTTAAAATAAATTATTTTTAAAATATATAATTTCTTCAACAAACTGCTGGGGATTTTCATGTGTTGTTATTTTAGATATGTTTATTATTTAAGTACATCACTTATATATTAACCATCAACTTATATATTAACAAAATCAACATATTGAAGATCACAATAATAGAGATTGACAATTATTCCTATTTAATGTATTCGTCAAATAATAGAATTTGTAAGTATATCTTACGCTTATATGTATATCAAACTATTAGCTTTAGTTCTATTCTTTATTTTTTAAAATTATTTTTAAATATTTAGTATTTTCTTGTATTGTGATCATGTAATAAAACAATCCATTTGTCTTTCTAAAATATTTCTGCATTTAAAATTTCGAATTATTTTTTATATTTATTATTTGTGATTTTCAAATTTAAAATATTTTTATTTTGCTTTGATATATGAGTGATTTTTCTATATATTTTCAATCTATCAATCTTTTCATCTGTACCGATATGCTTGTTTGTAAACCATATTCGTTTTGTTGTCTGTGTTGTCACCTTCTTTTTGCCTGAAGCCTATGCATGAAGATCTCATTGTTAAATGTTCAGCTTATATAACAATTTTGCTTCCATGTTTCTATTGATGTATATATGCTAGCTTTCAGGTCATCTAAGGTTTTTAATCAACATTGATATTACTTTCATGTTATCGAATATATTTTTAAGATTTATCTTTCAAGAATAGTTAGCCATCTTTAAACAAGTGATACAAATTTTGATTACTGTGCTCATCTTGAGTGGTATTCTCACAACGTTTCGGCCGATGTAAGAACATGTGGCATAACATATAAAATACTAAGTAAAATTCAGTTCTAGGTGCAGTCTTCTGAAGGTTGAAGGTTCAATCATCAGTGTGGGCGATACTAGGGATTGCGAATTACTGAAGACTTCTATCCGGTCATGGTTGACGGAACGAGAGCATGCTACCCCGTGGATTAAATAACAGGTTCAGTTCGAAATACCGTGCAGATTCCCGAGTTCGACAAGATACACCTGAAGTAGGTCAGAAGTTACATCGGCCGAAACGTGGGAATAACACTCGATATGAGAACAGTAGTTCGAATAATTCAAATTATATAAATTATTAATCTTCATCTCAAATTCTGAAACATGATGCAAATTTCTTTTCAAATTTCAAAAGCAAATATGATAATAAATAGTGAACTAAGTTTTATCATTGTAAAACATTTGACTAACATTGACTTTTATGAAAACAAGACTATCCATGATCCGTTAGTTTTAGTTCAGTATTTGTGATATATATATATAAATTGTTAAATATTTAGAAAAAACTTTTGGAATTTCCAAATATTTATGAAAAGATTTAGAAATTTCTAAGTATTAATAAAGCTCTAGTAATGTAAAAATAAGCGATCTCACACATCCCTCTCACCCCGCCCTCTCTTTTCTTTCTCTTTGAATTATTTACATCATTCCATTCTTGTTGCCACTTTTTTTTATATTTTTACACCCTTCCTCCCACCATTTAGACCATTCATGTACAGATGAAGTGGGCACAGCAACAAGCAAGCAAGATAAAAACAACATCAGAGTTTTAGTATTATATCGTTGGTGTAAGAACTTCTAATTGTCAAGTAAATATTCTTTAAGGTAATAAAAACTCTAAAAAGATTTTGATAAGCTGTCTAATTGAATATTCATTTTTGCCTGTGGAATTTTTCTTAGACTTCGTTTGATTCTATCTGAATTTAACTTCTCTATCAGTTCCCCTTTACTTGATTCCACATTTAATAATGGCTGATCATCTTTATGTCAATTCAAGCTTAACACCTCAATTCACCTTACTGCTAAAAAGATTGATCATTTTTCTTTTAACTGTGGCCAACATTCATGGCTATTCGTGGCTACAATTTACTTTTAACTATTCAACTGATTAATAATGGTATTGATTTAGCATGATGTAGCAGAGGGCACTAGACTTTGCCGTTACTGGCTCGCAAGCCTACCAACTGTGATAAGGACGGCACTGCACAAATCTGCTGGGCACACTACGTGCTGACCTCAAGCAGACGGGACTAGGACCACTACGTACAGCGAAACAACTTCATTGCCTACAACAACTTGCACATGACAAGGCCAGATGGCCTGGGACTAGCATGGAGGACTGATTGCAGCTACGGGATGTCATTTGACTACCGTAGCTGCAGAACACAGTTTTTAATAATAAAATGTACAGGCAGCCAGTGTTATATGGGAATAAAAATGGTCCTTATATACTGGAAAACGAAAGCAAAACGTGTCTAGAAATTTGTTATTTTAAAAACTTAAAAATGTTTTGCTTTTTGCAATTTTAACTATTATTCTTAACAGTCAAATACTTCATTATTCTTATAGTAAATTTTATCACAAATTCCCGAAAATCAAGTGCTCGGATTAAATAATACTTACCATCATTAGATTGCTCATAAAGTCTTATCCAAGAAAGGTTGTATTTAATCTTGTTACAGGGCTTTTTTTATAAATAAATGTTGTCTGCTAATTGTGGGTGTCCAACACGAATGCAAACCCTACTATGTTATTGTAAAACTTCACAATATAAAATTAATACAACCATTGAATTTCTCATAAAAAATTTCTCAAAAGTTGGTTGATCTTTATATAGGGTTTTGTTTTCAATTGTATCACAAGACAGACAGACTTACCATCATTAGATTGCTCATAAAGTCTTATCCAAGAAAGGTTGTATTTAATCTTGTTACAGGGCTTTTTTTATAAATAAATGTTGTCTGCTAATTGTGGGTGTCCAACACGAATGCAAACCCTACTATGTTATTGTAAAACTTCACAATATAAAATTAATACAACCATTGAATTTCTCATAAAAAATTTCTCAAAAGTTGGTTGATCTTTATATAGGGTTTTGTTTTCAATTGTATCACAAGACAGACAGAAAGGCTAAAAATATAATATCTCTAATATAAACCTGGTATCACCGTCTGTCTGTTTGTTTGGAAATTTTCTGAGAAAACTAATTTGAAAGTAAAATCTGTATCTTGCAGAAATCAGTTTTTCCATCCTCTCTGTAACTGGACATCCCATTCTTAATTGGATTTCAATCTTAATCATGTTTGCATGGTGAACATATCTCTATATTAATAAGACTGTGACAACTTCTTGTGTGCGTGTCTTGTGTAAACGTAACTTTCATAATTACACTTAAAATTATTAATGTTTTTATGATTAATCAATTTATTGCAATCAAAAATGCAATAGCATAAAATTAAAACGAAATTTTTTAAATCCTATCAAAAAAAATTGAATTATGAAATTTAATCCACAAGAATGAATGCTTTGTGGCCCTTCAAAATTAGAAAGGAATTTGGAAAGATTTAAACTGTCAAATAGAAACTCACTTCTGGCTTTAAAATTCTTAGCCAATCCTCATGTATTAAAAGATTAAAGGTATTTACATAAAATAATGAATAGAGATTAAAACAACATTACCTTAAGTAAATTAGTCATAGTTTTATAACAATTTTGTTCGATTAATAATTTAATGACAAAACGATATTGTAATAGTTACATTTAATTTTCAAAATCCTATTTTCTAAAATGATAATAATTTGGTAGAAAAAAAAAGAAGAAAAAAAACATAATTGAAGATAAAAGTAAGTAAGTAAACCAAGTCCATGATTAACAAACTGTCATAAACAATCTCAGGTAACAATACGATTTGGCAAATATCCATTTCCATTATCAGACAGTTCTTAATTTGGATTTCTTTTTAGGTTAGTAAAACTGTAGGACAAAATCCTTTTCTCTCTTTTTATTCATATCAAAGACAAATGTAAGGAATATTATTTGTTATTTCAAAATAACCTGTGGAAGATTGCAGTTTTAATTCTTCAATTTGCTCTCTGAAACATTTCTAAGAACCTTCATGTTTTAACTGTTTTATCACCACTCCTTTGATAGAAAAGACCTTTGAATCTCACTATCTCTTCTGTTGTTTAACTCTTATGTTGTAGTCGACCCTCTAATCAGGCTAAAGCTTACAGTTTATAGTATCTATATTGCCACTGCTTTTTAGCTTTTGCACGTGTAGGTTTATTAACCGCCTTTTGCTTTTTACCAAGATTTTCGAACGCTTTTGCTCTTCATCATTGAAAAGACAATCTCATGCCTTTATTTTTCTGGGTTTTTTTCTTCTTCTTTTAAAGATAAACAGCAGAATTATTTTAATCAGTTTTACAGGAATAAAATATCTATTAAATATTTTAATGTTAATTGAAAAATTCAATTTCTAAGTCAATAGTTATCCATCAAACTTAGGTTTGAGCAACAGGTGAACAGACAGCCTATTAGAGTGATGCGTGGACGCATCTAATAATGCTGTTTCAAACTTAATGGTGATATCATCATCATCGTCATATCCAGTTTATTGTCTGTTTTACATGCTGACATGTGTTGGACGGTTTGTAGAAATAGACTATCTCCGACCAGGTCTTTATCCATTTCTCTCAAGTTCATCCTAATCACATCCTTCCATGTTTTTGTTTGCCTTCACCTGTCGAGTAACCCTGCTACTTCAGTTGTTCTACATCTACTAACCCAAAAACTCTTATTCATTCTTTCAACATCGCCATACCACCAAAGTCTTCTGTTCTGTACACACCTTCCTATACCGTCCATATTTTATCCTTCCCTGGGGTCATTGGATCTATGCCTGTCTTTAAGACTCGCATTACACATCCATCGTATCATTCTCACATCGTTTCTCTCCATACAACACATGTCCTCAACCTATACTGGTCAGGTTTCACTTCCATACATCATCACGCTGCACACAGACGGACTGACTGATGGACGCATCCAAAAAGAATTGTCTGAATGTTTTGGATTGGGCGTTATTGTTTACCTTGTTTTACTTCAGACTTTGTACCGGTTAATGTTGATATTTATGCCACGTATCAATCGATGTGCCCTGCAACCGTCTTCTTGGTGTATGGTTCTGTATTTATAGCAGCTTTACCCTTGTTGGGTTGAGCCGTCTTTTTCACTGACGTGCAGCACATCTTTAATTATTAATGTAGCCTTTGCTATTAAAAAAATTTCTTTTGGATTTGTTTAAAGGAAGACACCTAAATCTTACCCTATTTCACCTATAGGTGGGTCCCTAACAGGTACTACCATTCTTCCTGGCCAGAGTGGACCTGGGAGTAGTGGTAACTAAGGGATAACTCCACACTCTCCAAAGCTCTCAAATTGGAGCCTCATCACTGGATGCACTTTAAGGTCGTACTCAGGAGAGTTATGGGATTGAATAGTTGATAGGGTTAAAAATAGAGTAGGTAGTAAAAAAAAGATAGAAATGGCTGGGAAAGACTGATTTGATGACAAGTAGCAATGAATATAGATAGTTGGAAAAATGTGAGTTTTTTTTTTTCTTTTATTAATCTTCTTAGTTAAACGGAGTTTGATTACTTGTGGCCATCAGCTAGAAACTATTGGGTCTGATACAAGGCGATTCATAATACGGGCCTAGCAAAGATGCGACTGGGGGCGGACATGTGAAGACCAAAATTACTACTAAATAATAATTACTGAGAAAAGTTTTAGTAAGAAATTTCTTAGTAATGTCCAGTAATTTTAGCAACTATACACATTATTAGGGAGCAGCTTACAATAATTGATTGCCATCAAATCAAATGTAAAAAGTACAATAATATAAAAACTAAATTTACAAAAAAATCACTTTTTTCATTATGATTTAGACACATTTTTGATATTTCAAGAAATCATGAGTCAATTTGTTTATATTGACTACTTGATTACAGAAAATATAATGACATAATATATTTTCTTCATCTTCTGTAAAAAAAAATTGTATATGTAACAAACATTACACATTTTGTAACAATTATCAAAATTGTTTCTCTGAACATTATTTTGTTCATAAAGTATTTGATTTTGTAAAATGTTGAATTTGCTTTCTGACTGTATTATGTCATTATATTTTTTGTAATAAAATAGTCAATATAAACAAATTGACTCATAATTTTTGAAATATCAAAAAATGTGTCTAATTCATGGTGAAAAAAGTGATTTTTTTGTGAATTTATTTTTTATATTTTTGTACTTTTTACATTTGATTTGATGGAAATAAATCAATTATTGTAAACTGCTCCCTAATAATGTGTATAGTTGCTAAAATTACTGGATATTACTAAGAAATTTCTTACTAAAACTTTTCTCAGTAATTATTATTTAGTAGTAATTTTGGTCTTCACATGTTCTTCCCCCAGTCGCATGTTTGCCAGGCCTGTATTATGGATCGCCTCAATTTGATATTGTTTCTTCTAGCCCTTCTCAAATATTACATGATTTGGAGATCCAAACATAACCCCTAACACCAATCAATCAAAGAACAACTTTTTAAAATGAAAATATCAGATCTTATTGTGTTACTTATGTCTTGACAAGAGACTTTGTTTAAAGCAATGATCTGGATTTGAAAAGCACATCATGGAACACTGAATCAGAATGATCCATTTCTAGACAAAAGGACCAATTATTTGGACCCATATTTATTTGCTTCCCACTGCATAAAAATATGGCACAAGGCCAGAGGAAATAGCTGAGAGCAGAACTGTCAACATTCCCCCAAAATTCCTGAATATTAATTGCTTATGTGGTGCACCATTCCCTCTTTGTCATTTTTCTTTTTCAGGGCCAAAATAACAACTAGAACAGCCGATAGATGGTGTCGATAAAGGAAATAGATATGATGATAGGAATGCAGAAGAAGAAAGAATCTTAGAATGTGATCTTGCCATTGACATGTTTGTTGCAAATACTGTTTTCAATCTCGTTACATATGAATTTGGAATAGCAAAGACTCAGGAAGATTATCTGTTGGTAAGGAAAACGGAGAGAAAGCTTTTGAGTTATGTGAAAGTAATACCTGGTGAAGAAATTGTGACATAGCTAAACCAGTTATTTGCGTCTTTAAATTAAAGAAAGCTCATGGGGTAAAGAGAAAGTTTATCTCCAAAAGAAAGGTGTAGTGGTTGAATGAAGAACACAGGAAATGCGAGTTCAGATATCAAGTGATAGAAATGTCCAGTTACCAGATCTAGTTCAGGAACTGTGGAAGATCAGTTAAAGGATACACTGTTTGGGGTAACAGACCAGACTTGTGGGTGGCCGAAAGGGCTTTCAAAACATTGGGTGACATGGTGATGGAATGAGGAAGTTGAGAAGTGGATCAATGAAAAGCGGAAAGGATGGAGTTAATGGAGACAGAAAGAACAGCAATCTACAAAGCCAAGATGGAGGCTTAGCAAGCTAGGTTTCCAGATATACTACAAAGAAGGAAATATCCAGGATAGCCTAAACAGATGGCAGAGATAAATATGGATACTGTTGGAGAGAAGTGCATTAGAAATGACAAAAGAGTGCTAGCAACAAATGAACAGGACAAGAGGGATGCTTGGGAATGCTAGTATGAGAGATTGTTGAATAGTGAGTTTTCATGAGACTTAGAACTTGCAGAAACAGTATCTGGTTCAGCCATAAGAATTGAGAAAGAAATTGTATGGGAAGCAGTGAAGTAAGATAGATCTTAGTACAATTGTGAATTGTTACAAGAATAAAGGAGGAGCTTTGGCTAGAGGTAATTACAGAGGCTCAAATTAATGGATCAGGTCCTGAAAGCGGTTGAGAGAATAATTGAGCAGCAAATAAGAAATCAGATTAAAATAGATAAAATGCAGGATATTTTATGTCTGGGCAAAGTCCGACTGATGCTATATTTATCCTGAGACAATGTAAGAGAAGTATCTTGGTAAGAAGAAGCAGCTGTATTTTGCTTTTGTAGATTTGGAGAAAGCTTTTGACAGAGAACCAAGATGTGTTAACTGGTGGGCTTTGAATTTGCATAAACTAGGGTCAAGCGAGTAGTTGATGAAGGTTGTTTCGGCAATGTACAGAAACACTCAGTTGTGTTCGAATTAACAGCACATTTAGTGGCAGCTTTAATATTAAAGTGGGAGTATATCAGGGATCTGTTTTTTTTTTGTTTTTTTTTTTTTTTAGTCTTCTAAGCGTTGTCCAGGGAGTTTTGTTACCTTGGTGATAGCATTGTAGCACAGGAAGAAGCTAGTGTGATTACTAGAGTTAGCAGTTGATTGAGTAAGTGTAACGACATGGGGGGGGGGTATCAGATTGATATCCACATACATTTCAGGGGATAGTAAATAATTATGTAAATAGAAAAAATTGATAATTGTTTTTCTTTTATTCTCCAGTTGGGAGGAGGGATCCAGTGAATGAATAAATGCAAAAGTTCTTTTCCACTTATCCAAACTATATTAACATCAAAACACCTCTGGCTTATTTAACTCGATGATGCAAGAAACATTTTGACATATTGTATTTATAGTAATTGTCAAACACTCAAACAGCTATGTGTATGCTTAATTTAAGATCCACGGTTTCAATAGTGTGTTAGATCACTTTTGACCCATTGGATCAATATTTGTTATATATATTACTAGCAGGGCTACCCGGCATTACCTGGGGCCATAAAAAATAGAAGAAAGTAAATCAACGCCGATAAGAACAAATGACTACAGTCAATTCCTAATTTCTCCCCTCCTCCTCCATTTCAACATATTAAGAAGATATGTGATGTTGATGAATTCAGTAGTCCAAAGAGATTTACTATATATCCCTTACCGAAAGTAATACTGTAATCTTACAATTTTTGATCCCGGTAAATTACTAATTTCTTGTCCTTACCCGCCATTTCACACTAATATTAAGATAAAGGATATTAAGCACTTTGGATTATAGCTCCCGAGGTATGCAACATTATAAAAAATAGACAGAGAAATTCTTTATCCCGGGCAACACTGCGTTTAAACACGCCTAGTATATTTAGGATATTGAGCACTGTTATAATCACTTTTGGGTTACTACCTCCTCTATCCAGGATATTCATATGAATGAAAAAAAATTGAATGGCAAAAAATGAATGAAAAGAAAATTCATGAAAAGTGAAAAAAAAAACGAATGAAAAGTGAAAAAAAAACGAATGAAAATAAAAAATATGAATGAAAAAAAAACATGAAAATATGTGAATGACAAATATTGAAGGAAAAAAATGAATTCAAATTCAATGTAAAAAAAATGAATGAATGAAAATAAGTGAATGAAAACTTATGAAAAAAATGACTCCTTTCCAAACCTCCGACTCTGACTACTTCACTACAGACTTGTGTTCAGAAGAGGTGTGGCTGTGGATTGAGCAACCCATGCCTCACCACAGACTCATGTTCAGAAGAGTTTTGTCTGTATTTATTTTAGTGTCTTCCTGGGCAACGCTGAGTTTCTTATCTTCCTTTTCTCCATCAAGCATATTCCACATTATTGCACACACCTGCGTTATCTAGGATATTGATAACTCCCGGACAACACCAAGTAAACACATCTGTTCTATCTTGGATATTGAGCATTTTCGATTATTTATACTACTTACAAATATCCCAGGCAACACCGAGTTAACAAAAAACAGAAGCTCTTTCTCCCTGACAACGCTGCATTTAAACACACATACTCTATCTAAAATGTTGAGCACTTTTGATTACGATACCACCTATTGTTCCTGTTTAGAGCGCTACTGAAACCACCTAAATAAAATTAAGTATGAGCACTACTAAAATCCCCCTGCTCTATCTAGGATATTGAACACTTTTGATAAATTTATACCACTTAAGAACTCATACCTGCTCTGTCTAGGATATTGAAACCTGATTCCCAAACAACACAGAGCACATTTTCTGGTATACAATAGTATAACAAAATACAGTGAAAATCTTTCTCCCGGACAACGCAGCATTTAAAAACACCTGCTCTATGTAGGATATTGATGACTGCCAGACAACGCTGAGGAAACACACCTGCTCTATCTATGATATTGAGCACTTTGGATTAACTTATACCACTTACCAAATTGAAAACTGAATTATTACTATTATGACTCCATGGCAACTGAGTTAACAAAAGACAGAAAAGTTCTTTCTCCTGAGCAACGCTGCATTTAAACACACCTGCTCTATCTAGGATGTTGAGCATTTTAGGATTACTATATGACATTTACATTTATTGTTCCTGTTTTTAGGATGCCTCCAAAGCGTTAATGAAACCAGCCAAATAAAATTAAGGATGCTTCCAGAGCACACTACTAAACGCAGTGGCGGACCTTGAGCTAGGCGTATTGACGGGAAGTAGTGGTGACCTTAGCGTAAAGACAAGTAGTGGCGAGTTTCTTACGTCCCTCCATTTGAAGGAAAATGACGTTAAGAAACGTTAAATAAAGTAAAATGTTATTTCCGGAAGTAATGACTGAGCATTTTCAAATTATTACATAATTACATTAAAATTCCACCCCAATCCCCCCCTCCCTCTGACGAAATCTGCCCTATAGCTACCTTAGGGTGGATTTAGAGATTTGAGAATACTTGCATTATCTTCCTTGGTTAATTTTACATAAGAATACACTTGTAGATAAAATAGGACTTGAGCGTACAAAGTGGCAGGTAGTGGCAGACGCAAGCATAGTGGCGGGCAGTTGCGAGATTCTTACCCCCTCTCCATTTGAAGAGAAATAACGTTAACAAACATTAAATAAAATAAAAAGTTGTTTTCAGAAGTAATAACTCAGCATTTTCAAATTATTACATAATTACATTAAAATTTCCTAACCTTTTTTGTATAGGGTGCACACACACACACACACAGACATAGAGTTTTACATATATAGATTAAATATTTGGAAATTCCAAATTATGGCTGCGTCTGTTTTTAAAGAAACATCCACAGAGTTTTAGTATTTTATAGGCTGTTTGGAAAATAAATGGCATAATTTTGGGATGATGTTCTTTGTGTGTTTATAGGTACAGAAACGCTTGGTTTTAGAGTTATAGGCTATTGAAATATCAACATTTTTTTTTATTGTAAACATTTAGCATATATGTGATAATGCACTGTTATTTTTCCATATGGGATAGCTAAATACACTCTCTATGACAGTTAAAATAAGTCTGGGCCAGGTGTTCGCACATACATCAATAAAACCATGAAAAAATGGCACCAAACAAATATAAAAGCTGTGAGACTCTGAATAAATGTCTGAAAGGCATAATCGGCAGGGGCTTCTGTGAATGTTGGCCCGTTTTATTTCAGGTAACAGAATATGACAGACCAAATACAGGTAACTAAATATGATCAGCGGAAACCTAAGACCATACAGAGGAAGAAATAGACCACAAAAGAAATTAATAATAGAGTGCTATTACAAAAGCAACACACACACACACACAAAGAGACTCTTTTACACATATAGAACATACTCCCGAAGTTATGCCATCAATTTTCCAAACACCCTGTATAGATTACCAATTACTGCTGCTGCTTTCAAACAAACTCATGTTCAGACTTTTAGTATTATACTAAACAACCTGTAATCCTCAGTGGGATAACCGTGCATATTTGATGACATCACAAAACGATGATATAAACCAGTGTGCATGTGGGCAAATAAACAAGCAAGATAACAAGATCCACAGAGCTTTAGTAGTATTCTAGACTTTAAGCGTCTAGACGGTTTGTTTAGTTTAGATATACAGTCACTGTTCACTTAGAGCCACTGGTCGTGTATCTTATCTATTTTAAAGAATGACATGTTACTTCAGCACTTTTGGGTCATAAAGAATCTTCATGATATATTTAACCTGGTTTCGTATATGATGTCACTTCTTTGTGACGTCATCTATTATGCATGGGGACAAACAAGATCCACAAAGTTTTTGTAGTATATAGATGGATAGATAATATTTTGCGATTGAAAAACCCAAAAAGGCTTAACTTGCTGTAAAAAAACAAAACCCTTAGATGGACCTGAGGTTAACTACGCAATCATATGTAGTACAGTTTTAACATCATATATTCTTGGTTTGTAGGCATGTTGTAATTTTTTTTTTTTTTTTTTTTTTTACACCCCTTCTTGCCTGCTTTAATTTTTCCTCCTCCTCCTCCCTTTTGTACTCCTTCACCTGTGGTTGTCGTCATGGTTATTGGCATGATGGTGTCATTGTCCTCTCTAGGTGGAAGTCTGCTGCTCTTTCTCTTCATCAGAGAGTGGTGTTGGTCAGCGGCTATCTCCTGGCCCGTTTGATGCTGCTGTTGCTGATCAGTACCAGGGCTGCCACCTTGATAGTGATGTCACTCGGGAAGAGCCCAATAATAAAAGGGAGCCCCAAAGCTATTCTGGAAAACCAGAAAGGCAAGACCCCAGGAAAAGGAAGGTAATTCTCTAATCTAAAACAAAAACATCAGTTATGATAATTCTTCAATCAATCGACCTGATGAGATTTTGAGTCTATTTAGCATTAAAAGAAATTATTTAATGCTTACCTCCAGTTTCATCTTATATTTAAATTTATATTATATTTTCCCCCTATTTCATTGGCTAGAATAGATTATTAAACAAAAGCTACATAAAAAAAAAACTGGGTACTTATACAGCTGAAAGCACAAGTGAAAATCGTAGTTCCAAATGAATTACCAGGTAAACTCTTTGATATAGTTATGTATCAGGCAAAAATCGGTATCTACACCAAAAATAATGAAAAAATTATTGATTAGAATTTCAATTAAAAATCAAAATCAGTTTTATTGATACGAGTGGAATACCCACAAAGCAGGAGGAGATAAGTCAGTTTGTCCTTTAAACAAGTAATAATGAATAGCGGATCGGCAATATACGATAAAACTGATTTTGATTTTTAATTAAAATTCTATTTGATAATTTTTCCTAAATTTTGGTGAGGATACTTAGTTTTACCTGAGATGTAAGTATATACAAGAATTTTGATTTGGAAATGTGTTTTTCATATGTGCTTTCAGCTGTATAAGCACCAAAAACGGTTTCATCATTCCTTTTCACCCTAAATTGGTCTGTGTCACGAAAAGTTTTTTTTTCAATCAAATTAATCGCTTTAACTATTTAGTCTGAATCGATATTTCAGTTTCTCTTTTTGTTGTTTTTTTTTGTCATAAAAGAAAGTTGTCACATTTTTTACTTTCATTAACAATTACTACAACCACCACCAATTATAACAGATTTGTTTATTTAGTAAGATGCATAAGTTTATCTTAACCAGTTCATAATGTTACAGATGCTCATTATAGTAATAATCTGTCACATTTTTTTAGATTTAAATATATCAATCAAGAATACTTCTTTAATAATTACTTAGCTTAAACAAATACCGATTATTTCAAAGTCTTCATTTTTAAATTAGTTCTGACCTTCTTTTGACTCAAATTCATCATAATCATATTCGGTTTACCGTCCATTTTACATGCTGGCATGTGTTGGACAGCTTTTATAAATTTACTTCCAAACTAACCTATGTCAGGTCATTATTCAAACTACATAACCTGAAATGCAACAGATTTTCTTTGGAAGTCATTTCCTTAGTTGAGGCACAATTTTTTATAGGCTGGATGCCCTTCATGACGCCAACCCAGTGGGGTGATGGAGATCCGTGCTTTTATCGAGACACCATCTCTAGGTGATTGTTTACCAAGACTAAAGAGTGCTTCACCTGCTCTACAAAAAGAACAGATAATAAAGATAAAACAGGTATTTGAAAACTTTCAACTTGCCACATTGGGTAAATCGTTTTGAGCGCAGCCCTTAGAGACAGAAGGTGTGAGTTCTAACCTTGGTTGGGTGGTATTATTTTTTACTTTTATGTTTTTTTTTTAATTCTACCTAATTTGTGGAAATTAGGACCCGGGCAACAATTTAAATTTCTTAAGAAACCCAAGAGATTTAAAATTAGTAATATTCTTGGGTTCCTCAATTTTGCGAGGACACAGGTCTCACTAGTATTAAATATTAGGAAAAATGAAAGAAAATATGTTTGCATTTATTCATTTTCCATAGTTGTTGACATATAAAATTGATTTTTCTTTTAACCTTACAAAAGTTAGATTATTTAAAAAATTCTTTG
This sequence comes from Sepiola atlantica, assembly GCA_963556195.1. Taxonomy (NCBI): domain Eukaryota; kingdom Metazoa; phylum Mollusca; class Cephalopoda; order Sepiida; family Sepiolidae; genus Sepiola; species Sepiola atlantica. The sequence goes on from OY744540.1 coordinate 48,364,263, forward strand.
AGCTGAAAGTAGTCAATCACCTAAAGCAGATGAAGTAACAAAAATAAATGCTGCAGAATGAAAACTTCTAACTCTATTTTACTTCCGATGGCTTCCCCTTTGCTGTTCTGGATTCCTTAAGTATCCTTATTTCTTTTTATTCAATTCTTATGGAATTTTCAACATTATTTCACCGCTGTGATAAGGTTTCACCTAAAAAGAGTTCCTAATAAGATTTTTTTTTTTTAATTCTGATTTAATGTAAATTATTTAAAAATTCCATTCTATATAGCATACTGATATTGCGAATTGTCTACTGAATCTTGAAGTGGCTTTGATATGTCACAGTGAGTGTGATGTAGCCTCTCTGTTCAGATGTTCTCCTAAATGGTGTGTTTTGTAAGCCAATAAACAATCATTTGCTTTTTAAAATGGTAACTCTTGCTTTTCCAGGTTACTATAAAATACGACTTTCTTTATGCCTACACACTTGTCTCTACCTCCACCATTGCCTGTCTCTTCTTTTCATGCACCTCATCTAATTGCTTCTGCAGTAAATATTTCTTAGCAATTAACTTTGGAGAGAGGGAGGCCTTTTATTTTATCATCTTCATATTCACATATTACTCATAATTTCTTTTCTGTTAATCCATTTTCATTTTCCTTTCTGAAATTTTACTTATTTTAATCTGACTCCTTTTTTACATTTCATCTTTTGCCAATGACCCTGATGAAAATAAACCGCAATAAGAATGTCCTTCGGTTTTTATATACTCCACATTTGTGACCAATGTAGAAAATTAGGTGTGAATAACTTGCATTATCTGCAACTTTGTATTATGTAAGGACCCAGTTTTATGGCAGTATCAAGCCCTCACAATCACCTGCAAAAGAGAATCCTATAAGAGAGAACCCCCCCACCCTTTGCTGCACGCTTCCTTTTAAGTGTTGACCGTTATTCATGTGCATTTGTATCCTTTATTTCTCATAAAATACACAATTTCTTGTGAGAAAATAAATGGTAGGAATTTTCAGGTTGTTAGAGGTTTTAAGAATTATTTTATGTTGCTTCTTCAATTACTGTGTACTTCATACAGATAAAATGTAGATGCATTCTCATTAGAAAATAGTGCACTCTGACGATACCAAACAGTGCATAATTTATGAGCTCTGCACCTCTTGGGTAGAACACATCACATTGACTCTTGGGAGGAAAAGTTAGACTAACCAGAACTTAGTTGAACAATGTCGTCAGAATGTATGTAGCATATGCTAAGACCTTATAGAAGTGGATTGCAGGGGTTTTGCGGTAAAATCATTGTGCAAAGTTCTTGCAGAAGTAGACGAATTCTGATGCACAGTTGCTACTTGCTCAATCAAAAAGGTCTTAGTTACAATTAAGCCATAATTCGGTAAACGAAGCAATTGAATAGTTAAGGGATTATACACACCTTTATTAGTAAAGATAGGTTTTTTCTCAATATATAGCAGAGAGAGGGAGCATTTTCATTGGACAAGGCTAATTGGAGTTAGATTTAAAGACTCAAATTCTTTATTGGCTAAATTATGATTATATTGCAACATTAAAATTCATAACACAAAACTATCAATGTGACGAATTGGATCATCTGCTCTCAAGTCTGGATAGCTGCTGAAGCTGATATGATGCAAAAGTACCAAAAAGGCAGTGCATCACTGAAGGTTAGTCTTGATGCATCGAAAGAATGTATTTTAGAACTCATTAGAAAAATAGACAAAGGGTTTAGCAGTGAACCGTATTGAGAACAAAGATTACCAATGCCAGGGAGTCATTTTTTTTTAAAGAGTAATGTTTTCTAGGAGTAGTGTCACTGGTGAGGTGCTCCGTTTTCCTGTTCTCGAGTAATGATTGAACCCTCTGTCAAATTTCCTTCTAAGAGTAATATTTTCCAAGAGTAGAGCAATGTATTCTGGGAATATAAAGAATTATCCTACCTATAGAATTATATTTGACAACTTTATTCGGCATTAAATAACCCATAGATGGTTGATATGCTGTAAAATAAAACAAAACAAACCATTTGACACATTGTCCCAGTTTTAAAATGTTATTCTAATAATGTATTATACATGCTTAATACACATGCGCTCGTGTTTCGTAATGTTTTGCTCTTTACTGCTCTAAAGAAAATGGATCTTTTCGTGTCTCTAAACAGCCAAAAGTCATTGGTTTTGTGACGTTTTAAAAACAACAACAACAACAACAGCAACGGTGTGGAGACCTGTTTGAAATTTTCGCTCCACTTTGAAAACAAGGAAGTAAATATCTACCACCGACTTCTCCACTTAGTCTTTATAAATGTTAGTGGTTTGGCTTCAGGCTAGCGACCTGCCCCTGTAAAATATTCTTGTTATGAAAACAGTCAAAAGTTTGCCAAATGCAAATTTGTATGAATGCGATGGATCACTTTGACTGCCTCATATGTCTGAGGACGTGGGAGTACCTAAGTCTAAAGATAGCAGCGACAGACATCTTATCATTTCTGAGTACATAGCGAAGTTCAAATGTATTTCAGTTTGGGGTGTGACCTTAAACTTTATCTGGAGATATACTTTTAAATCATTAATAAATATTTATAGTAAACATAAATATTTGAAGATATTAAAAATTTGAAACAAAAACTTTTCACAAAATGACTAGATTCAGCATAATAACCTGAAAATAGTTGATGTTGCGTGTAATAGTAGTCCCTTTAATAGTTTCTAGTCTAACACCGTTGAGCAGAACGGATGGCTTCAACCATCTCCATGACAGGACACTAGTCTGTCACCGGTTATACGTTCTTAGCAACAAAAAAGGATTGATATGCCATCAACCAAATCAAATGTTGTGTGTACTCTTTTCAGTTAAATAAGAAACAATCTCTTTCAAGATAAATTTAAAAAGAATGAAAGTCTTAATATTTTTAAAATCATGTTGTTTACTATCCGAAATTGTTGAAAAAGCTGCTATATATAGAATATCAGTTTATTTTTAGGGCATAAAAGAAAAAAAGCGCCCTCACTCCCGAATTGAATGAGCTCAAAAGGGCAACATTTGATGTTACTCCACTACAGAGGACGATGTTAAACTGCTCAACACTTTGTTCACTAAAACATTAAAGTTTAATGATTTGTTTGTTTCATTTTTTTTGTTTCTTTATTACAAAAAGGAAGGAAAAGCATCATTTTAATTTTATGTTATAAGACTTTTTTTAATACAAAAATTGAATAATGTTTATTTAGTATGATTACTGCATTCGACAAGTATCATACTATTAATTTTATGTATAAAAATCTTTTTATTTCATTAAAAAAAAATATGTAAAAGTGAGATCATGATGAATTTTGTTGTTGACATGATAGACTGTAAAACTTGAAATAACTCGTTTGAGTTAATTCAATACTTGAGTCGTTATTCTTTACATTTCAATTTGTGAACCTTTGTCTTTGGCCAACTTTTCAAGCAGACGATCAATACCAATCGGCACATACAGCAAAAATAAGAGGCAGTCCTTGGCCGTTGTTTGCTGTGATTTGTACCATCCACACACTGGCCAGCGATGACTTAAGGAAGTGTCCAAAGATTTTTTCTGTTGTTTAAATTTGCAGATATCTTCTATTTTTTTTTTTTTTTTTAAATTGTTTTTTCTTTTTAAGTTTTTTTAAAGAATAGATATAGCCTGTTTATATTTCTTTGTGTACTTCTTGAAATACTCAAAATCCATCAGTTCATGAGAAACAAACCTAGTTAATTCTCTGTAGTGATATCCTTTTTATATTCATTGTTTTGGTGTTTTAATGATTTTAAAAAGTGTAAATTCATTTCAAACCAGACAGTTGTCTAAAACGAAAAGACTTCATGTTTGGATTCCCTTCCAAAATATTTTCACCAGAATAATTGTTATTTTTCATCTTGTACAGAATTCTTTATCCATCATTTTAAACATTATTTTTCTCTTTTAATTTAGAAAAATGCATTTTTATATGCGCTTAATTTGACCCTTGATGTCAAAACTTGTATTATCTTTTCTCTCACTATTGTATTGTTTTAATATCTGTGTTGTCTCGTTGCTATGCAGCATGGTGTGCTTTTTGTGCCTTTCACTTTAGTAGAATTATTAGTTTCTTCATATTTTTTTACATTGATTTTATTTGTAATAATTACTGAATGAATTTTTTCAGTAATGATCTTCTTTCAGCTCTGTTCATGATGAACCAATAAACTGGTAATTATCTCTTCCCCGTGTGTTTCATACTAAATCTTTGTGGCGCTTTTATGAAAACATTGTTTTATAACCTTTTCACTTTTTCTCTTTCATGACTCTCTTTTTTTTTCTTTTCATTTTTTTTATTGTAACTTGGCAATATCATTTTTATCTGTTAATTCCTTTGCCGTCTTTCAGGAACGTCCCGAACGTCCACTGTACGATCCCCGTAAAGCGTTGGAAAGAAGACAACAGTCAGAAACTGCCCGCCTGCAGCACCATGACAAGAATGGCAATGGGGCGAGTGTGGACAAACTGAATTCTAATGAAGGAAAGGCAGGCTGTTCATTAGAGAAGATGAGCCTGGATCGTCGTGAACGGAATACGTCTCATGACAAAGGCAAGGGCAGCAATGAGAAAGGAAGGTCGGATAAAGCTGGAAGTGTAGAGAAAAGTCCGTTGGTTTCTAAGGGCAACAATGAGAAGTCTGTCAGCAGGAAAAGCAATGGAAGTGGTCTCGATGCATCGTCTCTGAATAACTCTGCTCATGTGGAAGTGTCTTCAAATAGTGTGGTGGATGACGGCAAGGCAGCTGAAGGGGATTGAGTTGGCCACGCTTTCTCTTTTTTCCTTCCAAGGTTCCATTAATTTCCTCAAATCCAGGGCATCTGGCCATGCATTGCCATTGTTTCTGTGGCTTTTCTAATATTGCTGAGAATGAAGATTTCTTCTGCTAGCACTTGAAACAGGTTTCTCCCCTTTTGTGGAGAGAAAAAATCTTGAGAGGAACATTGACTGATCTGTAAGCTTTGGCCTCCTTGTTTGGCAGAAGGTGGGAAAGTTAGACGTGTGCTCATGAGTATTGCCACAAAACGTTAATTACACTTTTTATTGGTCTTTCTTTTCTGAAAAAGACTGATTGTTTTTTTTATAGTTAATGGCATCAGCAGTTTCTCACATGAGGAATACATTTATTTTCTTTAAATTCACCTTCATCAATTTCATGTTTAGCAAACAAGTTAAACTGATTGTACTTTTTTTTAACTTGGAAAACTAAGATGATAAAAAGATTTAATTTGAGGAATCTGTGTTGTATTTAATTTTATTTGTAATTCCGTGTCAATTTGAACTGCTTTCATTTTTGTTTTTATAAATGTTTAGAAGGGTGGCATAAAATAGTTAAAAGAAACGGATTTATACTAGTAAAATTATCTTGTGAGAAGATCTTTTAACATTCACATGCATATATATATATATATGAGAGAACTTGAATACTTACTAGACATTGTCCTTGTGTGTCTAAGGTCACTCTGTACAGAGGTTTGTCAGAACAACTTGACATATTTACACTTCCTCCTACAAGTAAACCCTGGCTAAATATTCAAAATAACATAGTGTTCGAAGCCCAAATAAAATCCTCCCAGTATTGTTAATCCACACTGGCTCATACGAGGAATATATAAATATATATATTTATTTATTTATATATATATATATATTTATTTATTTATATATATATATTTATTTATATATATATATTTATTTATATATATATATATATATTTATATATATATATATATATACTTATTTATTTATATATATATATATATATTTATATATATATATATATATACTTATTTATTTATATATATATATATTTACTTATAAATAAATATATATATTTATTTATTTATTTATATATATTTATGTATGTATATATGTTGCATTACCTGTTCTTTCAGGGTACCCGGTAAGGTCCAACAAGAATGACAAAGAACAGAACGTATATGAAAAAACTTTGGTTTTCTTTATTTGCCATTATCGGATGGTTTACGCCGGCTACGCACACATATTAAACAATCTTTTGGCATACTTTTGTCTCATGAAAGTCTTTTTCTTGCTGAGGTCACAGACTTGGTTTACGCTAGAAATTCGTTCGTATATACATCCGATTGGGAAGCAATTTACTCTGCATTGTCTATCCGAGCGTGAACTGAAGCAATTGTTCTACAAGCACTTGGGTGAAGTACAAGTCAGGGGATTCCTTCATAGTACCAATTAGCTTATCAGCCGCATTTTTAGTCAGCGAACACAAAAGTCTAACAGCAAGACGGGCTTGGGTACCATAGCCAATAAAGCTTCATCAGTGCCATAAATATCGGTAAACTCGCATTCTTCCGGTACATCGATACTCCGATCACCAAGCGTTTCGGCTCTTCGCGTTTTTGAAAACCGTCATTGTTCAAGTCCCTTTTGCACTGCGGAACCTTCTCCTTTTTAACAGTTATCAAGTCGACTTTATTTCTTTCTCGACGTCCCACCCACAATGGACTCGTCCACAATTCATTTTTGCCACTCTTCATTATCTTACATATATATATATATATATATATATAATTTCATTAAACGTCACTTTTCCCTTGTCCAAGGGTCAGGCAATTATATATAAATATATACTTAAAAAAATTTTTTTCATGGAAATCACTCCAGACAAGGCATGAAGCCACTTGATTTAAGGAGCTAACAACAACAAAATATGATTATCGCAAAGAAAGAAGATTCCTATTGGCCTTAGTCATGAAAAAACCAAGGCTATCGAACGAGATTAACGGTCAGCAGGAAGAGAGTTCCACAAGCCTGCAGTTCTTGGAAAGAAGCTACTTGAATAGGAAGCTGTGTTACAATGAGGTATCAAAACAGCGAATTGATGAAATCAAATGAGCTGGAACAAAAGAACCAGGGAATAGATCAATAATGATCTAACCAGAGATAGGTTTGTTTGGTAGTAAATTTGTAAAAGCTATCCAACACATTCCAGCATGTAAAACAGACGTCAAATCGAATATGATGATGATGATGATGAATTGGAGTCGAAAGAAGGTCAGAGGCTAGGTAGAAATGTACAAAATAATTACTTACAACGCTTAAATACAAAGTAATTGTGTGTTTCACATATTCATTTAATGCTGAAAGATGTATGGAGGCATGCAGACGCAATAATAGTAATAATGTTCTTTTGTGTTGATTATATGTAACAATTTTTTTTAGCTAATTTTAGAATGAAGATAATGAAATAATCGGTATTTGTTTAAGCTAAGTAATTATTAAAGAAGTATTCTTAATTGATATTAAATCTAAAAAAATGTGACAGATTATTACTATAATGAGCATCTGTAACATTATGAACTGATTAAGATAAACTTATGCATCTTACTAAATAAACAAATCTGTCGTATTTGTAGTCCAGTCAAAATGTGGCTGAACCTCAAACAAATTGCTAACAAAGGTTTTTAACTTGGATATTGGGCATGAATAACCTTTCAGATAAAAAAAAGAAGTTTACCAAAATTAGCCTTGCGGGAAGGGGTCAACACCCGCCATCTTTAAAATCCAACTTAACAATATTAAAATTTCGAGACATAAAATTCCTGACATTTCCTCACAAGTATGTCCATTATTCCTGACAATTACTGACAAAAATAAACGTTTTTCCTAAGAAAAAAAATCTTTATTAAATTAGAAATAAAAAAAAAATGTTTTGCATGAAAACTCACACAGGGCCCACCCCAAGCCAGCTTAACATTTTCTTGGTGTTTTAAATTGTAATGATAGGTAGCTATGTGCTTAATAATAAACTAACATCAGAAAATGACTAGCCCCTGCCATTGTTTTCATGTTTTTTTTTTAATTTCTTATACAAATATGAATATAAAAGGTACAAAAATACACTAAGTAGCTCTTTTCAAGGCAACAATTGTCACATTAATTCCTGACATTTCATAAAAAATAGGTACAAAATAAATACAATTTACAATAAAGGAATGGTCAGTTGGTCGAATGCTAGGGTAAGGCTCTTGCATAACCACCACAGAACAAGTTCATGAACGGACCAAAGAACATTTCTTGTCAAGAATTAATCAAAGGTAACTTCATCATCATCAAGATCTGGCTGTGGTGAGTTGCTGCAGTGGAGGCCTTTGCAATTACCACACAAGTTTGAACAGTCAATACCATGTTTCCTGTAACTGCATTTTGCTGTAGTACACCCTGAAGTACAGTTACACCTAATTATAGCCAACAAATTTACAGGACCAGCTGGCAAGTCAGTCTTCATTGGTTGTAATTTACCATCTGAAAGTTTCCATCCCCACTCGCCAGGTTTTAGCTGGTTTCTACATTTTCATTCCTGAATTTGGAAGTAAACTCAAAGGCTGTGGAATTTCGTAGCTGCTCTTGTTGGTGGCAATGATTTGGCCTCAACATACTTTGAGTTTTTGCAACCTTTTCCTTAAAGCACCTCAGTCGGAGATGATTGATTTTTTCCCCATCATTACCATTGTACAGGCCCACTAAAGCCTTCTCCGCAACTTCAATAACCTCTTCTGCACTGCTCTCCTAGCCAAACACTTCTGCCAGTTTGGGAAAGTTTCTATGGTTCATCGCCTTCCCAATAGTGCATGGATGAAATGAATGTTGGAACAAACCACATCTCTCAAAAGTTTCCTCATCTCTTTGATGTTCCAGACTTTCACACTTTTTGCACTATCCTTTGGTTGTGGTGTGAAGAAGATGTTGTAACCATGATAACATAGGATCAATAGGTCAGTGTCATCTGCTATCAAAATGGTTTCTCCTGTCTGTGCCAGTTCTAGAGCAGTCTCCACTATCAATTGTCAGCGTCTCCAGATGCATGGACTACTTTACAACCTGCTTCCTCCAAACTCTTTCCCAGCAAGTTGATGAACAATTGTTTGTTTTCTTGATTAGCTAGGAAAACATCCTTTTTAAATTTGAACACCATTAAAGGGGTCAGTGACACATTAACACCAATAAAGCCCCCTGCTCGGCATCGGTGAGTCGCCTCTTTAGTGGATGGACCACTTTCATACTTATCAAAGACAATGCATGCTTTTCCATATCTAGTTGTGACATATCTGCGGTATTGGGCACAGATCTCCTCAAATGTGTGACCTTGGGAGGCGTTGAAGTAGTGCTCCACCATCTAAGAGATACTGTGGTTCTGAAGACTAGACCTGATTGTACAGGGGAAGTCAGTTCCCATATTGCGTTTGCCAAAGCCGTTTTTTTGCCTCGTGGTAGTCCGAAAGAATCAAAAAGTGCAGGTGAGTAACCACAAAGCTCATACAGGAAATGTTCTGAGTTGAGGGTTCATTGGTAGATAGCACACACAGTCTCTGGAATAGGAGTTGTGGATCAGTCTCAACTGCTTCATCTTTGCTGAACGAAACTTTTGACCCAAGTGTTATTGCTTGATCCTTTCTTTTAAAAGTGTACTCGTGGACATTTTCTTCAACCATTGAAGCTATGATTGCCTCTCCTATGGAGTTTTCTCTGTCCACATTCACCTTTTTGTCTCTTGAAATGCTGTGAATGGACAGATCTTCCGTGAAAGGGTCATATGTCTGGAGAAACGCAAAGAGCTTCCATGTATCTCTCACATCTCGCTCTTTTCTTGCTGAAGTAGCATTCTGGTGCTGGTCACTAATGCCATAACGAATGCCTGCTAGTTCTTGCAGCTCCTCTATTTGCTGCAAGTACAAGTAGGCCGATTTTGCATATAGCATGTGTTCTGCTGCAGCAAATATTGGCAGCATTTTCCTTACAGCATCAAGGTGCAATTCCCAGTTCCCGGTGCGCTCTGCCTTGATAAACAATTGCAGGATCTTCTCCATATCAAGGTATTGAATCTACAATTTTGCTGTTCGCTGGTCAACCATCAAGGAGACCTTTCAATAGCCCCTGAGCTTCCTTCAGGTCTTCATTTTGAGAAAATGACTTCTGCATCAGTGTTGGGTTGATCATCCTCAGTGACATGTGAAACTGACAAATCATAGGCTTTCACTAACAAAATAGCATTAAGAGCAGCATCAACTAAGAAGTAAGCACGAATGGCTCTTACAATTGCTTTGCCACTTAGCATGTGCTTGACTGTGTTTCCAGCATACACAAGTTCAAAAAGATCTTGCAATCCAGAACCTGTCATCAAATAACCAATTGACCCCAGAAAGCTCATCTGTGTATAGAGCCCACCAAGTCGCAAGACAAATGATTTCAGGGGACTGAAACTAGGCTGTGACTCGACTATCATCATTGCTTTGTATCAAAGTGGTTGATCAAATGTTAGAATTAGTGTAATGTTGTTTTTCCTGGCTAAATCACTAATGTAACATAACGTTGAGTACATGCAGGTTGGGTTACCAGGGTCCATGTTGATTATTGGCAAAAAAACTGTGGCTGATTTCCCAGGATATGTTCCTTTGTGCACTAACTGCAAAAGGCCTGACCATGCAGGTCTGGACGGATGTGAAATTAGTGAAACCTCCCAAAGGATGTCAACATTAGCAGTGGAATCGACAACTTTCTTGGGCTGGAGCTCTTTAAATGTCACTGGTGGTTTGTTGGTGTGCTGTGAATCTAGGTACTTGATGTTGATCCTTCCAACCCTTATGTCTTCTGAAAGGACCTGAATCCTTGAAACTAGTTTTGCTTTAACTTTCCCGGACATAAAAGATGCTATGATGCCCATACCGAGGAATGTGTTGAATCCATCAATACTTCTTACATTATGGTCCATATTATCAGCTACGAACTGCACAAATTCAGTTTCAACTGGGGAGAGAGTTTCAGCACCATGAACAAGAGCAGCACTTCTTTCGAATTTCTGGACTTCCGAGTAAGATGCTTATTCAGAGTGTCAATTAAGAACCTCGATCCAAATTGGTCATGAATTTCCACTGCTAAACCAAACTGCGAAGGTGCAAGGAGAACTCTAGGTCTTGAAGCCTGCATTATCGCTTGACTAACTGATGCAAGTTTCAAATCATTGTCTTTGTCTGCAAATATCTTCCTGAGAAAGATCAACAATGTTTTAGGAACATATTCACGAATCGCATCGTGTTCAAGATTATTCTTAGACGGGTAATATTCTGAACTTGTCTGGATACCTTTAATGTCATTCTTGATAAGCTTGGCTGCCGTTTCTATGATTCTAATGACCTCTGATTCTGAATTGTCTGTTGAGCGGCTCTGTGCATAGAATTCATGGAGAATACATTTTGCTGTACTTAAGAATGTAACAACATTATGTTCCCATTAATTTCAGTCGCAATGATTTTGTCTTTGAAATGTTCTAACAATCGAGATTTCATGTATGAGAAACTGTATGGTTCAAAGCCAGTGTCCTCGAGAATTTACTCCATTTTTTTTAACAAGATCGACAATGGTGAGTTGCTCCTTGTCATTTTGCTGTAAATATTTAGTAACTTCCAAAAATGCCTGCTTTCTCTCTGAATCCTCTGGTCTACCAAGGTTTTGTTTCTTAGAAGAATCAGTAGAAGAGAATGCCTTAGGAATGTTCTTATTGGAATCAAAGTTTGCAAAACATGTTCTGTTATAACGTGCTTCTTCTGAAACAAGGTCAGCTACATAACCTATTCTACCTTTAACAGTGAATTCCCAGCCATCATTTTTTCGAACTTTCTCACAAACTTTTAACACTCTGTCCTTAAACTTAATAGTTTCTACATGGGAAACATCAACACCTCTTTTTTTTCTATCAAATTTTGCTCCAGAACCACAAAAAAAACAATGTTCCTTAAATTTAAACACACACAAAGAGCAGCTTGCACGGGATAGCATTTCATCATGGGTAGACCTGTTTTTAGAATATGACAGAATATTAAGCTCCTGCAGTAATACATCAAGAGAGACAAAAATAAGGCATAAGAAGTTATAATCATATTTAACTTTATGAAAACTGTTGGTTTTATTCAATTTCACATTGCTACATTTGGTATTTTTGAAGATGAATTTACAGAAATTGAGTTGAGTGAGGGGAGGCTAGAATCGGTGGCAATCTTTAAAGATGGCGCCTGTTGACCCCTTTTCGCAAGGTTAATTTTGGTAAACTTTTTTTTATCTGAAAGAGAGGTTATTCATGCCGAATATCCAATTAAAAACCTTTGTTAGCCATTTGTTTGAGGTTCAGCCAAACAATCAGCTAGATTGACTGGACTATTGGTGTTAATGAGAGAGTAAAAAATGTGCCAACTTTCTCTCATGACAAAAAAAGATAAACTAAAATATCGATACAGACTAATGTTAAAGCAATTTCCACGGGTACCACTAGGGTAGTTCTTTACAAAGACATTAAAAGTTTCCTTCACTCAAATACCATGTAGTGCCAATCACAGTATCTTTTCTGATGATGAAGAGGATGTCATGCAATCTGTGCAAAATGATATCGAAGTGAATCATCAAGACATAAATTGTTTTTCAGTTGAAGAATCTTTCAAAACATGCATCTCAATACAAATTTAAAAGAATTGTTCTCTTGCATAAATGTGTTCACTCAGCTACTTTTTTCGTCAACTTGATTTACAAGAAATATTGCTTGCTCGATTGATCAGGGTAGGTGAGGGGCACCTAAAGTCCTCGCGATTCCTTCAGGGGTTTTTTTTTGTTTTGTTTTTTATTTCATTTTATTCTAGGCATTTATTATTTAAAGAATATTAAATATAGTAAAAAAAAGAAATTTCAAACAAAATTGTTAAAGTTCAGGGCAGGTGAGGCGCTGTTTAGCTTTGGTGGGTAATCACCTCGAAATGGTGTTTTGAGACAAACACTGGTCTCCATCACCCCACTAGGTTGGCGTCAGGAAGGGCATATGACCTATAAAACTTGCCTGAACCAAGGAAATGACTTCCAATGAAAATCGGTTGCATTTCAGGCTATGTAATTTAAAGACCTGGCCAGAGAAAGGTTAATTTAGAAGTCAATTTCTAAAAGCCCTCCCATGCATGCCAGCATGTAAAATGGACATTAAACCTCTTCCTCCTCCTATTATTATAATGATGATGATAATGATGATGATGATTATCATTATTATTAATCTTATTATTCAGCGGTTAAAAAAGTATTTAACATAATCTTCTAAAAGTAATTCTTTGCTCCTCCCTTGTGATTACCTCTACGAGAGTTTCTTTTCGAATGAATTCGGCATGGCTTACAAAGATTTTTCCACCTTCATGAAATTTACCAATTGGAGTGAACAGATTATACAATTAAATTTGATACCAAGAAAGCAACTCATAATATTCCATCAAGGGAATATCTATGTGGCACAAGAGAATGCAAAAGCGTTGTTTTTTCCAAAGTAAGAAAGTCTTGGGGATCTAGTCAGAATGTGGGACCAGGACTATGGACAACGAACTGATCTTAACGAATATGACTTTTGTGGTCATATAACAGCGCTAAAACCATGCTGGATAGTTACAATGGTGCCTCAAATGAAAATCCCAAACAGAGGTGTTCCTCGGCAACATTAATGCTACAATGGTTCTTCAAACCAGGATTATCTGACCCAGGGATATCTCCACGGCACAACAATACCACAATGGTGCCTTAGAACGACCCAGGGAAACTTCCATAGAAGATGCAGACCAACTTTGGATATCATTCACGGAACGGCCGCACCATAATTTTCTGCAACACAAAAGCAGCGACTGGAACAACCCCAACACGCATCAACAATAGAAGAAAAAAGATTCCATCAGTTCTAAAACAGAAAGGGCGGATCTGCAAACTGATAAATCTGGCTTATGATTTTTTTAGATGGTATTGCATTGGAATAGATCAGAGAATATCGCGAGGACCATCCAAATGTTATCAGTGGAGAGCTCAATTAACTATCAGTGCAGTACGTCGAATTCACAAATTCTGTTGATGCCACCCAGGTTAAAGCAAGATAGAAAGAAGTTGCTTGCAGACGTAGGTAACCAAATTAATCGACTTGCTAGGTTAGTATATAGGGATGCCGAGTTGAGAGAAAGTGCAGGTGCAATCAGCTGAATTCTTAAGAGATGCGCTAATTTACCTTTGCATTAAGGAAGATGTTGCCAGATCGAATCTGATAACTTTATCAGAGGTCTTGTCATCAACAAGACAGAGTGAAAGACTCTGAGGTGGCCATATGAAAAAACTAGCTATCTTAAATAATAGCTTTGCAAACGGGATAAGTTGTCAGCAGTGAGAAAGGAAGGATACTCAAAACCGAAGCCTATAGTGAAAAATGATCGGAGAAGGGCCATGGTTACTTCCCATGTAGCAAACCAGTAAAGGTTATAGAGAATAAGTTTTGTGGGTTAACGTCAGTAAAATCAAAGAGACCACAGCAAGGACATTTTAATTTTAATAATCTAGAATGGTCATGGTCACCTGAGGAAGAAGTAAAAGACTTTGCTCAAGGAAGAGGAAAGACAAGGGTATTCTCAAAATCCCAGGACACCAACATGTAACCATGTAAAATCCTCAAAGTAAGACGGATTCCGGGAAAACATGAACCCTGGAGGACATTGGTTTCACGAAGGTGGTGTAAGCAGTCCAAAACTAGCCCACCGAAGGAAAAATAGACAGGGAAGTAAAACTCCTAAAAGGAGAGGAGCTCAGGAATACAAACTTCCTAACTAGAGATCAAACATGGTTTGTAAAGTAAGGATTAGGAGTAGGTCAATAGAGGCACTCATCGACACTGGATCAGAGGTCTCACTCTTAAAATCAGAAGTTTTTGAGGAACAAAAGACTGCCACATTCTGATTCTGATCTAACAGTTACCTTAGAAAACAGGCAGAAGATGGCTTTAAATAACATGGTCCACTTCTTCCTCAAGTGACTGTGGTCTCTTTGATTTAATCAAAGTGGAAGGGTTTAAAGCTTCGTCAAGGCTATATCTCGGGGAACCCTAAAGAAAAACCCTCAAAATTGAAAAGTAGCAGACAGAAAAACCTCTCAATTCAACTAATGAATCCGTGCCGAGGTGTTGAAGAGGGCAGATGAGAATGTCACTGACCCAACGAAAAAAAACCCAAACAACTCTATGTGAAATATCTCAGAGTATCTTCCTTTTTAAAAAAATAAAAAGGGTAACAGAAAAGGAAGAAAAATTGTCTAACTTGGCAAATAAGATTCTCTATAATTATATTTAAAAAAAAAAAACATATCTTCTTTTTCAGAAAAAAAAGGAGGAAAAGAAAAGAAAGAATTAACAATAAACAATCCCTTTCAGATAAATTCTCTCTCAGATGTCCTTGTGCCAGCCCTGAAAAATGGCATTTGCTTATTGGGGCAAATGACAAGATGGGTAAGTGAAGAATGTGACACAAAGAACGTAGAAGCACCCCTTTTTGCTCGACTCTTAACCAGACATAACTAAAAGAAATATATTAAAGGGGCACAACACTATGACGATGAAAAATAACTGAAAGTGTCCCTATTGTAGGGCGGTTTATGACACGTGTTTATTGACATTAGATTTGAAGACAACCCTATTGTAGGCCACAGGAAAGCAGCCCCATGTTAATGTGTTCCACGGATGGAAAGTTCTTAAAAAGAAACTTCATAAAAATTTTTTTTTTAAAAATAGGAGGAAAAAAGAAAGTTCTCTGCAGTTGTGACAGAGAGACGAGTTCTTCTTCGTGAATGTCTTATAAGGAGAGATCAGAGATTGGAGCTCAGTCGAGCACCTTCCATAGACTTAGATTCACTAGTATTTGAACACAACATAGCTATCATGATCGATTACATACTTATATCTTTTCGAGATGTATGGTACTAGAATTTCTCACAGCCATAAGTAAAATAGAAACTTGTGTTCAATTAACTATACACAATGAATTTGTCGCAAGAGATGTTGTTTCTGCATTAAAAGGGTTGATGTGTCATAAAACACAAAACAAAACATAATTTCTTTTGTTACTTCACCCTAAACAAGACATGTTGCCACTGAAACATAAGGAACTACTGTGATAAGTATAAGATTTATAGGGGGTGTGGAAACCTGGACAGAAAGATATTTGTTCACATTACATTTAAATTTTTGCATCTTCGTATAGTCGCGAAACACGATGCAGGGAAGGAATTCTAACAGCAAGTTGTCCTAGTAAAGAAACTATTAGAGCATAAAATCTTCCGGCATCTAAGGACTTCTACAGTGAAAGGGGTGGGATTTTACTGCTAATTGGGTTAGGGTTAGGGGTATTTACGTTGAGGAGGTACAAGTGCAGTAAGTTCATCGGAGCACATCATGTGGAAATACTTGTAAAACAATCACATAGATGCAACACTGCAGACAGTGAAAGACCTATGAAGTTAGAAATTCTTTTTTGCACCCTGTCAAAGAGGGAGAGAGTTGTAATTGGTGCACCAGCCCAGATGTGGCAACAATACTGCATGCATATGAAAATGGGGGCCTTATAGAGATATAGGATACTGGCAGGGCTGAGAAATTTTCTAGCCCGATAGAGGGAGCCTGCGTCATGTGTACAATATGTGAAGGAGCAAAAATAGGAAGAGAGAGAAAGGCTCAGATTTTGAGAGAGAGAGAGAGGAGGAGGGAAGCAAAGTGGTAGGAATAAATAGAGGAAATTAAGGAAGATTGTGAGATAGAGAAACACGTGACAGGAAGAGTTAGCTCCCTTGTTGGAAAAGTTAAGGATACTTATCCGTCTTCTCATGAGGATAGATAGATGACACAAGTCAAGCTTTCTAGTGGGGACATTGCACGACAGTAAGTGTAAGTAGTTTTAAATTGTTGTATTGTAAATTTTGGTTCACCTCATTTTTATGTTTTAATAGACGACTCGTGATCGGTTGGATCAGTATTTGTTCTATCTATATACTAAAACTTTGAGGACGTTACTTGTCACCATAGATGCTGGATGACGTCACAAAGGGCGAATAACATAAATAAAGGGCACATGATAAGAGAAGTAGAGGGAGGAGAGCAAATTAAAAAGAAATACATATATTTACTTGAAAATTAATGTGATGTCATCGATTTTTAAGTAAATACTTTTATGTAAAAACATGATTATAAACGCATGTCAAAGTTCAACAATATTTAATAATTTATATAACAAATACTGACCCAACAGGTAACACAGGTCGTCAAGTATATTATTAAATATATATTTTTTTAACTTGAGGGTTGGTTTATAATCATGTTTTTACAGGGTTCACAAAGTTAAAGGATTTCACAAAGTCAGAATCTTCCTCCGCCTCTCTCTTATTATTTACATCATTCTATTCCTCTCACCATTTCTCTTATCATTCGCCCTTTTATTTAAGTTATTCATCCTTCCTCTTATCATTCATTCTAAACCATTCATGTACAGTTGAAGTGTGCATGATGACAGGATAACAAACACCATCAGTAGAGTTTTAGAAGTATACTAGAAAAAATGTGACACGTTGAGTCATCCATTTAGCTCGGGTGAAATTGTTTCAAGCAAGAAAAGTCCAGTTAAATATAAAATAATTAAAAGACAAAATCCAAAATTAGCTTCTTTCTGCTCTCTCTATCTCTATCTCTCTCTATCCAATTATGGGTTAAATAATATTACTACCTGCGATGATATACCATTTTCTTTATAATGGACTATTCCCATCTTTTTATTCTTTCCTTTTTTTATTACCTCTGTCTGTTAATAAACAGAGAGAGAAAAGGTGATGAGAGCAAGACTAATAGACGATGCATAGAATAGGTGAAGGGGGGGGGGGTCATACTATACATCGAGAGAAGATGAAATTGATAGATAGAAAGTTAAGAGATCGGTCGCTTGATAAGTTGTTTGCAAATTACCGCTAATTAGAACAAGTAAAATGGAATTTCCTCTTCAAACAAAATGCAAGAAGAAACATTTTAGCATGTATTTTGTGTGATTAAAATATATATGAAAAATCCTTAGGGCCACAAATGTTGATTAAATCAGCTTTAGTATCCTAATAGATTTAATGCTAAAAAATTGTATACTATTACTTGAACATAAGTTGCTATTTTACCCATAGCTGTGGGGTAAATTGTGGGTTCATACCTTTCCCAACAGTATTAGTGTGTTTTCTTAATGATGGTATGATTGTAATATAGCATCTGTTTTTTTCTTTTCTCTCTTTTAAAATTTTTTTTTTTTTTTTTAAATTCTGACACTTTAATCTTAGGACTAAAACATGCATAATGTCTTTTCCATATGTTTAGAGCATAATAAATTGATTGGATTTGAACTCTACACAGCCGATTCAATCATGCACCTCCTTTCGGTGAAATGAAAATAAATGTTAAAGTCTTTGATTTTAATGACTTTAAAACGATTTATTTCAATAGAAAATAATAAAACTGAAATGGAAAATAACACCCAGCGATGGGGACTATGAGAAAGTACAGTAATGTCTGCGAAGAAGGATTCCTAATATTTTGTTTGCAATCATTAAAAAGACAAGAGTAGAAAAGTAAATCGCAGCAGATGCACATTCTGCATAGAAACTTCAGTAGAATTCCTCATAACCGGACTTTTAAGTCCGGATATGAGGAGTCAGTCAAGAATTAGAATTAACAACATCAAGATGTAATTAACATTTATTCTTAATGTTTTTACAGAAAACAAAACCAACTCATAATGTTGAACACGATAACACAAAATGCAACGAAAGAACATAATCTTAATTGCAATTCGATAATAAATCTAATCTCTGTTGATGATTCCTCCTATTTTAATATCATTCTTAATTTTTCCTCATTTCATTTTGCATTTTTTTCTCAAATGTTTTTTTCATTGAGACAATTCTGTTCCAATTGTGCGTTATGGCAATCGCCATAGCAAAATGTTCATTATTTTTGTCCATATAAAACTAATAAGTTTTTCAATAACTTCTTATATCAGTCCATTTCCTTATTACCTTTCATTTCTTCAATGTTAGTGAATATTAAATAACCAAAAGAGACCTGCTTAATATCGCAACAATATACGTTAATAGGCAGGATATGCAGTACTCTGAATACGAAGAGTTTTAATGTATAATATTTCCAGCATGACACCCCCTTCTCTTCCCAAATCTCCGTATGTACATTTTCATTTACATTATTTCAGACTAAATGTGAATAAAAATGAACTCAACATCTCGATGCACTAATTTTTAAAAAAAATAATGCTTGATATAGAAAGGTCATTTCTTACACATTTTTTAAGATGAAAGAGAAAATGAGAAAAATGTTAAAATCTATTCCAAAAACACAGAACAGCAAAAGTTAGATATATACAGATGTAGCATCCAAGTTGTTCATTAGAATGTTTTGTTCTTTTAATAATGCAAAGCATATTAGAGATAGTACCTAGTTACTTTTGCCTCCCCATAAGGACAAGGTTGGTTTTTAACATTAGGAAAATCCAGCTCCCCCATAAAGGGGTATTCTGGATGGGAACAACAATAAAAATTGCTTCTGTACAGAAAGACTCCCCGAGCATAGAACAGATATCACTCTTTGATTCTAGCCTGAAGACCGGGAAGATGATCGATTGTATTGTTCACTCTGTCAATGGAACCAAATCCTGGGTCATATACCAGAGCCTACAATAGAACTGCCATTTTTAGTATCCAATCAATATCTGAGCTAAAAGGTGAAACACAAACTTTTGTGTGTAGCTTACTTGTCATAAGTATATTTTATACTGCTATGTAGCTCTACTCACAGTTAAAGTAAAAACTGAAATAAAAAATATTTACATTATATATTATCTTATATATATATATATATATATATATATATATATGATTGTTTACACTTAAGCATAAAACAATATTCTTCCGTAAAAGGAATTGAATCCTCTATGGTACCAATATCGTAAAAAGTAAACAAATGAATATAAAAGATTTGTGTCAAAGCGATATGTATTTCTTTCATTTACAGCAGCAGGCAAGTGTGCTTAGAGAGATAGGGTATCGAACTGTCATTATAAGTAGTGACTAAGGTATGGGGTTCAAAGTTGATGCTTTCGCTGCGTCTAGCCACACTGATGAGTCTTGAAAAGACGAAACACGTGTCTGTGCATGACTATATTTTATATATAAATGTGTGCATGTGCATGAATAAGAGGTGTTCCTTCACCTTTATTTTCTCTGACGATTGCATATATTTTTCTCATTTTTTACACCAACTAATTGGTTACAAACTTGGAAAATAATGTGATACATAGTATATCATTGGAAACGAATTCCAAAGTTACTTTATATAAAAATGTATATAAAAATGAATACAAATATTATATAATGTATGTAAAATGAATACAAATATTATATAATGTATATAAAAATGAATACAAATATTATATAATGTATATAAAAATGAATACAAATATTATATAATGTATATAAAAATGAATACAAATATTATATAATGTATATAAAAATGAATACAAATATTATATAATGTATATAAAAATGAATACAAATATTATATAATGTATATAAAAATGAATACAAATATTATATAATGTATATAAAAATGAATACAAATATTATATAATGTATATAAAAATGAATACAAATATTATATAATGTATATATAATACAAATATGTCTTGTAAGAAGTTAGTCGATTGTCAATATTCTATTTTAAAACAAGTTGTAAAATACAATATTTTAAATGTTCGATGAATATCCTGAGTCATGTGTTGCTCGATGAACGATGGTTCGATTTTTATCAATCACATGTGGACAATGACATCTCTGTTTGACACTTTCATCTTTTTCCATTCTGATTATAGTGCTGGACAAAGTATGCACTTCTTTCGTTTAGTCTGAGATGACTGGCAATGGGGCTGACTGTCATCATCATCATCATCGGTTTAACATCCGTTTTACATGTTAGCATGTGTTGGATGGTAGACACTTTGTGCTGTGTTAAATGTATACCGTCATCAGCAGTTTTTGGAAAAGCGAGAAAGAAAGGGACAAGGTTGGAAGAAGATGGGAAGAGAGAAAGGGAAATATAAAAAAGTGATAGAGAAAATGGAAAAGGAGCAGAGAGAAGGAGAGAAAGGTGATGAGAATGAAATTAGAGTAAGAGGGAACAAAAGTTGAGAACAAAAGGAGTCGGAGATGAAGAGTGAGAGAGAGATAGAAAAATGATGATGATGCTGTCTATATGTAAAGATAGAAAGAGACAGGTAGGCATCGAGCGGAAGTGCATGTGTCATTCTTATGAGAATTCATCTGCTGCATTGTTTTCATCAAATAAATGGCTTCGATGAGTTTCATGACTGATTCGGACGATTGGAACTTCCCTATTGAAAGCAAAACCTCAAAACATTCGACAAATGAACACTTTTATTCAATAGATTGAAACAAATACTTTCTTTTATTTAATATAAAAACTTCCATGGCGAACGTTGAGAAGAGAATAATGGATTATCTCTGTTAAAATATGTTATGAATGTTGTTTATTTGATTGTAAAATGATTTCCTGTGGGTTTTGTTTGTCTGTTTAGAGTGAGCTGAGATCTTCGCTGTGCTGAATGTTGAGCCAGAGATATCCATTTTGGGATTTGGCTTGAGTATCTTTATTAGCGTTTACTATGTTATAACGGACAATATTGGCTTTCGATTGATACTGGCTCCATTTTGAAGCAGCCATTGGAACAGTGACCGAACCGAGGTATTCGTCCCGGAGGATATTCTGGTCCCATACCTAGAAAATGAGAAAAAAAAGGGAAATAAATGTGTCAATAAGGATTATCTACAAAGATGGGATGGGGGGATCTAAAGAGGATGACAGAGAGAGAGAACACAAATAAAGACAGAGAGAAAGACAGGACAGAAAGAAAAAAAAAGAGAAGACAAAGAAAAGGTCAAAAAGAAAGAGGGGGTGAAGCACACAAAGAATGGACATAGAAAGAGAACGAATGAAGAAATCAGTAAATACAAGAGAGATAGAATGAGACAGGGAGAAGCAAAAATAGGGAGAAAAAAGAAGCAATGAGAGATAACAGAGGCTTTGAGAGAGAGGGAGAGAGAGGGGGGGGGACAACATTTTAGGAAGAGATAGACTTAAGACAGAGAGAGAAACATGTAACCAGGAGAGTTGCCTTCATTTGATCTGTTACCTTTGTTGAAAGGGGTAAAGATACCTCCTTGCAAAGATAGATATATGACACAAGATCGTAGTAATAGTGGGAACATTGCCAGTAGTGACAGAATTTGTACAATCTCCATCGATGTTCCAGGTATGTTGGATGTGTCTTGACTTTTTTCTTTTAGTGTAATGGTAGATGCACTGCATGTGATGGGCGCCTTCACCCTTCTGGCCTGTGTAAAGTTGCTTACCTCAATTAATATGTCCTTTTCGGGTTTCTTGCGAAAGAATGTAGCTCGGTCTTTCCATTCCGGGTCGGATGCATTTTTGACTGTACATGTCCTCTGCTTGCTACCTTCGCAACTGACGATGCAGTAGAAATCACCTACAATGACAATAGCAACTAAATATTACATAATCTTCAATATAAACGATGTACACGGTTTTTTTAAATAAAAAATGAGCAGAGTGCTAGATTACCGTAGTAAGAGTTCCTTAATTTTATTTAAATATGATATAATTTTTCCCACTTCCAGTAGTAGTCTCAATTGCTCAATTGGTAGAGCACCAGACGCCAACCACTGGAGTCCTGTTTTCGAATGCTGCTACACCTCGTTACACTAATGAGTTGTAGAGATGACGAAACATGTGGATAACTATATATATATATATATATATATATATATATACATACATATATACAGCATGACTTCGCTAGCTATAAATGCATCGTTCCTTTCATTAAGTAGAACGCTCTTATGACGTCAAGCTGCCGCATAAAGTGTTAAAATTATCACTGCTTATTCGCTGTTCAACATGGCCAAGTGGTTTGGGCGTCGGGATTTGAGTTGCAAATATTTATTATGTATATATATTTATTATATATATATATATATATATAATCAAGGCAGAAATTAAGTTTTTTTCAAAAATAAATAGTAGTTTGAGGTTTTCATGCAATTCAGGCTACAGCATGATCCTCGACTCAAGCAGTTGAGCCAGACATGCTTCAAAAATATTAAATCACCAAATCAATTTCACTTTTTCTTTTCATCTTTTTTCTGTAACTCTCAGTATTTTCCTTGTTCATTCATAATGTTGTCTCCAATTTCATAACAAATTCTTTTTTTATTGGTTATACATACTGTCGATCTAATGATGCCCTATGTGGCCATGGTGGTTATTTGATGTGATTTGGTTAATGTCCATATATGGAATCCTTATTCAAGTCATTTTGATACAAGTTCATTACTTGTTCACTAGTTTCTTGAGATGAACTGGTGCCTTTTCCCAGCTTTGAATGACAAAGAGATTAAATATCAAGTTCAAGCGAATAATCTAGCATATCTCAAATAGTTCATGGATTTCTGTTACTTAACTATCTTAATACTAGAACCATAGCTGATCAACGAAAATGTGTTACTTTATTTCTTTGTAGACAGACCTGGCTTATACGGAGAAGCAAAATTGATTTTTCTAATAACTTAATTTGTTTTTCATACAAAAATCTGAAGGTGAAATGACATACCTTCTTTTTGGTCCCCATTTAAAATTCCTTCACCTCGGTAGACAGTTACAGCAGTGACTGCACAAAATTTTGGCCCGAGGCAGCCTGGGGGTTTTGGTCCATCTTTCTCAACAGCTCTGCATATTCAAAAGATAATATTTTATTAAAGATAACAAAAACATGTATATATTTAGATTAATCTGACCGAAGAAAAGATCAGAATATATTCAGATAAAGGATCATTTAAGTGAGCCAACCTGAAATTAATATGATGTTAAACCAAGGTCTTTGATATTCGTATTACAGATGCGATTTTTATTATTTATTATGTCTCTTTGAACAGTACTACAATTTAAACTTTTAATGATATATATATATATATATAAAATATGCCCCTAGTCTTGGGTTGAGTTCTCTGGTAAGTCAAATCGCCAACTGCTTATAATGCATTGTACAAACAATTGGTTGGAGCTCTCAGGCAATTGAACATTTTCATTATTGAAATTTTGCTTACTTTCAGCAGTTACCAGATGATAGCTAAGTGGTTAGAAGTGCCGACTCATCTAGATGGTCGAGTTTCAATCCGGCTTGAGGCACTTGCTTCTCTAGCCACACTGAAGAGCTGTGATACAGCGAAACAGTCTGTTTTGTATTAAAGAGAACTAACTCTGATTTTTTATCAAGGAGTTACTTCCCTTATGCCTACTCAGTCCTCGAGGAATCTTTCTGAAGGAGAGTTGTCTGTGTGTATGTGTGCGTGTATGTCCTGAGTGAGGAATGCGCTGGACAAAGGAGAAGGAGGAAGAGGGCTAGAGAGGGAGAGGGAAAGAGGGAGAGGGAGAGGGAAAGAGATAAAGATAAAGAGACAGATAGAAAGAGATAAAATTTTAAACGAAATATGTTACAGTTTTGCCCCAGGGCAACGCCGGGTAGCCCTGCTAGTATATGGCCGAGTCAATGGTTTTGCAATATTTGCATACTCTGTGGTGTTGCAGGACAGTTTGTGTTGTTTCACTTAGTGTATGGTTTGAAAGCCGAACATGAAACATAACTTAATTCAGGAAGTTATGCTTTATGAGTTAGAACTGTGCCATATTGGAAGCCACTAAAATTATTTGCTCTGTGAAAAGTTAACACACAGTTGATCACAGTACAATAATAACAATGTCGGATAATAAAAAGAGAGGAGGGAGTGCGAATTGTCGACCTTCCACTTTGTAAAGAGGGGATGACATAATAAGTAAGGTGTTTTTCGGTTGGCTCACTCTTTCTGATTGGGATCAAAACAAAATAGCTTGTGACTCACACTTGTATACCTACAATCTAACAGAATATATAATAAATTTGTAATAAATTTAATTGTAAAATAAAACTTACTTTAATTTGATGTCACTAATGCTGTACATACGAAGAATGTATTTTCCCAGGACCATTGGATCATATGTTGATGGAATTATACAGTAACGTCCTTTTGTCAAAGGAACTCGAGCGAAAACACTTCGGGCATTGGAAAACGGGCCAGAGTGAACTTTGTCATAAAACTTATCATGAACTCTGTATTTTCTATTCATGTCAGTCTGCAAAGAAAAGAGAAGAGTATTTCATTAGTCTTTAGTAAGTCAACAATGTTTGAAATCAACACTGTACAAAAACGTATGGTGAAACTCTTTAGTAATTTCACTCATTCCATGTCGAATGAACAAGGGTCAAACAATGACTGATAGTCATTGTTTCAAATTTTGTACACTTAACTTACAGATATTTGTGACATGAACTGAATGGCATCTATTTTATATCCCTATGTCACATGGTTCCAGATATATGATCCTCTGACCTTTTGTCAACAATGTTAATTTTTGAAGATAGTCACAAAGTGTTAAAACTAATAGCTTAGTTCTTATTATATTTCGGCATTTTTTTATGATGAGGATTGATTATTTGGATTATTCAGACTGCTATTCTCATTTTAGTTCTTATTTTTAGAACGTTTTCACCGATGTGTAAAGTATTCTTCTGAAGGTTAAAAGTCTATTCCTTACTACAGGGTGATCATATATAAGAATAACATAATAATTAACTCTTCTACCCGGTCAGGGCTGATAGAACAAGGTGGAATAAATTCCGTATAGATTACCGAGTTCAAAAAGATGCCCCTGAAGAAGTTCAGATATTACATCGGTCGAAACGTCATGAAAATAACAGTCAAAATGAGAATAGTAGTCTGAATAATCCACATAATACAATATCTTAGTTGTCTTTATGTCCCAAAATCTCATTAGTACTTTAAAATAGTACATATCCAAATGTGATCAAAAATGTATTTTTCTATTATGTTTTGGAACTTTTGAGATGAGGATTGATAATTTGTATTATTTGGATGATTCAAACTACTGTTTTCATCTTGAATTTTATTCTCACAACGTTTCAACTGATGTAGACTCCGACCTACTTCATATGTGTCTTGTCAAATTCAGGAATCTGTTTTGAATTTCGAATGGAACTCTTTATCTAAACTATAGGGTAGCTGGCTCTCGTTTCGTCAGCCATGGCCGGATAGAAGTCGTAAGTTATTCATAATTGTATTCTTAGTACCGCCTGCACTGAGGATTGAACCATTAGCCTCCAGAAGACTGTCATTTAGAACTGATTTGACTTAACTCTTTTATCCGTTGCACCACGGCTCCTTACTTTTCTGTTTAAAAGTCAAATAAAAAGGTTGAACATCTGTAAACTTTTATTTTAAAAAAAGATCATTTTAAATTTTTTTAATAAATTTGATAGATAATTTTTAGTCAGTAATATCTGTTAAATTTTTTAAATAGTTCTTGTTCAGAACAACGGTTTCTGTGGAATGTTTACAACATTTTGTGGTTGACGTTTTACAAAAAGATAATTAACAAATTTTTTTAATAAATTTGATAGATAATTTTTAGTCAGTAATTTTTAATAAATTTGATAGATAATTTTTAGTCAGTAATATCTGTTAAATTTTTTAAATAGTTCTTGTTCAGAGCAACGGTTTCTGTGGAATGTTTACAACATTTTGTGGTTGACGTTTTACAAAAAGATAATTTTAAATTTTTTAAATAAATTTGATAGATAATTTTTAGTCAGTAATATCTGTTAAATTTTTAAAATAGTTCTTGTTCAGAACAACGGTTTCTGTGGAATGTTTACAACATTTTGTGGTTGACGTTTTACAAAAAGATAATTTTCAATTTTTTTAATAAATTTGATTGATAATTTTTAGTCAGTAATATTTGTTAAATTTTTAAAATAGTTCTTGTTCAGAACAACGGTTTCTGTGGAATGTTTACAACATTTTGTGGTTGACGTTTTACAAAAAGATAATTTTAAATTTTTTTAATAAATTTGATAGATAATTTTTAGTCAGTAATATTTGTTTAATTTTAAAAATAGTTCTTGTTCAGAACAACGGTTTCTGTGGAATATTTACAACATTTTGTGGTTGACGTTTGACTGAAGTCTAAAGTAAAAGCTTTTTACTGAATTAAGACAAATTTATGATGGCAAATTTGGGTATCTGTCACGATATACTAACATTTTCATACCTCCAACTATGATCCAGTCGTATATCGTTAGAAAATATCCTTTAATACTGATTAATATTTATGTAGGGGAAAGAATCCTGAACGTTTCATCTCAACGTCTAACAGAATGACAAATATTTCATTATTCAGATATCTCTAACCTACCAAAAGGTAGAAAACCGTTACTACCCGTGAGTAAGAATTTGTTTATTAATGTTATGTATAATGTTTACGTTTTATTTTTTAAGTTAAATATTTAAAAATAATTTCATGTCTATAATAATATATAGGAATAAAGGTAGAAGAAATGTTTGTTAAATTAAAAAAATAGTTCTTGTTCAGAACAACGGTTAAAATTTTAACAAATTAACAAGATGAATTACAAGTAATATTCATAATGTCTCTTTGTATCTAATTAACTGCATAAAACAATTGACTTTGAACGATATTATTAGGTTGACTCCCCAATAAAAACAATTGATTTTGAACGATATTATTAGGTTGACTCATCCATAAAAACAATTGATTTTGAACGATATTATTAGGTTGACTCACCCATAAAAACAATTGATTTTGAACGATATTATTAGGTTGACTCACCCATAAAAACAATTGATTTTGAACGATATTATTAGGTTGACTCACCCATAAAAACAATTGATTTTGAACGATATTATTAGGTTGACTCACCCATAAAAACAATTGATTTTGAACGATATTATTAGGTTGACTCACCCATAAAAACAATTGATTTTGAACGATATTATTAGGTTGACTCACCAATAAAAACAATTGATTTTGAACGATATTATTAGGTTGACTCGCCCATAAAAACAATTGATTTTGAACGATATTATTAGGTTGACTCACCAATAAAAACAATTGATTTTGAACGATATTATTAGGTTGACTCACCCATAAAAACAATTGATTTTGAACGATATTATTAGGTTGACTCACCCATAAAAACAATTGATTTTGAACGATATTATTAGGTTGACTCGCCCATAAAAACAATTGATTTTGAACGATATTATTAGGTTGACTCACCCGTAACACTGTAAATCCAATGACATCGTTTACTTTGCCTCGTCGCTTCACAGATCTTTTGTCTTCTTGCTCCAGGGATACAAGCAGCTCCTCCGAAGTATCCACATTGAATAAATACTGAAACAAAGAAACGGGCGGAAAAAAAGTTAATTGACAACATGAAAGCTTTTCTCGCTTTATACAGCAAATTTGTGCTTATTAATAGTGCAAGATTCTAGATAAAACCTTTGCATTGTCCATTCCATGGGCTACATCTAGTCTGCCATCCATCTCTGACCGACCTTCATGAAAAAGGTTTAGACAATACAAATACACTGTATTTTTAGGGTTGAATTGAAACAAATAACATAAAAAATTTATAAATACAACAAAAATTATTAAATATTTATTGAATAATGATATTGGGAGGTGGTGGTGATGAGGCAGATACCAATGTGGATAGAAGACCTGGCATGCTCAGTTCAAATCTTGTGGGTTCAATAGCATCACTTTCACTATGGATGTTGGTAACCTTCACGGGGTTCCTCTTGTGAGTACCCGATTCTAGAAAGAATTGGAGAAGCCAGTGCCAACAACAGAATAGAAACAGTCAAAAAAGTTGTACTATGCTGATTCATACGAAATGAAGAAGAAGAATATTATTATTTATGTTAACACATTTTTATTGTATCATTTCACTGTTGAATATACTGTTTTTAAAAAGCATAGTAATAATATGCATCAGACAGAACAATGTTAAATATAGTAATCTGATCCTCAATAACTATCCAAATATTTCACGTGGCCCTTTAGGAAAATTAATTGCTCCCCCTCTGCTCCAGATACTTGTTATGAAAACCCACACTTGTACATTGGCCTCGGAAATAGGCAGGTGACCTTCCTGGAGAACAAGATCATCATGCAAGAAGCTTGCTAGTTATGCACAACTAGAACAACAGCGATCGACTGGGTTTTACGTATGCATTCTGGATTTATTTCTGTATACGACTACCTCAGGTGATGGTGTGAAGTTAATATATATTAGAGTCTGTCTCTTGTCATCCACTTCTATCATCCATCATGGAGGCACAGTGGCTGCTGATCCAGTCAAAGACTCTCTTTAAACTGCAAGATGGGCTTCTATACAGACAGTCCCTTAGAATCATCTCAGTTGTTCTTGAATGTTCTAAGTCATTCGATAAACAGAAAGTTCTAGTCACTTCCTATCCCTTTGGAAAAGAGAATTGTATTTATTTTTTACTTTCTTCAGTCGATGTCACTTCTCACACTTCCATGCCATGAGTCAGGGCTACCACAATGACTGGTCACTCGTTTAGCACCTAAGCATAACTTCTCTCACATCAACCCAGTGCTGGAAAGCACTCGCCATCCCTTTTCTGTTGCAATAGGTAATTATTATATTTTTTTTATGGATCAAAATGTATCATTGATGTAAACGACTGTTTAAAAAAGCAATCTCACATACAATAGGACTGGAAATATACAAAACATCTGCTCTTAGAGAATGTCTACTCCCATTAAGACCCAACTGTCGTATTTGTCTACAAATTTTGACAATATAAAGTAACTGTAATTATTTGTTAAAAAATGATACTGATTTAAATATTTGTACTTTTGGATTTCATTCATTATCCTCTGAGTT
This sequence comes from Sepiola atlantica, assembly GCA_963556195.1. Lineage (NCBI taxonomy): Eukaryota > Metazoa > Mollusca > Cephalopoda > Sepiida > Sepiolidae > Sepiola > Sepiola atlantica. Next base: position 48,394,139 of record OY744540.1, read on the forward strand.
TTAATACTAGTGTACGTCCTCTGTCAAAATGGTGGGAAAAAAAATTATGCTTCGCTGGTGTTCGCACTAATATTAATATGAAATCATAGAATTACATCAGTAATTTAATTTTTCATATATAAATTATTATTATCATTTCTGATGACCTAAATAAAAATAAAAACCCTCCATTGACTTTTAGAGTGGTGGATTTCTTTCTGAATTAATTTCAGATGGTGGGGTTGTCTGATTTGCTATTAGCTTTTTAGTGTAAGTCTTTCTAATGTTTTTGTTTAATTTTGATGGATAATTTAGGACTGAACTATGGCGAGTCATTTCTGATGACCGAAAGAATAAAAAACAATCGTAGACTTTGCTATTTTTATTTTCTTCTTTTAATTTTTTTTCCTTTGATTATTGCGAGTTGAGGGGAGGGGTAAAAATGACGGCAGACTTTTTAACATCAAAGACGTTAGCGGAAGCTAAAAAAAGAAATAAGAAAGAAAGTAAACGTCTCAACTTGGAAAGTTTAAAAACGGATAGAAAAAAATCGTATAAATCTGCATAGAAAACAGAAAGGAAAAAGAAAGAAAACAGAAAGGAAAAAAGAAAGAAAGAAAACATCTCATATCTAATAAGATTTGCATTCTCCCTTCTCTTATTCATGGGGCAGGCTTTTGTGTGATTGGACAGATATATATTCACAAATAAATACACATTGCTATTTATTATAGAGTGGAGGATAACACATTTTGTCTATTAAATGCATTTATGGATCTCATGTTGAACAAGAGTTTATCATCTGTGTAGAAACAAGACTTGTTTTTTTAATTATATCTTATCTAATGTCCGTTTTTAAAATTAAATTTAATTCAAGTAGTGAGAACACCCAAACTAATATAGTAAACTGGAGCAAAGATTGTGATTGCGACAAGGATTTATCTTCGATCAATAGCTCACCAACTTTGTCATTAATATGGATCCTGTGTTGTATAATAGTCAGTTATAAGTTATCTCCCTTAATTAGAACTCTTTACTCACATTACTCCAAAAATAAAAGTGAGACTTCATCCTCTTTCTCATCACAGACAGCATGCAGTTCAGACATGTAAAAACACAGATAATAAAAGCAGGAGGTGAACTCCATGTGCTTTAATTTCTGATGTTTGCATTGTCTCAATATATTACCTGTTTGATACAGGTTTAATCCAATAGATTGTTTTATAAAATTAAATTCCATTGTTAACACTCAGTTAGTTAAGCATAATAAGCAAACATTCCACCCAGGTATATAAATGGGTAATCCCATTGACAGAGTAGGCTCCTGTGTTGAGGATGGTGCAGGCCACTCTTAGCACAACAAAAATAAACAACCAGGGATAACCATAGGTTCTATGAGCCTCCGACTGGGTTTGAAAAGGTGTTTTTATTCATGAAAAGTGTCAACAGGAGGCCCACACACCTCTTCAAGTAAATTACTTTAATCTCACCTGTGGATTACGAAGGAAAGAGTCTGAATAATTGCCACAGCCACCACACCGGCTTGGGGATGTCCATTCGCCTTTACCAATGTATTCTTTCCACTTCTTTTTGACCGAGAAAAGTGATGTATTCATTATATGACAAATGTCGATATCTGTGTAATAGTGACAGAAATCTTCAAAAGCCATCCTGAAAGGAAAAAAATAAATTAATTAAAGTATACATTTGTCTATATCTATGTATAATATTAAAACTCTGGATATTGGTTTTTGTTTGTTTATTATTTATTATACAGAGGGATAGCTTGCTTATTGTATGACGTTTGAATTCTATGAAATTGATCGCAGTGACTTGAATAGAATTGTGCAGAGTTCACTGTATGCTCTTTTCAAACTGATGCTCCCACCCACATCACTTTCTTTGCTTATCGTAGCATATCTGAAAACCAAATTTCAACTCTGTAGAAAGTTATAGCTCTGCATATATAGAGATGTAGTATTTAATGTATATAGATATCATCAATGTAATGCAGAAACTGTCTCGCTGATTTTCCCACTGATGTCAAATATAGACTGTGTCGATTGGAATAGCTGTCTATAAGGCAAAAGAATTTGTGGGACACCCATTGACATTCGTTTACACCAGCAATATATCTGTATTACTAAGAATCAGTTGTAATGTTTCTATTCATGGTCAATCATTACAAATGTTTGGAAAATAACTGGAACTTTACTTGGAAGTAAAAGAAAGAAATAGGTCAGATGGTGCGGCTATGAATTGGCACATAAGATCATTTGGTAAGTTGGAGAGTGGTATTTTGAAATAGTCATCAAAATATATAAAGCATATAGCTAGCTATTGTAGGGCGCACTTCATGGACACCTGAATAAAGAAATTAACAGTGTGAAATCTTAAAATATTACCAACCAATCAGCGATTGTTTGTAAAATTAATCGATTAATATTTTAGAACGTTTATGTGGTCACCTATTCATCCCCAATGCAGACTCTAATTATAATGAAAAATAAAATCCCATATTGCATTAAAAGAATGGTTTACATGTGGAGTGCGGATAAAGCCACTAAGATGAACACAGAAACTATTTAACTGAAGTTCATTGCATATATCATTATTCAATAGTTTGTAACAACTAGAAACAAACATTCTAACAGTGATTAGAAGAATTGAAAAAATCCGGATGCAAGAATAATCAAGTATAAGAAAGTGACTGATGGAATAATAGGGATAACTTATAGCCCCTCTGTCTTAAAAGATGCCTGATATGGAAATATTTTAGGTATGAGTAGTCTTGACCTTTACAAATTAAAAGAAAAGCGAACAGTGGTTTGGATGTTTTTTTTTTGGGGGGGGGGGGTATCTAATTTATATTAAATACCCCCCACCCTCCAAAAAAAACAAAACAAACAAACATCCAAACCACTGTAATAACTAATGTCAACAATACATGGCATACGATTAATTAAGCAGAAGTTGCTATTTTACCTATAACTAGAGGGAAATTGCAGGTTCATACCTTTCGGAGCATTATTAGTGTGTAAATGATCACAATAGATCCGATGATATTTGAATTCGTCATAGCCAATTTTATAGGCAACCATGGTATTCATTAGAGAAAATGTGCACTCCACACTGAAGATTTAATTTAATTATACAAAGTGGTTTTGTTTTTGTCTTGCGAAATATAACAAGTGAACATAAAATACTGAATTCATATAAAAAAGGATCTAAAAGAGTATTCTGTATGCGACTAAAAGTCAGTACTCACCAAAATTCTCCATTTTCATCGAAATTCAGACCCATGTCCTTCTTTGCACGATCCCTAATATTTTCCCACTCTTCAGAACTATCAAGGAAAAGAAGGACTTTTATTATTAATATTAAAGAAGAAGATTATTTCATCAGAAAAGGGATAAAACTTTGATAAAATAAATAATTATCATTTATCCTTAAGACAGAATGCATTTTAAAGAAACAATTTTCCCCTCAGTTCTCATTCATTTTCTTGGCTTTTAATTTAGAGGGTCAGACGATAAGCCTTAATGGAAAATTTTAGCAATTTTTTTTTTCCACCCGCTTGTTTCATTGATTAAAATACTATTTCCTCTGAAATTTATCCTACCATTTTGTTGTACTCGAAATCTACTTACACACACACACATATATATATGTGTGTGTGTGTGTGTGTGTGGAGTATACTGACATATAATGTATGCGGATACAAATGTATACATTCATATATACATGCATGCACATATATGCATATATATATATATATATATATATATATATATATATATACGTATGTATGTCAATAACTTAAATATATATAAATATATTTTTTTCTTGTGGTCTTTTATTGGTTTAAAAGAATTCCAAAATACAACTTTTTTTTTGGCACAAACTCATATTTTCATTTGTTAAGAATTTTTTTTTTTTACTCTTAAATTTCAAGACATTGTGATTCATTATAATTAATGAACTACAATGTCTAGAAATGAAAGAGTAAAGCCAAAAATAATAGCGTAGACATGACATCATCTCATGTTTGTGTCTGACGAAATTGTACAAGTACATGTTGTGCATAGAGATCATGTTAAACTTTATTCAACTTACTTTGCACTCCATGGACCGTTCCATTCCACTCCGCCCCATGGATTCCGGCAACGGATCATCTGGATTTTTTCTCTTTTAAAAAAACTTATCAGGTTTGTTCCGAGAGTTACTTTCTTCACCGCTGTGATGCTGTATGCATGGCCTTTTACTAAACCAGCTTTTGTCTTCATTTCCATATCGGCATCGGTTTTTGCCTGTTTGTGTAAACAATAAAAATAAAATCGTTATAATTTTGAGAAATTCTATTAAACTGGCCTGTATTGCGAAACGTTTTGAAAAAGTTAAGGCTTTTCTGATTTAGGATCATTTTTGCATTCCAGCATTTTTTTAAAATAGTCCTCTTATTCAAGCGTTTATGAACACTGTTTTTTGCACAGATGGTCAAGGGTAACTTTGTTAGATATTGATGAGGGTACATCTACAAGTAACTATTAGCTAGTACATATTGTTGACATATATATTAGAAAACAAGAAACGTTTCAGACACGGGGTCAAAAAGAATGTAAAGGAATTACCCTGTTGTATCATGAGAAAAGTCAGTGATGTTTATCAAGTATATCAGACATGATGAGAGAGAGAAACAGATATGACTTGATCGCTTAACAAAAATAAACCGGAAAACAAAGGGTGGGATATTATTCAAAAAGGGTTGTGAGGATCTTACTAACCATTTTCTTTTGTTTTTGTTGGTAATGGAATATTTTTGCTTTAATATTTTTAGCGACACATGAGTTGGAGTATTTTTTTCAACATGAGGTCGCCATTTTGGGTGTTGTTTTCTCTTGAGTACAGACACAGTTTTCGGAATAAAAAGAAAAAGGGGTAAAAAGTAAGAAAGTTTGATTTACATATATACACATGTATTTGCACATCGTTTGTCAGAGACAAATGTAATGCTGATATACAAAACATTATACAGAAATGGATGAAAATCACAAACGTAATTCTGAAGTGATATCATATCATCGCTTGTGACTGAAGGAATACTATGTCAAGCTTTGTCAAAGCAATACCGAGATGGCAGCTGATCAGATTAACATTCGAAAGCTTGGGAATTTGACCCGAAAAGGGAGGTATATTCAGTTTCTATATTCTCCATATGGGTCAGATTACATTTTCTCGTTGTTCAGTATAATTCAAGGAATGGTAACTTGGATATGTCTCAAGGGAGATTACTCTATAATTGTTTAGCCAACACAGCAATATACAAAATCGCAACATCCATTATTAGAATCATTTAGTAAGTAAGTTTTTTAATCTGTATAATAATGCACTTGTACCTTAGTTTGTATATATTTTATCACATTCTACACCCATTGAAAATATGAGATCACTTAACAGCAAAAGACGAATTGTAATAAAGTAATGGTTCGTTACCTGATGTCACTGTTTACAACAATTTATATTTTACCCATTTAAAAATAAATTGTTTCAAAATTGACTAGAATGTCATAAATATAATTCTATTGTCATTGTAGACTTAATGTGGCATTCATTTTATTTATTTAAAGGATGTTTGGCTAACAAGTATTTTTATGGTAAGAAGAAAGAAAAAATGATATGTAGGCAACTATGGACTATCTAACGGGTTCAGCTAGTTAAAATGAAAACACAAACACTACATTGTTATTATCGAGATTCTAAGAGATTATTACTATTGCTGTATCAAGTCGACACATTATCGTGGGACTGCTTCCCTGTTGATTACAACTTGATTATCTTCAAATCAAATGTGAACAAATTCTTGTCATGATCCGCCCCCAAATAATCAAATGCAGTTCATACAATCGATTAATGTTAGTACTTCCATAGTGTTCCTTATCCTTTGGCTGGCAATCATTCCCGTTTCATTATCCCTTATCCTTGAGTGTCGTTTGGTCTTGATATGTGGTGTCTCAAATATTTAAAAAGTGAAATAAAAATTGGCCTATTTAAAAAAATATAGGTTGCTCTTTTTCATAATGGCATCATAAAAAAAAGCACCAAAATTAGTTCTGAATCAATTTTTCATCTATTGTTTGTGACTTACCATGATGGAAGCGCTAATCAAGGCTTTATTCTCATAGACGTCGTGTAAAATATCGAACAGTTTTTGACGACTTTCGGCTGTTTCATACTGATTGAGGCTGATGCTTTCGCCGACACCTCCCGTCATATCGACCATGGCGTCCCGGGCCTTGCCACCAGTCAGAGCTTCGTAGGAACCAAACAATCTGGAACAAAAAGGAAAATCAAGAGAAAAAGATCAAATGAATTCACCAGATTCACAGCTTACTTGCTTTATGAAGACGAAATAGATGTTGTATATCTCCCATCAAAAATGATGGACAACAAAAACTTATGCTTCGCCAATATTCCAGCTAATATTCATATCCAAAATAAAATAATATTACAATCGGTGAAGTTAAAAAACAAAGAAGAAAGAAAGAAAACGTCTAAAACTGGAAAGTTAAAAACAAGAAAGAAACAAAATGTATGAATAGGTACAGAAATAATAAAGGTAAAAAGAAAGAAAAGGTCTCATTATGTAAATAGAGTGAAAGATTATTTCCAAAGTCATTACAGACGGCTAAAACATTTAAAATGGTTTCGTTAGCCAGTGTTTTACTTGCTAACTTTTGCGTGATGCGATCGATGTTTATATAAATACACAGTAGCCTTTATTATAGAGTAGATTGTTACATAAAAGTTTGTGTGTTAGAGTTAGGGTTAGAGTTAGGGTTAGGGTTAGGGTATGGGTTAGGTATGGGTTAGGGTTAGGGTTAGGATTAGGGTTAGGGTCTATATTATAGAGTAGATGATGAGTAGCTTGTGGTTTGTGTTAAAGTGAACCTGCTTTTATGTCCAGAATTTGCATGGTACGTGTCATGCGTTCACTAGCAATATTAGTTTTGTTAATTAAAATTAACTTAAATCGGTAACCGAGCAAATGCAAGAAATTATTTTATTTTTAATAATGAGTCACCACTTATCAAGGCCAAAAAACACTCTAGAATATGGGTTAATGAGATGGATGATTGTCAGTAGAATGATGAAGAATATTATGAGAGGATTGAAAATAATGAATGGAATGAACAAAATTTGATTACTTATGAGGACGCTTTATGACAAGTGTTTGTTGACATTGAATTTGAAGACGTCCATGTTGTAACCTGTAAAGAAGCAGTCCTGTGGTAATGTGTTCCATGGATGAGAAGCTATTGAAAAGAAACTCTGTCGATGGAAATTCTGTTTGATGTTAGATACATGGAGGAAGAAAAGAAAGTTCTTTGCAATTGTAGCATGAAGACAAGTTTCCTGCTGTGAATGTCTTACAAGGAGAAACTAGAGAGTCGATCATAGTCGAGCATCTTCCATAGAAATAAGAATAGAGTAGAGAAAGACTAGCAACTTCTTTTCTGTGTGAAGGGGGCCGTAGAAAACAGAAGAGATCACCCCCTCCCACTAGATTGCAAATATAAAAGATTAAGAACAAAGTCTCTCCAAATCGATATTCTCTAAGGAGAAAAAGAACAAAGAAAATTCTAAAGTTCCTCAATCCACAATTAGCATCAACTTGTCTTTTCTTCCTAAACAAGAGAAACACAAGTTTTTTGTTTTGTATATATACAAATTGTGTATGATAATAAATATTTGTTAACATACATAATTTCAACACTCAGCGATGACGAATACATTCTTCCGGAAGTTGCTGTGTGCATCAATGCAACGTGGCTCAAGTGGTGCACCACCACCGGTGTCCTCTGTTCTCTGTGACCGCAACATCAACGACCGTCTAAAGATCTACCAGACTGTTGTGAGTCCCGTCGTTTTATACAGCTCTGAGTGCTTACAGACAACGAGGAAGGTGGAACAAAGATTCGTCATTATGGAAAGCAAAATGTTCTGCTAGACGGAATTACACTGCTCGACACGTCTACAACAGGGATATCCGAAAGTGCTACGGCATTGCACCGATTGAGAGCAATATGAGGGAATGGCGGCTCAGATGTCTTTGGCATTTGCTGAGGGCCAACAATGACACTGGCGTGAAACTCGCCTTTGCACTAGAAGTCGCACGAAAACGACCGAGCGGTACGCTGATGATGAGATGTGCAGACACCCTGCAAAATGATCACTGTAAAACCGGCATTCTTCCTAAATTAAGCCTGTCAAGTTGAGACACAAGTTCATCATATTTGTTATTGTTTTAGGTTACTGATCGAATCGACGAATTACTCAAGTTTTAAACTAAGTTGCATAAACCCAAAATTCTGTGGATCTTTTAAACACAACGTGGGTGCAGAATGATTGACAGAGCAACAATTTGGAATACATCTGGTTATAGGAGAACCGAATCGTCGGGTGCACCGGTTCTTAGCATGGTCAAGTGATTTCTCTTTGTTGTCTTTATTGAGCAGAATCAGAGTATTAAGAATTCACTCTCCCACAGGGCTTCTACAAAATGAAGAATCTGGGTCTCCCGGTAATCGATATTCCTATCTTAAAATTTAGAGTAAGCGCTAATGTTCTACTGTTTTATATAATGTACGTTGCTGTCTTTGATAAATGTCAACTGTGAATAAATGTGTTAATCATACTTGGTCTTAGCTTTTCGTTTTAACGACGGATATGTTTGGAATATAAGTTTAGTACATGAGTTGTGAAATAAAATAAAATATATTTTAACATGGTCATCGTAGCATTGGACCATAGATTGATGGATGAGAATTGTTCTAGTGGAAAACTTGTGCAGCATCCTGTACAATGAAATAGTAATTCTCAGCAAAATCTAACATAATAACCTATTCATCAAATTTCTTTTCAACATATTCATGACACATCCTTCTTGAATTTGCTGGTATGACCCACATAACAAAATATATATTTCCTTTATACAAGTTAGAAATATGTACTTAGCATTCCTACACATATTTATTCATGAAAAATAGACTATTATCATAATAGAAGAACCGAATAAGTGATAATTGAAAAGTCTAATAATACTATAGGATTGGCATGTTTTCCAACTAGTTAACAACTGCATGAGCGAAAACACATGTCATGACAGTGGTTAACGACACGGACTGGCGACCTGAGTTTGCTGAGTGTGAATCTAATTCGTTCCAAAGCACCACTTTCCCTTAACGATGTTGGCAACCTTCACGCATAGCAGATTTTTTTCTAGAAAGAATGTGGGAAACCAAAGCCAACAACAGAATCACCCGGATTCATACGAATTTACTTTACTTTAGCCCCCCCCCCCCAAAAAAAAAATCTCTAAAAAAAGCAATTACATTTTTCATGCAAACGGAGATTCCAGACGAGAGTTGACAAATAAGTGAAAATAACAATCAAGTGACCTGTTTTGGGTTACGTCATCAGCCTCCCCCCCCCCACAAAATAAAATTAATTCCTAGAATCCAGTCGCCTAATATAAAGAATCAGATTTTTCAACATTCCAATAACAGAAGAAGGCTCAATCAATGAAGAGATGACAACGTTTCTGCTTTCCATTTTCGAGGAGAGGGGGACATGTAAAACAGACATGGCAGCGGCAGCGATGATGATGATGATGATGATGATGATGGTGATGATGATGATGATGATGATGATGATGATGATGATGATGATGATGATGGTTTTTTTTTTGCATTCCATAACTAAAATGTCTTATAAATGCTTGTGCAACTCAACCACTTATAAGCTCTTTTGAATGTCGATTGGCAGCTGGCTAAATGATCACTTGTTTAAGGATAAAACAAACCACTGTTACAAATAAATTCCATCTCATACCCCAAGTTGGGAATCTTGGCTTTGACTAAGTACAAACCTGTGCCGTTGTATTTCTTTTCATCAGTGTACGGACAATAATTTAGTAATTTATATAATAAAACCAACCCATTTGACATAATGGTAAGAGTGTTAAAGAAATGGTACTTGATGACTCCTTGCTAAACACTCAGAAATTTAAGGTGAGGATCAAGGCTAAGTAATCTTGGGAAATGAGTGGCACCCTCCCCTACCCGTCGGTGTAGTAGCTGATGGAAAGGGAGCCTTCGGGTCGCCCTCGACTATGATCGATCACTTTACTTTTTATTTCAATCAATCTAATGACCAAACGATACTGTAAATAATTCAGTTAAATTTCACAAAATAGGAAAAGGGCCGACAGACAACAGCTGTTTAAAAATATATATTATTTAGTAGGATGTCTATTTCGTTGCTAAAAGAAAGAGAGAAAAAACTGTATACTATTTTGAGGATTTCAATTTCAAAATTTCGTAAACCTGCTTTTTTAATGCTTTTTTTAATGATATGTATTTTTTTATTGAATAATCTTTCGAAAAATGTAAATATTTTTATAAGAAATTCATTGAGGGAAAAGGCGAATGAAAAATTACAGTAAAAAGACTAAATCGCCCAACGACTGGTGAATACAGCTACTGTTTAAATACATTAGTTTATGCAATGCAAAGAAATATTTATTTAAAATAACAAGAAACAAATTTGATTTAATTATCTATATAATAATACACTAAAGCATTTCATGTTCGTATGTACGTTATCATCTTTCACACACATTTAAAAAAAATGAGATCGTCTGATCAACAGAAATTATCATTGGTGATTAATCTGATGTTATTAAGTTTAACAATTCCGACTTTATCCATTTTTTAATAAATTGTTCCAAAATCAAATTATGTCGTCCCATCGACTACAATTTTAAATTAATACATTTCAAAAAGTAAGAGGTTCGATGGCGGTGAATTCACAAAACTCTTGTGTTCGCTTCGGAAACAATCAAAAGGAAAAACTTGACGGTGCTCAGGACTACAGGAATCGGTTCCCTATACTCCTAAACCAACAACTAACTCAACAACATTGAATGTGGATTTAATCCACTTACCATTACTACTTTTGTGGTAAGGACGATGAGTATGGAAGTGGGTAAAGGTTTGTTTGTTTAATGACAATTCAAAACTTTATGGGTTATTTAGTACAAAACATTGCCTACTGTATGTGATTAATTGAACACAAGTTGTTGTTTTTACCCACATCGGCGAAAGGGTATACATTTTTCATGCTTTTCCTAACAACTGACAACAAAAGATTCGAAAGGATTTGAACTTGGCATAGCCAATTTCATAGTCTGCAACGATATCCATTTATCGAATCCTCCGTCTATGAGTAAAAAGAAAGACCTAAGTTTGAACTTCTGTGGATCACTTATCAATGGACAGACACCAGGAAGACACTGGTTGCTATGTAGCCTGATCTTTGTGGATTGGCTGTGAGAACTCCCATAGAAAAGTCAACTCAGATGACGAAATATGGTCATTTTACCGATAAAAAAAATGTTCAAAAGTGATGAGACTGTTTTTGAGATATGCTTAACATCTGATTATATTGAGAGTTACATGTTAGATTAGAATCAAATTTGATATCTGTTTTATCAGGTTTACCTAAATTTCCTCCTGGGAGTATGCGATTGGGATAAACTAGATAGTCATCGACTATGGCATCGGATGTGCAGAGTTCGAATTCCATTACATCTATAGTGGACATTTAAGCATTAATGTTGGGAAACGTATGAACAGCTATGGGTAAAAATAAAAACTTGTGTTCATTTAAGTACATACAATAGACCGTTCATAATACATCGGCCCGACAGTGGTTTTGTTGCTATCGGACTGAGGGATGGTTCTGTTCAGTCCTAGGAGGTCCACCCGCCTAGGCTTTACCTTCTCTCGGAGAAAGGATTAATTTATTGCTAATCGTCTGATGCGTGCCTGACGGAGCTGGTCAGGCATGTTTTAGGCCAAAGTGCACTTCACCTAGTGTGCTGGCTTTTCAAGGTAAATAGGAAGTAAATTAACATACTGTGTTTAAGCATTTTTGTATCATTTAGATACAAAAATCGTTGATCTGCCATCGAACAGACAAACGAAAGCAAACTAAACTGAGAAGAAATTTTCTATCATTTTTATTTTTTAGAATCAGTTGAAGGGAATAAGCGGAAAAGAGAGAGATAGTAGTTATCGGAGGTTACCGATTGGCCCGTTTGGGTTCCATGGTCACCATGCTGATAACACGGTGTATGATTGGCCTAATGGATACTCTTGCAAACTATGAAATCGGCTAATGTGAATTCAAATCCGATCGAATGTATTGCAGTCATTTATGCACTAACACAATTGGGGAAGGTATGAACCTGAAATGTTTCCCGTGCTATGAGTAAAAAATCAACCTGTAATCAATTAAATACATTTTTATGAATCCGAAAATAAGCAACTTTCTGTTTGTCTTTCACTACAACTCTATAGAGATGAAAATTGTTTTAACATGATTATTTTACTTAGTGTAGTAAAGTAAATTCGCATGACTCAGCATGTTATCACTTTCTTTACTGGCTTGATTCTGATGTTGGCATGAGTTTCCTCGAATCTCACAGGAGGGACCACGTGAAGGTTGTAAAAATCTATAACGGAAAATTGTGTTATGGAATCCACTGGATTTGAACTTAGCACACCCAGGTCGTCGGTCTGCATCGTTATCCACTTCACTACAACCACCTCCCACTTAGTGTAGCAATAAGATAGTACATTCCTTACATGGTGGCAGTATCAAATACCAGCAGCTAAAAATACACTCTAACATGACGAGCGATGAGTTCTATCTCTATAGTTGAGGGAAATGAAGATTCCTATTCATCTCAAAGATTATGTGAAAATGGTAAGTAACATACCAGAAGAACTCTTGAACACCACTTGACAGTACCACATTCTTCGTCAATAAGCATTATGTTATTTAAGCCTTTTATGTGAAATTAAATGGCCATGTGCCACACTTGGTTCATCCACATTTTCGACGTTTTAGAAGAAATAAAGTGAGTAGAATGGCAAACAGCTGATTTTAAGGATGAGTTTGTAGCACTATGGGGACCGATACTTCGATCCCAGCAGATTATGTGGATAGCGACTTCTCGCACAAGCAGTTTACATCTCCTTGTGTAGACGACACACAGCAGAAGTTTGTTTCCTCTTCACTCTCGTTTTTGTCTTCTTTTTAATAACAGCGGCTGTAAACGTCATGAATAAACAGCGCTAAATCATTTGGGGTTTAACAATCGTTTTTACCAATCGTTTTCAGATTTTATTTTTATTTACAGTATACATGTATATTTATATAGTATCATTAACCCATCCCTCATAGGGAGAGAGTGCAACTATAAAAAAATCTGATCGCTCTCTCTTGCAATTCAGTAAAAATGAGAAAGATTTGATCAGCTTATTCGCCACATTTTATTAGTGACTTCCTGTCTGTGACGCAACTTTTGGCATATGTAGCTTTAACTTGACTTCTAATGGAACATTCCAGTCTCTACTTAATTCTAATCTGACATTGGAATTTTTCATTTTAACCTTATTTTTACATATCTGCATCGTAATATTGCTACAGAATGCCAGGAGACAAACTATCGTAGAGTAATTCTGATGAGTAGCACTTCAAGAGAAATCTTGGATGATGCTAGGCATGTGTGTGTGCCTTTTTTTTTATAAAATATAAGAAATAAAAGCAAACAAGCAAACAGTACCATGGTAGAAAAAGCGAAAGGCGGGATCCAGTCTGCCCAAGCTGTCACAGTAACTTCCTTTTCATATTTTTTATTCGTCCTTTCTTCGGACATTATGTATTACATTCCCTTTCTGTTCATGTTTCAAAACGATTCTGTATAGATCAAGGGTTTTAATAAGATTTTTTTTTACTTAGTGTTGCAATAAATTTCAAGTTCATTCGTGGTTGATGAGATAATTGTATTAAGTTTATGACATTTGCGGATCAACAAGATATTTTGTTCCAATTTTTTTCTTGGCAAAGTTTTAGCTTCATGAATACATATGATGGCAAATGATAATCAAAAGAGGATACTAACTTTTAATAATAAAAGTTTAGCTAATTAGATTATGGCTAATGTAATGGTTCACGTTTGAATGCATAACCTTTATCGGATGTTTAGAGCGCCAAAGTGATGAATTCTTCATACAATTGCAGAACTATTATGGCAAATTGAATTACATAGAAATTAGAAACTCTATTATTGATATTTATATTTCTAAACTTATAGTTGTTGATTATTTAAACTTTTTTAGCGCTTTTTTTATTCAACCATGCACAATGCTAATCGTTTATACAACAGGAACTTTATGATCGGAGATTCTGACATTTTCATAGAAGAGACTTTGCTAGTCTTTCCCTACTCTATTGGTATTCCGATGGTAGCTCCTTGACCTCGTAAAACCTTCTCAGCAAGAACTTATCTCGCTTCCAATGCTGCAAAGAATTTTCCTTTCCTCCTCTGTCTACCTAAGATCAAACAGAACTTCCATGAACAAAGTTTCTTACCAAGCACTTTCCACCTGTGGAACAAATTACTGTGGGAATGTTTCCCTACAGACTACATCATGGTCGTTTTCAAGTCCAATGCCAACAAATATTTGTCGAGTCATCCAGTGAATTAATCATAGTTCTCAATCCTTTCATAACACTGTTCCATCATCCAACTGAAAATCTCCCTAACCCTTATCCTCGAATGGCTTTTAGCCTTGGTAAGTGGTGATAGGAAGAGAAATAAGCAGATTTTTTTGTTCTTTATAAAATGAGAAAAATAAAGTTGTAATTAATTAGTGAAACAAGAAACCCCAATCAAACGTCAAAAGCGAAACATTCGGTTTTAACGAATTTCAACGGATCACTTGCTTGCCCTTCAGGCTGGGATCATGGTGTAGAAACTGTTTTGTCCTCAGTCAATGAATGAGGAGTGGTTCTAGACTGAGATAATTTTTATTTTGGTCCCAATCCAGAGTGCCTCTTTTTGAAGAGCTGGATTTTCTCCACATCAAAAACCGACCTTGTGTGTAACTCTGCCCTCAAGTGGAGGCAAGTCAATAGGGATCCCTTCAACATTCTAGAAACTAGAATATCTATCTAGGCTCGATACAAAACACAGTTGTCATAATAACATTATTTAGCTATTTAATATTATTTTGCTATTTGATATTATTTTCTCTTAATAAAATAAACCTGTCACGTGGACATAACTAGTTTTTAACTGTCTAGCAATCTCTAATGCAGATAAATGAATCTTTATTTTTGGTGACATTGAAAGTAGGTGACTGGGTTGAGTAGACACCGGAAAAAGATATTGTGGAGATAACAGCAAAGAAGAAACTTTGCTGTTATCGCCACAATATCTTTTTGAGCAGTTTGATTAAAAAAAAATATATAAATAACATTTCTTCATTCAAAATAAGAAGTCGTTTGTTTCCAACTATCGTTTGATTTCGAACTTAATCATTTTATCTTCAGGGACGATTGGTCACAATAGAATCTGAAAGACTAAGCAAAAAATAGGCATAACACTGAATCGTATTAAAATTAAATTTAAAAACAAAACAAAACTTTTATTCACTCCAAACAAGGCATATTGCCACTGAGACGTAAGGGGCTACTGTTATTAAAGGCAAGATTTATAAGAGGCATCCTTGGTTGGGAGTTGTGCAGCAAGATGTTTGTTCACATTACATTATAATATTGGTACAGTTAGGGAAATCGAGCATTCTGGCTAGATCATTTTGTGCCGAAAGGCTCTTGGCAGATTAAATGAGAGACTATCATGAACTGCTAAACATAGTGACAGCTAATACACGTCACTTATCGAGCACACAGAGACACAAGTTTATATATACACCCTTTCATTGGCAAATCAGGCACGGTAATGAACACATCTACATGCCTATTCCATTTAAACACATGTAAACGCACATGGTGTCAACCGAAACGAAAATGTGTACTCAATTTCCTCTTTACAGACAAAACAACTCATCTTCAGAACGTTCCATGGACTCTTTGAGTCTTTACTAACTCTTCATTTTTCGTTGTCTTAACAAGTTGTCAATAAAATATAATTATTTTGTATGGATAGACATGTCATTCTTTCTTTAAATATAGCCTTCTCCCTTAGAGACATTTACCCTAATATCAAATCTTATCTTTCTTTTGACAGTAAAAAAAAAAAATTCTAATTGTAAAGTGTCAGAGTGACAGATCAAATGATGAGTTAATATTATTTTACAGAATGCTGCTTATATTGGCCTCATTTACCTGCTATGTAAAGTGTCACCCATGGACAGATTAGTCCAATATTGTCGGAGGGGTAACCAGTGTTCGGTTAAAGGAGTCTTTCCATCTAATATGTTTGACGTACTAATCTAGACCAATAAACTATCATATACAGCATCAAAAGTTAATATCTGAGTTTCCAAACCAAATATTCTGGTAGTGAAAGAGTTTAACATCTAATTTCTATGTTTTGAAATTTTTGAGATGAGGATTGATAATTTTTATTAGGCAGATTATTCGGACTATAGTTCTTATTTTGGATGCTATTCTCACAACATCCACAAGGCGCAACAGATATAAGTGCTAAGTAATAATCAGTTCTAAGTGACAGTCTTCTGGGGGTTGAAGGTTCAATCCTCAGTACTGGCGATACTAAGAATACAATTATGAATTACTTAAGACTTCTACCAGGTCATGGCTGACGGAACGAGAACAAGCTACCCCCGTGGATTAAGTAAAGGGTTCCGTTCGAAATTCCATGCAGATTCCCGAGTTCGAATAAAGATTTCTGAATTCAACAAGATACACTTGAAGAAGGTTGGGGGTTACATCGGCCGAAACGTTGTGATAATATACATCAAAGATGAGAAGAGTAGTCATAATAATGCAAATAATGCAAAACTTCTGACTTCTATTTAACTTAACCAATGGAAAAGCACTTCCCAACTCCCAATCTGCTGGCAATCAGAAAATGTCTTATTATCTTAGATCTGGATAATAATAAGACACAGCACAGTATGAATGGCTACTCAAGAGAATTTATCTTGCTATTGTGCAGGACTAGTGGAAACTCAAGTGCCATCATTGCCACTTTTTTAGACTGTTTTTCTTATTTATTTGTTCTTTATAAATTTTTTCTTTATATTTACTTTTTTGAAAATATATTCTTTATTTCAATAAGATTTATTATTCTTTTGAATTTTTATTTATTTATATCGATTTCAAACTAGAAAATTTTGTTTTCTACTTTTCGAAGAGACGTCATTTTTGATCTCATGTTGCAACGAGGATTAATAAGATTAACCTGACACAGATGAGAAAAACTTATAAACGGCAATCCTTGAAAGTCATTCTTCCTGACAATACCTAGCGATGGGCGTGGAGGAACCTGTCATTTAGAAATTCCTCACTAGTGTGATTAGACTGAGGTAATTTTTACAGTTAAGTCCCGGTTAATGGTTATGATGATGACCCTGATGATGATGATAACCTTGATAGTGCTGAACAAGAAGATAGGATACCTCATCACACTGCAGTTATAACAATGGAAACAGGAAGCAAGCAGTAGGAATTACAATCTTACTGCACAGCAGATGAATATCTAGGATGCAACATTGCAGGCTCTAGATGCCACTGGTGTTATAACAATGGAAACAGGAAGCAAGCAGTAGGAATTACAATCTTACTGCACTGCAGATGAATATCTAGGATGCAACATTGCAGGCTCTAGATGCCACTGGTGTTATAACAATGGCAACACGAAGCAAGTAGTAGAAATTACAATTATACTGCACAGCAGATGAAAACATGGGATGCAACACTGCAGGCTCTAGATACCGCTGGTGTTCTAACAATGGTAACAGGAAGCAAGCAGCATGGAATTACAATTTTACTGCACAGCAGCAGAAAATCTGGGATTTAACGGTGCAGGCTCTAGATGCCGCTGGTATCTTAACAATGGAAACAGGAAGCAAGCAGCAGAAATTACCATCTTACTGCACAGCAGAGGAAAATCTGGGAGGCAACCTGTGGTAACCCCCTCCTTCGTAACTTTGCTACAACTGTGACCACTTTAGGAACCATCGCACAGATGGCGGAAAGAACGAAGCAAACTAGGTATTGCTGATGGATGGAACGATACATTTAGTAGTCTGGCAACATAGGGAAGGATGCAATATCACTCCTGTACTCGCATCCGACTCAGGATGACTGAATGATGCAACAAGCAGTTAGGGATGTTATGTATAAAACAACTAAAAAAAGTAAATTCACTTTTATTGGTTGATAAAATTGCATACTATTTAACTTTAGTAAATCTGTATAAGGGATGTCATTTTAAAGATTGCCACTATAATATCACACCCAGTGAAGATAAGTGTGTTATTTTTACATAGTTAAATGAATTTTTTAATCTTTTTTCTAATTGTTCACAACTTATCAAGGCCAGATGCCACTCAAGGATAAGGATTAATGAGATGGAATGATTGTCAGGACGAAGTTTGAATACATTCAGGGACGGTTCTAGATAGAGATCTGTTGACATTGGCTTTGAAGATGACCAAGTTGTAATCTGTGGGGAAGCAGTCCTGTGGCAATGTGTTTCACAGGCAGAAAGCCCTTGAAAAGAAGCTCTGTTCATAGAAATTTCATCTGACTCTAGGCACACTGACGAAGAAAGGAAAGCTTTTCTGTGTTGTGGTATTAATACGAGTTCTTGCTGTGAATGTCTTACGATATGGAACCATAGATCAGTGAAGCCCCTTTTATGGAAATTATGATAGATTGGAGAGAGACTAGCAACGTCTCTTCGGTTAGAAAGAGGCTGTAAGAAACGGAAGAGATCACCTCCCCCTACTAGATTTTGAAGTTGATTCTGAATTCCTTCAATGCAATGCAAGGTAGAGTGTTGTGAGTAGCACCTTCCTAGATGTGGCAACAGTACTCCATCTTGGGATGTATCTGATTCTTATATATGTAAATGATTGCATCAAAGTCAGGTACTTTCTGGAGTGCTAGAATGAGCCAATCATTTTTCCAGTGGTCCTACCAACAGACTGAATATAAGCCTTCCATTTTAGGTATGAAGTGAAAGTCAGTCCTTGGATCTTACCAAAGTAAGCAGCTTCCTCAAGAAGAAATTTCGACTGGGGCAAAACAAGTATCCACGCGTTTAGTGATGGAAGGTGAGAAGTTTCGTTTTAGAAGTGTTGATAGACATGTTGATATGTTCGCATTTCAATGTGGTACAAAGAAGCATACAAAAAAATGTATAAATGTACTTGATAGATAAAATGTCTTACTTTGCATACGCCTTCTCTAACAAAGCACTCCAGAATTCGTTCCTCGTCTTGGAGTGAGTGAACATTAACTGGCCGTTTCTGGTCGGTAAAATGTCGTCGATAACCACGTCCACCCACTCGCCAAGTTTCCAGAATTTGAAATGAAAAATTCCAGCATATTTATTCTCTGGTTTCCATTCCTGATTTTCATGATCTGGAACCACCTGCAAAAGAATATAGATCCATTATTTTTTTCAGTTCTTTAATATGATAATCTTCTCTCTCTATAAAAGATGGAAATTGTATCTCTGTCCGATAACTTAATTTCGGTTATTAGAACTTGAAATCTGATGAGAAAAATTGTAATAAGTCGTAGAATAATAAAAATAAAAAAAACTTAAATAAAATTTTATAGAAGGAGTATAGTTGTGCAGTTATAAATTTGTAGTTTCGAATGATAAGTTTTCTTTTAAGGATTGGTGTTATTTTGGAGCTTTCTTTCACTGCGACTAGTTACCCTACCAAGATCGAGAATCTAGTGAAGCCTGACATATCATACACCTATAGTTAGGGAGAAGTGAGGTGGATTTATAGCTTTCTCAAGGTTAGTAGAGCATGTAAATCAACATCTCCATCAAAACTTAAAAATGACAAGTTTGCCCATTTGCACAGGTAAATATCAATTGAATATAGATACACTACATTAAAATGTTAAAGAGAGAGAGAGAGAGAGAGAGAGAGGGGGGGGGATTGGCGTAGCTATAGCAAGAGAAATAGTTGGATTGATGTGGACAGACAGATACAGAGAGATAAGTAGATTGGTGTAAATATACTTATATAGATACATTGATGTGGATATCCTGATATAGATAAACAGTGTGATTGACGGGGATGGACCAATATAGATAGTATGATAATGATACACTGAGATTAGATAGATAAACCGAGATAGATAGATACACCATGATAGATAGATAGATAGATAGATAGATAGATAGATAGATAGATAAACGTGTATAAAACAATATACATACATAATAAAATAGCTGTGTGGGTTCAGTTTAGTGTTAGACTAGAATAGCTTTCAAAGGGAGTTGTCCATTGATTCAGTAAGAAGAGACGAAGAGGGGAAAGTTCAACTTTGACACTCCGATTAGTCGAAAGTTGATGACGAGTGTAGAAACTTTAGAAGACTTGTATAAGGACTCGATGTGATTTGGCTTAGAGCTACATTACAAATTGTAAAATGTATATATATATATATGTGTAGAAAAGGAAAAAGGAAAAACCAGAATTATTTATAAATTCATCAACGTTTAGTCTTTATTTCAAGACTTTCTCTAGATGATTGATTTGAAGAAATAACATACAAGCACAATATTTGAAAAATATTTGGTGCTCTTGTAACGTGAAAATAATTCTTTTTTTCAAACGAAACATAGTCGTTTGAATTCAAAAGATGTGGTTCAATGACGTGAAAATAATGTTTTTGTTCTTATTTCGTACGAACCATAGCCGTTAGAATTTAAATTGTGTGATCCGTTTATGAAATGGAATTAGTGTTTTTGTTTTGTTGTTTTATATCAATGTTATGTACAAGTTTTGTTGGGAATGCGGTGTAAAATAGCCTGGATCTAAAGTCAAGTTCTGTTCGGTTAATATAAGTTTGCTGATTAAAGGAGATAAATTGTAGAAGCCGTTACATTGTTTAATTGTGTTAGAGTTTATAATGAGTTCTGATTCGAGAAGTCTTTGCCGAAATTTATTTAAAATGAATTTAATGAGTCTAACTTGTTTAAAGTTAAAAGAATTATCATGTTGTAAAGCATGAGAGAATAATGCATTTTAGGAATAATTATTTTGTATACCTCTTTTATGTTCACTGAGCCTTTTCTTTAGTTCCCGTTGAGTTTCACCAACGTATATCTGATGTCAATTATTGCATGGGACAGTATATATATATACCTGCATTAGATGTGGGTGTTTCTCGAAAATGTTTTGTTTTTAATATTTGTTTTATAGTTTGTCATGTAGTTTGTATTGTAGGAATTCCTAGTTTATTTAGTGTTGTAAATTATTGTATTATTAGTGTGCGTAGGTAAAAGAAGATGTCTGTTTATAAGAGAAGTGCCCGGTGTATATGATTTATGCTTATTATTTCTGGAAAATATCTGGAGCCTTTTACTTTGCATTTAATATAAATATGTGGGGTATTGCAATGTTTTGAGTGAATTTGTGATGTATTTTAATTCTTCGTCTACATATTGCGGACTAAAAATTCTGAATGCCCGTAGGAATAAATCAATTATCATGCCTGTTATCTATAAATACTATACTAGATGAATACCCGTCCCAGAACGGGGAAATTTCTTTCTTTCACAGAAACTTTTTTGCACCACTTTTATGTCCCCTTACAAAGACTAAAATTAAGATATAATTATACTAAACTCGTTATTCTAATTTTGATTAAAATCTATTACATTATTTGGATTTCCGAAAATCTCTAAAATTTAAGGTTTAAGCTTAAAGGATCTTAAGAAATTCAGGGAATCCTGCTTAATTAGTTTCTAATGATTATGGATAAAATCCAATGTAAATCTGAAATATCTGCATTTTCAAATTAAAGATTGTGCTCATATTATGCCCCCTTAAACCCCTTTAAAATACTCTCAAGAAATATTTGGGGAATATTTAGTAAAATTTCACAAAAATAGAAGATATCTGAATTGTCACGAAGGTCTTCCACCCCTTTTTTACCCCTTTGCATGAAACTAAGTTAAACTAAATATGGCCAAGAGTACCTAGCCTTGTGTCTAGCAACTGTGTTCAAATTCATAATGATTGGTTAATTAGTTTAAGAGTAAATCATGTACATACAAATATATGAACATATACACATAACTTCATATATATATATATATATATATATATATATATTTAATTATATATATTATATATAACTTTTCTCCAGCCATAAATATGTGTCTTCTGTGTGATGCAGAAAAATATTTATTGACCCAAATACAATCTGTTTGAATATTAGAGATGAAATATTTAAGGTATGCATCCACAGGAGACAAGCAGTACTTATAAGTTGGACTTACCGATACACATAAAGGCTTAGCAACACCACCCCCTCTGCCTGATAAATAACCCCATAACTGCCCCACTAAATACCGACTACCACTCCGGAAAATCCTCCCAACTATTACCCTTCATAAATATAAATAGAAAATATGAATAAATATCTTAATCGGCCCATATCCACATCACTACTTAAGACCAATATTTTACATCACGTAAATATGAAAAAACTTTTCCAATAATAATTTTTCCAGTTATAAAGAGGGTTAACCCCCTATTTCACATTATTATTACTCCCATAAGTCTCCACTATATCTTAGTTTAAAATGTTTACCTTCTATATATCCTAAACAGATTCAATCTTGCCGACCTAATCCTTGCTCTCATATCTAAACCAGACTTAATCAGTATACCAATATTATTACTCCCACAAGCCTTCACTATACCTTAGTTAATAATGTTAAATCCTGAATACAGAATCACTCAAGAACCCTGCTGAGTTACTGCCCTTAGACCGATTGACAAGCTGCCAAGATCGAACCTTGGTTAAATTTTAGTTTAAATTCCTTTTAGATAGATTTAAAGTCCTTTAATCCAGGCCTTGAATTTGAATTTAATGTGTGTTTTTTAACCTTTTCATTTTTTCATAAGTATAATCCATAAACCCATTTTCTCTCCTCAACATAATTAACCCTCAAAACAGTAACGGCCAAATATACGCTACTCATAAACATTGACTCACGGGATTTGTATAGAAATATTTCTTTATTTTTTTTATTTTTTGAAAGTATTTAAAAAAATTTTTCTTATATTTTTTAATTTTTTCTATTTTTAAATCTCCACTGTAACATTTCACCCCCTTTTTTAAAAACCTTATTAAACCTCCCTAACACTAATTTTAAACAAATATACATAACACTCTAAAGCAAATAACGCATCCAAACAAGAGTGATACATGAATTCATATTTCTGAAACAGGTGACAACATAAGCTGAAGAGAGCCGGATGGTTAAGTCCTTCTGAGCTTGGAACCGACGGTATTAATGTTGTACTAATTTTTCTGTACCAAAAAATAAATAAATACATACATATATATGTTGTATTCATCACTCCTCATCAGTATTTCTAATAATGTTTCTTTTCAAATTTCGGTCGCTGAAACAACATCAAGAAACGTCCGCGTTTGACATTTTTACCTCGTTCTAACGGATTTCTTTTCTTCAACATGCGTTCACTTGTGAAACACCAAAAATGTCTTGATATTTAAGATCTCATCATCAGCGTTTCCACCGATATTTATCTTCAAATTTCGAACACAAAATTTCGATCGCTGAAACAACATCAGACAGCTTCATGTTTAACGTTCCTCACCTCGTTCTAACGGATTTTTTCATTATTCATTCACTTTTAAAACACCAGAAACGTCTTTGTATTAATCACTCCTCATCAGCGTTTCCAACGATGTTTTTCTTTTCAAATTTCGATCGCTGAAACATCAGGAAGGTCATTGTTGTACGTTCTTCATCTCGTCTGTAACGGCTGATTTTTATCATCATTCGTCATTGAGGTTTTGTGTTTTTTATTATTTATTTCAAATTTCGATCACGAAAAATAACATAATGAATATATATATATATATATATATATATATATATATATATATATATATATATATATATGTATACTAAAGTAGTATACTAAGCGAAATATCCTCTTTAGCCTTAGTTAAGGCAGATATCTAGGAGTAGAACAACTCGAATATTGCATCAGCGGTTAAATGACTACTGGTTATCGGACTTTTTGTCGGTCAGCGGGTTCATAGTTATCGATACTCAGAGAGTGATCGACGTGTCGCACAAGCGTTGGTCACTAAAATCCTGTTGCTGTGCCGGTACTTGCTAAGTACACGAGTTCTATGCAGATATTAACTATGTGTGCAGCTCAATGCATCAAAAACGTCTTGAGACCTACAGCGGTGGAGGTGTAACTACATCTAACATGCTAAACTTGCAATTTGGTAACCATGTCTCGTGTCGGTTTGGTAGATCACCAACGAGTGCATGTGCAGCAGAATGAAACACAGGCAAGAAGTGACTTCAATTATGACATTCCATCAGATCATCACAACGACTGCCACATCTTTGATATTGTCTGTACAAGTCTAGCCGTCCTAAAAAGTCATATCCACACCTCTCACCGGGAGGTTTTACATATATGTATCACATACGCAAAAAGTGGTCATACTCAAAAACGAGTAAACAGCCAGGATATATATATATATATATATAATTAATTATTAAAGACAATATATGTACTACCATGTATCATCAAATCCTTTTACTTTGTAGTCTCCTTTGAAGATTCAGCTCAATGTTTGTCAGTTATTGATAACAGAGCAAAATATAGGGCAGTTTTTATTATATTCCAATAACCATGGTTTGTTTTATTACTTTTATTTTTATTTTTTCACATTTCCAAAAATTTAAAATTTCTGTGAGATACATTTAACGGTCCGTTTCATTTGTCTTGTGCCAAACAACATTTGTATGTCAATATCGTCTCTGCAACACTACAAAATCATCAGAAAAAAGTTCACAAATAATAAAAAAGTTCTTGGATTAGAGTGATACTGATGTATAGTGTAGGTGTTTTTAAGACACTCTAATCCAAGAACTCTTTTTTTGGAAATGTGAAAAAATAAAAATAAAAGTAATAAAACAAACCATGGTTATTGGAATATAATAAAAAACTGTCCTATATATATATATATATATATATATATATATATATATATATATGTCATGCACATACAGAATCAAGTGTTACTACATACAGCAGCCACAGGATCTCCAGTGTGACTAAACGTGGAAAGTATTTTTATGCTGAGATTCGAAACCTGATCAGCGATTACATGTAACTGATCAGCAGCCAAGACTCTTAACGTACGCTACTGAAATATGACTCGATAACAAGAAGGAATATAAGAGCTTATGTATTCTTGTTTACAATCACTTCCGGTTACTGAGAGAATTCTATTCTATATATAGAGTAATACTTTTCGCTAAGTGGAAACCGTCATTTCCTCCAACAAAAAGCTCAACCATAAGTGGGGAGCATATATATATATATATATATATATATATATATATATATATATATATATATATATGTATATATATATATATAGATGTGATTTTATGAAGGCTTACCAAAGCATTCCTTTCAGGACATCAATGATCACCATTAAAGATATTTTTTCTTACAAATACTATTTATTCAAATTAAATGTTTTTTCCTACACGTGTTTCACTACCAAGCAGTTACTTGCTTGGCAGATCATCAGGGAAATTAAATGTCTGGAATACTGGTTTCAACTGCCGACAAAACACAATGTGGCGTTGTAATAGTTGAGGTCACTTAAGAAGAGAAGAGGAATAAAAATAAAAATAAAAATAAAAATAAAAGTCAAACTTAAAAAGCAAGAAAGAACAACGATAAAAAAAAGAAAGTCCTAGAAAAGTCTTAGAAAAGTAGCTCGTGCATTATTTCTTCCACCAAGCCAACAAGCAAATAATCGGTCCCAAATACATTCAATAAAACCATAAAACCGGAACAATGTGCGATAATACACTTTCACGTCGGCCGGTACAATGATGAATAAATCCCCCCCCCCCCACAAGAAAACAAAAGAACTAAATCATTCAAGATACCGCTCACAAGTTACCATTCCAATCCAATGATAGTATGGGAATTCTAAATCCAACTTCTCACAAAGAAAAGTCAACACAAATGTTCGTATATAGGGACGACGCTTTATTCTTTGTCAACACAAGTATAAGGAATCTTGAAACTAAGAAGAAAAAACTCAATATATTCTTCAGCTCAATACAACTTAGCATAACTATAGATATAAACTACCGGAGGGTCAATTTTTTGGATATTACGCTTGATCTATGCAACAACACATATGAACCTTATCACAAGCCCAACCACACACTCTACTATATTGACGCTAAATCGAATCACCCACCGATGGTGAAAAGAGCCATTATTCCTACAATATCGAGTAGGATATCTAAGCTGTCCAAGAATCAACAAATATTCGACAGCAGTAAGCAATTCTACAATGAAGCTTTAAACAGATCAGGATACAAGGAAAAAATTAATTACCTTGTGCCTCCTTCGGTTGGGAATGGGGGACTAAACGGGAGACCGATTGCCTCTCGATCAATGGTTTCATATAATAGGGCAATGGGCAAGGCTAGATATAGGAGACCTGGTGTATCCCACGGTAATGTAAACCAGGTAAGGAGGGAACCGGTTGATGATAATATTCGTGAAGTTGGAAGTAACGAATTGAACTCACATGCTACCCAAACCGGGGGGGAAGGTAGGAAGAAAAATAGGAGAAGGACCACTACATGGTTCAACACCCCCCTATAGCCAGCATATTAAGACTAATATCCCAAAGATTTTTTATAGCATAGTGGAAAAAAACTTTCCAAGGGATAGCAGATTGGGGGGAATCATTAACAAAAATACTGTAAAACTGTCTTATTCAACCTGTAGAAATATAGCCACATCCATCATAGGATATAATAATTCTAAGATAACTAAAACAAGGGAAGCCATGTTCTCTTCTGGTGTTGATCCTAGTAACACCAGTTCAGTGAGAACCTCCATTATAAATAACCATAGTAGTAGAACATCTAGCAGCGGCCCAGCACACAACTGTAACTGCAGAGCTTCTAACATCTGTCCACTGGGGGGGGGGGAACTGTAGAGTTTCAAGCATTGTCTACAAATGCGATGTGATAACAGAGAGTAGTAAGAAATCATATATCGGTTCAACCGGGGGTGAGTTCAAAGATAGATTCAGAAACCACATGAGTTCCTTCAGGGGAGGCCAAAGGGAAGACATAGATAGGCCTAACACTTCTGTTGGCCGTTTTGTGAGAAACCTCATTGCTATGCAAGACCCTTTCGAACTGAAATGGTCAATTTTAGGGAGGGCTAACAAATATAAACCGAACAAAAAGAAGAGATGCAACCTATGTGCATTGGAGTCGTACCACATCATGACATCTAGAGATAATTTACTGAACGCTAGGCAGGAAATACTACAATGCTGTCTGCATAGAAACCGTTACCTGTTATCAAGCCTAAAACCTGGATAGGAGGGGAATTGGGGGAAGTATAAACTTACAGCAGAGATAGGCAGGATGGACACTTCCTGAGGCAATCTGGGGCAATAATTAGTGTATAATATGGAGGATGAGAATTAGTAACACGTACTTATGCTAAGATATGTCTTGATTCAATTATTAGCGGATACTCGAGACTTAGGTTGGGGGTGATAAGGTAGGAATATTCTATCGGAATAAGGCCCAATGATAGTCAACTATAGTAAATACTTATTCAGCGGAATAGAGGGGGGAAATTTTGTTACATATAAAAAGATAGTAGAATAATAAATAATAAATCACAATTTATTCTCAGAAATAGATATATTATACGAAATGCATTGGGAATTTCAAGTAATTTTAAGTGAAAAATAAGAAATAGTAACCTGGATGCTATCACTATTTAATTAAATTAGGTTAAATTAAATTAGTTTTTAATTAGATTAAAATAAATAAAACAATTTGGTGGCAGGAATGGGGGAAAAATAATTAAGGAAAAAATAATTTTAAAAACATGCATGCCGACACGGACTTAATTTCTAAAAATAGAAACAATTGGATTTTTATAAAAAGTATTTTGTACGGGATTTTAAATTAGTAATAATAAAGTCTCCTGTCATTTAACGAGTAAGAGTGATATTTACCCGTAAAGTTGACAAAAAAATAAACCGGTCCATTAAAAAGTTGTTTTTTGTTTTTTTTTCAAAATAGAAAATAGATTTCTGATAACGATATTCCGTAGTAACATTTATTTATGGAATATAGAATAATATTCTCCACAGAGAGTTGCAAACAGACACAGCCGTTAAGGAAATATTTTAAATGATTTAAAATAATAACTAGATTTTTGTAGAAGGCCTTTTTATAATAACAGTTTATTTTTTATATATGAATAATCTTTTAAAAACAAATTCTGCGGGATGGGCTTTTTTCGCTTCGTTAAACAACAAAACGATAATAATTCGGCAGTTAATTAAATGAAGGATATTTTCCCAAAATGTAAAATGACGTCCCAGACACTAGATAATTAATTTCTATAAGGAATAGGTTTAATAATAAATATTTTTAGAAACAGTATTTTGAATAAATAGTTTCTATATTAAGATTTTTTCTTAATGTAAGGGAGTTTTTCTGCGGGATTGACATTCAACTCGTCGTGTGTTTGCTTCGAAGGGTAATAAATCAACAATTGAAATAAGACTCTTTGAACTCGGACGAACATTTGTGTTGACTTTTCTTTGTGAGAAGTTGGATTTAGAATTCCCATACTATCATTGGATTGGAATGGTAACTTGTGAGCGGTATCTTGAATGATTTAGTTCTTTTGTTTTCTTGTGGGGGGGGGGGATTTATTCATCATTGTACCGGCCGACGTGAAAGTGTATTATCGCACATTGTTCCGGTTTTATGGTTTTATTGAATGTATTTGGGACCGATTATTTGCTTGTTGGCTTGGTGGAAGAAATAATGCACGAGCTACTTTTCTAAGACTTTTCTAGGACTTTCTTTTTTTTATCGTTGTTCTTCCTTGCTTTTTAAGTTTGACTTTTATTTTTATTTTTATTTTTATTCCTCTTCTCTTCTTAAGTGACCTCAACTATTACAACGCCACATTGTGTTTTGTCGGCAGTTGAAACCAGTATTCCAGACATTTAATTTCCCTGATGATCTGCCAAGCAAGTAACTGCTTGGTAGTGAAACACGTGTAGGAAAAAACATTTAATTTGAATAAATAGTATTTGTAAGAAAAAATATCTTTAATGGTGATCATTGGTGTCCTGAAAGGAATGCTTTGGTAAGCCTTCATAAAATCACATATAAATGCTCTGTACTCTGTAATCGAGTATCATCGAGCTTGTTTTTTATTGGAACAACCCCGGTCTTCACTGAATGATCTATTTTATAAGTGAAAAATCTAAATTTATATATATATATATATATATATATATATATATATATATATATATATATATATATGCAATAATATGCTCTCTCTGGTCGCATACTTTTTGTTGGTATTATGACGGATGAACATATACTACACTGCACCTTTCAAAAGAAGAGGTAATGCCTGGGATAATTGTATCATAATAAATAAACATATACGACACTAACCCCCCAAAGGCGGAAGTAATACCTGGGAGGATATATGACATCAGAAAACACATACTACTCCTAAAGGAGGTGGTAATACATGTGAGAATGGTATCATGACAACAGAACAGATACTAGTCAACCCTCCTCTGATTTGGGAATTGAAAGATAGTACATTAGTCGTAAATAGTATAGTAAACTGAATTAAACATTAAAAGATAGTAATAGTAGTTTCAACTTCAGACAGACATATACCAAATCTCCATTAAAAATAGATAAGATGATTATCAATAGAAGTATAAGTAAAGTTTCGGTTACATAATATCCATCATTAACACACACACACTATATATACTAGCAAATATATGCTCCCTCCGGTCGCATATTTTTGCTACGCTGCTGCATCAGAAATGAAGGCTCACGCGTAAGCCAATGGAGCCCCAGTCATATTTCTGTGGTGGTTAGACATTGATCTGTGTTTATGACCAAGAATATTTTTAGTTGAAAATAAAGAAAAAAAAAATTCGACCCTACCCCGATTTTTGTTGTACCCTCGCCCATAAATAGAAAGACCTGTAGTTTAAAAAGAAAGAAAATTTTTTTTTGTACCCCCCTCAATTTTTTTATACTACCAGTCATTGAAATATTTTTTAGTTAAGAAAAAAACAAAACATTTTTTTGACCGCCTTCCCCCAATTTTGTTATCTCCCCCCCTATACATGTAAATATTTTTAATTAAAAAGGAAAAAAAACAAACCTAACCCTAACTGTAACGACGGGGTCAAAGTTAGCGTGGGTCCTAAAATAAAAAAGCACAAAAAAATCAAATACAGTGAACACAGTGTGTGTGCGTGCGTGTGTGTGTGTGCGTGTGTGTGTGCGTGTGTGTGTGTGTGTGTTTAATGACCCTTTTTTAATTAAACAATTTGATTCTACAATCAGTTGTATAGTTTTCCAGTACAATGTGTTAGTTTATTTTGTTGACATTAAAGAAAAAAAATCACATCTTTTTTTTTTAATAAATAAAACATGGAATCATAAATTCTGTTGAGGTCGTAAAAAAATGATAATATTGGATATGAAAGTATTAAGAAATCAAATACAGTAAACACAAAAAGTTTTTTAATTCTCGGAAAGAAAATGTTTACCTGAACTGTGTCTGTGTGGGTGTGTGCGTGCGCACGCGCGTTTTTATATAGTAATTTTTAAATCAATTATTATTTTAATTAAACAATTTAATTTAATAAATTCGTGTTTTAAAACATATTGGCTAAGAATAAACAAACTTAGGACGGTTTTAAAAATGAAAAACTGAGCACGGTGGATACCAGCGTTGTTGTTTACATATTTAACGTGCCATATTAACATCGGCTGCTTAATCAGATCGCCATATTTAATTACCGGAGGGAGGGAGGACACCACTGATTAAACAGCCAATCGGCTGCTTAATCAGATCGCCATATTTAATTACCGGAGGGAGGGAGGACACTACTGATTAAACAGCCAATTGGCTGCTTAATCAGATCGCCATATTTAATTACCGGAGGGAGGGAGGACACCACTGATTAAACAGCCAATGACTTTGCAATTTTAACAGTACTCGCGTTGTAATGGTTTAGAAAACACGCCGGTTATGATGAAAATGGCTTTAATTAATTGTATGAATAATGTTTATTAATATAACCTTATCGGAAAATATTGTAAATACATATGTAAATTTGATAATAGCAGTTATAAGTGTATATTTGTAAATATGAATTTAATTGAAGGTTTAAAGGAATGACTTATGTTAATGGCAACACCCATCTGGTGTCTGAACGACTTTTGATGACAGTATATAAAGAATTTCAAAAAGATTAGTTTCAGTAAAATAGTCATACTGGAGTTTCGGCTTCAGACAGACAGACAGATACATAAACTCCATTATTAATAGATATACTAGCAGGACCACTCGGTGTTGCCCTGGGCGATACGAAAAACAAAGTAGTAGAAATTAGATAGTGTGTGTAACATCTTTATATAAAAACTTCAATCTCTCTTTCTTTCTCTAGCTGTCTCTCTTTCCCTTGTCCCCATGATTTCCATCCCTCACACTCTCTTTCCCCTTTTCTTATTTGATTCTTCTGTAAAAGTTTAGATATGCGCCCCTGTCGTACCAAAGAACTAAAAGTTTAGAGACGCCCCCCCCCCTCCAACTCCCTATGGTCTTATTTCCGGATTAGTTGTAGGAATGGCATAGCTATCAAGGTATGCCCTGGGAGAGTGAACCTCCTCCTTCCTAGAACTTGTGTCATACCGACAGAATCAAGGCCGGTACCGGAATTTTCCCAGAATTAGCGTCTATTAATTTGTAATCCCCCCTCCGCTGCCTCTCTCTGATGTCATTTCCGTTGAATTTTTGGGAATGATTTTCATTTTTTGGGGGGGGGGGGATTTCTTGCAGTTTTTTTTTTAGAAATTACTAAATAATATAATTGTTTTCTATTTCAATTAATACATAATTAAATTGAAATTAAACTGAAAATAGATGAAATAATCAACACCCCCAGACGAAATCTGTCCCATTGTCCCCATAGCTGTTCATTTAGAGAATCAAGGAATACTACCATTATCTTTCTCAGTGAATTTCACATAAGAATACACTTTTAGATTTTATCTAGATTCTCTAACTTTTTTTCTATAGGACACACACACACACATTGATATATATATATATATATATATATATATATATATGTGTGTATCTTGGCAGCATCTTTTTTCTTTTACTTGTATAAAAGTATCATTAAAAATAACGGACATCTTGTGTCTGGTTATTTTTTCTAAGATCCTTTCCGTTTTTCTGATTAGGTTCTTAGTTTCAGACGGAATCTGGCTGATAAAATTGCCATAGCTTGCCAAAGCGCTTTCGGACCCTTCCAGGTCCATCGTCAGTGGAGCAATGTTAACCAGGCATAGACCTAGGAGTGAATATATATTCTATTTAGGCGGGAAAATAAAGGATTGTGTTTTATGTAAATTTATATTTATAGGCATTTGAGTATATTAGTACTAATAGTATAGTTAATCTTGTTAATAGCTGGTTTTTCTGTTTTAATGTATTTGCTCCACTGACGATGGACCTGGAAGGGTCCGAAAGCGCTTTGGGAAGCTATGGCAATTTTATCAGCCAGTTTCCGTCTGAAACTAAGAACCTAATCAGAAAAACGGAAAGGATCTTAGAAAAAATAACCAGACACAAGATGTCCGTTATTTTTTATGATACTTGTGTATATATATATATATATATATATAGCATAATGCAAAGCGCTTTGTAAATAACAAATAGAGCACTGTTCAAGTGGCGGTTAATGTTTACATGAAAACATTGTAGATATCATTTATTAGTAGCACCTGTCCATGGTCTGGTGAATAGAGCTACTGACTATCAACTAGATGGTTGTTGGTTCGATCCCTGGATTGGGATGTGTGCTGGTTTAGCCACACTGAAGAGCTGTGATACAATGAAACAGTCTGTCTGGATGACTATATAAGCCCCCCCCCCCATCTTTCTCGGGTTGAGCACTGTCGTTAATGATATCGCCTGCTATTAATTTA
Source organism: Sepiola atlantica (assembly GCA_963556195.1). Taxonomy (NCBI): domain Eukaryota; kingdom Metazoa; phylum Mollusca; class Cephalopoda; order Sepiida; family Sepiolidae; genus Sepiola; species Sepiola atlantica. The sequence continues at coordinate 48,427,353 of OY744540.1, forward strand.
GAGTAATGCAAATCTTTTTGTTAATAAACAAGATGGGATGTGTGCTGCTTTTGCCACACTGAAGAGATGTGATACAGCGAAACAGTCTGGCTATATATATATATATATATATATATATATATATATATACTAATAATCCATAGACAGCTCTTTCGCTGTATATATACAATGGCAGAAGTGCCTTCTGTATGACTAAATTTGCTCCCCACTTGTGTACTGAGTTCTTCGTAAGGGAAGTAATGCTTATTACTAAGCGTATTGCATTGCTCTTTGTAAAAAGAATTGAGCTCACTAAGCATACGGTAGTGGAAATGTAAACCAACTAAACATAACTTTCGGAGCGACTAAATAGTGTAAGAGTAGAATGTCGACTGCTGATCACAGTTTCAAATGATCTGATGGTCGAGTGTCGGTGTGGAAGCACTTGCCACGTCTAGCCACCTGATATGACAAAACAATTCTCTGTGGATGATATATATATATATATATATATATATATATATATATATATATTTATATATTATCTGTAACCACCAGGAGTCTTTTCACTTTAATTTTCAAGCTATACAGTAGTTATTTTATTATGTTTTAAATAGGTATTTCTTAAATAGGTATTTTTTAAAGTTAAATTTAATTATCATGGTATCGTTTGGTCGTCAAGGTATTAATTAAAACAACTTGTTATAAAACTATAACTTATTTTGTAAAGGTAATGCTGTTTTAATGTCTATTTTGAAAATTATTGGATGGAAGCATTTTTATTAATTTCTGAATACTAATATTACTCTAAAAATCACCCATGTTTGTTAAGCCGAGTAAAAGACACTTTTTATCGTTATTTTTAAGAAATATTATGCTTATAGAAAAACGTGTATTGCTAAAATCCTATTTAAGATCCAGGCGCTGGGAGATTAACACGAAAAAGTGAAAATAGAAAGAATTATTGTAGAATGTATTTTAGGAATATTATTATTGGGAAATATTCCCCCTTCTGCTAAAAGATCTGGAAAAGAAAAAAAATGTTGTGTAGTTAGAAAATCAATAGTTTCTTTTTTATTAGTTAAATGATTGCGCCCGGAAACCGTTCATAAATCGGAAGGCTCCCTATATCCTTAAAAATACAGCATTCAAAATAATTTACATCTTGTAGCATGTAATAAAAACGAGCAGTTAAGTGGAAACTAGAAGGAAAATATGTTACCTAGTATTAGAGTAAAAAGAAGATATTTGAATTTTTTTATTTAAAAAATATAGTCCCACTTTTGAAACATTGTTGATATCTGAATAACATTTATGAATTTTTAAAAGCCAAACAGACAATGTGATTTTTGTGGCGTTGAAAAAAAAGTTTTTAAAGTAAATAAATAATTTATTTAAAAAAAAAGCACATTAACTGTTTGGCTTTTAAAAATGTCTAAATGTTTTTTAAATTTTATTTTAAACACATCAGGTAGCCAAATTATGAAGATAATGTTTATTATTCATGAAGCTGGTGACTCAAATTTATATGTTAGAAGAAAGAAGAAGAGTAGACAAACAAGAATAATATAAATATTGTAAGAATTGAAAACATTTTTATTCAATTATTCTTAACACTCAAGCTTTCGATTCTTCTTATAGATTTTATCACAAATTCCTGAAAACTCGGCTAAAATAATAATTATCCTCAATCGATTACTCGTAAAACATCACGTTAGAAAAGTTATGTTCAATCATGATTCAAGGCTTTGTTATTAATAAAATAATGTACATTGTCGTCATTGTTGTTTATGGATGTCCAGCGCGAACCCCACAATATTATTGTGAAAACTTAATATATAATTAATACTATAAAATTTTACTTGGGAAAAGTTGTTTAATCTTAGTATAGGGCTTTGTTTTCAATTGCACCCTCGGATAGAAGCACCACAATTTGTCAAAAATAGTATAGATTTATCGCTTCATGTTGTGGGGATGAGATCTCTGGCCGAGAATTGTAAGTCCGTCCCACAAATAAAAAGAGAATGGTTTCAGTAATAATCGGTGGTAATGTTACAACTAAACAACTAGAGGACTGTAGAAAAGCATGTTTTAAACTTGACTCATCGTATATGTGTTTCTTTTATGTACACATTACACGGCTGGACAATAAGACTGTCACAGTCATAATAACTTGAGTTCAACACAACCGAATCTTGTGAAATGTCAGACTGAGTGGGTGTTATAATAAAAACAATTTCCTCGGAAAACATGAATCAGTTTTATTTTTATTTTCCAAAAGTTCTTAAATTTCCTAAAACTTTTCAGAGATTTACTTAGAATTTTGTTTAATACTATAGTAGTACTTATTTTCTTTCATTATCATTCAAGGAACATATAAAGACAAAAATGAAAGTCAGCGCCCGGAAAAACATCCTCCAGAAACTGATCAACTTCAAGTGGGGAGCCACAACACATATACTAAGATATACTGCCCTGTCCCTGTGCTATTACCTTTGTGAAATATGTGTATACTGTTTGGAAGAGATCAACGCATGCCCCAAAATTATACACAGTGTTGAACAGTACCTACCGCTTGATCACTGGTTGCCTGAAGCCTATCAACCGAGACAACCTATATCTCCTGAATGGCATTGCCCCTGCAGATGTGAGACAGAAAGTTGCCAGCCGAGCAGTGATGAACGTCATCTCCTTCATGGACGTGAACGACAAGTCAAGAAGAAGCTTCCTCAGCTATGCCGAGCCCCTAAAACATCCCAAAAGAAGAGACCAGACTACAGCTATGCACCAGAGGGCTAGATAATGGCCCCTCTTATTCAGATAGCTAAGAATCACCCTGGGTCGAGTGGAAAACCTTTAACCGTCTGAAAATGGGAATGGGGTGATGAAAAGTTGCTATGATTAGATGGGCTACAAAACTGGCGCAAAACCATTTGCGAATGTGGAGAGGAGGACAATACGATGCAATACTTCCTTGTCTGCCCACTACTGCCCAACCAGTGAAACTTGAAAGATCTTGTAGAGTACAACAATAATGTAAAGGATTGCATACAATGTGTGAAACTGTCGTATGACCACATGTTTCAAAGACACACAAAGAAAAATATCACCTTAAGAAGATATCAAGTTTTGACTGAGAGAAACAAAGAAGTGAAACACTTATGGTGTCTAGTTAAGACATGATCTATATAAATAATAGCGGATTTGTAGGGGTTTATCGATTTGTGTTAAAATTATGCCTGTATATTAATAATACAAATAGAGAAATCCTCTTTGAAATTTAAACGTACAATTTCATGTAAAACCATCATTGAACTTTGTTTCTCTCTTTGTTCAAATAATGCAATGAGATTTTATGAATTAGCCTATGGACAGGATTTCTATAATTCAGGTTGTTTACTGATTAATTATTGTAGAAACTGACAAAAAGGAACCATAAATTTAGAAGAAAAATCAACAGTAAGATTAGAAATCTATATACGACTATAATTCTGATTATATTCTTTGTTAGCTTGTTTCCGTGCACACTTTGTACATGGATATTTTAGGTGGTGAAAGGAAGAGAGAGAAAGAGAGAAAGAGAGAGAGAAAGAGATACAGACAGACAGATAGAGACAGAGAGACAGAGAGAAAAGAGTGAGATGCGAGATAAAGAAAAGATGAGACAGAGAGAGAGAGAGAGAGAGAGAGAGAGAGAAGGGGGGGGAGAGAAAGGGGAAGAAAGATATAAAAGGGATAGAGATAGAAGGGAGAGAGAGGGTATTTTATGACATCACAATGTATTATGACTGAATTTTTTGACTTTGTAATGCATGTAAAACATTATTATCTATCAACGTCAAAATTAAGAAATTATACATTTATAATATATAACAGCTACTGACCCAATGGGTCACGAGTGGTCTAGTATATTACTACAAATATGTTGTTTGTTACCTTGCTTGCTTGTAACCGTGCACACTTTATTTGTACATAAATGTGTTAAATGGTGGTAGGCAAGGGAAATAATGTAAATCAAAGGGGAATGACAAGAGAAGTGGTGAAATGAATGGAATGAAGTAAATAATTTAAGAGAAAAGAAGGGGGAGAAAATAGGGGGAGAGACAAAAAGAAGAGAGGGAGAGTGCGAGAAAAAGGGATATATATATATAGAGAGAAAGGGATATATATATATAGAGAGAAAAAGGAATATATATATATATAGAGAGAGAGAGTCTCTTGTGACATCAAAGTGTATTCTGACTGTGAATCTTTTGATTTTGTAATTCTTGTATAGAAATGAATATCAATAAATATGTTACTGATGGAGATTAGGCATCTGTCTGTCTAAAGTCGAAACTATACTATTACTTCTATTTACGGTCAATTCAATTTACTATACTATTTCAGACCCCCCCCCCCCCCAGACATGACCTCTTCCTTTGGGAGACAGTGTAGCATATGCTTGTTCGTCATGATACCAGCTTTTCAGGCACTGACACTTGAGCCTTTGAGTTACATGATTTTGCTAGCCTGGCAGGTTGATATCATGACGAACGAACAGATACTACAATCCAACTCAAAGGGTCAAGTGTAGTCTAGAAAGAAAATTTAATCGAATAAATCCAAACCAAATTACTTCATATGCAACAACTGTAAACTATTAAATGACCTTGTGGCAGACTAGTCTGACCTGATCGTTGGATATTTTGGGGCAATTCGAAAGTTTGAGCTTTGTTGTTAGAAAAATGAATCGCTGAATTTATGATGAGTAATTTTCATGCTAGATATGAGGGATGTGTGTTAAAGAAATATCAGATGATACAGGTAGTGACACAACATGAGACAGGAGAAAGACCGGCCAGAAGTACCGGCAAATATACAGACAGATGACAACAGGACAAGTGACTCAAGGATCGGCCGCACCATAGGCTATCAGTGGTCTATCCTTCTGATATCTATATGGCGTAATAATTACTCATCCGAAAATCAAATGTAAATTCCCCAACCCACAAAGGTGACATGTTTGATTTTCCCTAAAATATTTTATATTTTATACAAAAAGTAAAACCAACAAAAAAGGCCAGAGAGTATAGCGATCGAAAAACATTGTGAATATAACAACCAGGATATATAGATAACAGTTTGAAATATATTAATGATGTAAGTAAAATATTTTAACCTCTCAATAAAAAAACAACCTTCTTTATGTCCATAGATATCCATGCTGTTTATTTGCGGCCGTAAGGATTTTTGATTTTGTCGGATTCTAGAATATATGTAGACTTGCATTTTTTTTAGTCAAGTTTTAAACTGAGACCGAACATTTAATTGTTTCTCATTATAGTGTATGTGCAAGTTATGGAAGGCAGTTATGGAAAGTGATTACAAAATAATTATTCCAGAGACGTAAGGAATTGATCACATGCATTTTCATGTAGAAAGCGATACCATGTAGCACATGAGGCACAGAGTTGCATACTCCTATGGCGCAACAGCTGAACTTCGTTTGGTAACATTCCAAATTTATTGTTGGAAAGAATTAGCGCGGCGTGGATTGTGAGAGTGTTCCGGGCAAATATTTCAGAACCTTCTTCTCCACCCCCAACCCAAAGCTGTTAGCACTTACTTCCGCCAGTAAACTATTTAAATATTACCCCGTGCACATGTATTGCACTTTAAGAAAATACTGATGGAATTAAAAATGAAAACCAAACAAAGTTCAGATTTTGCTTACATATCACCAGCTCGACCAGACCCTCTCATCGCAGTCTGTTACTTTTTTTCACTTTCCACCTGTAATTCTGTAAGATAGTGAGGGATAATAGATACCAATGCTCGGATTGGGTGATCAAGATCACGTGTTAGAAGAGTGGGATTATTCGATATACTCAGCAGTTAGCTAGTTAGTTGGTGTTTAGCTGCTGCGGACTACAGAAACAAGTCCAGAGTTGCATAGAAAAACATAAATGGTAATAAAAAGTTCCTTACAAATAACCATAGAATAAAAACTTTGTGACATCAAAAAGTACGAAGTTCCATTAAATAATGCTAGCATGGTTACCCGATGATACTCGGGTGCATGGATAACAAAATAGAAGGGTTATAAAGTGTGCATAACATATTTCTTTTAAAACCCCTCTCTCTAGCTCTCTACCCCCTTTCTATGTGTTTCTCTCTATCCCCTCCTCACCTCCCTCTCTCTCATCTATCTCCCAGTCACCTTCTTTATCACTTTCTCTTAAAACTGGAAAAAAATCGTTGACGAATAACATTAAAAAATCATTTCATGTGTTGACCTATTTAACTAATTATGTGCCTACAAAAGAATGAATATTAAAATAAACTGCACCTATATTTTCCCGAAGCAATAGTTAAACACAATATATCAATTTTGTGGGTGTGTCTTGTGTAGTTTTACGTTTTGCTTAACACACACACACACACACCTTTCCTTTATATAATGAATTGTGAATTTTGTTTATGAACATAATTTCCATCCCCACAGACATGACACCTCTATTGTAGTAAAATAAAGATATTTTCTGAGGAGCAGCCACCTCCTCCCTCCTCCTTCTCCCCATCTACTACTTTTTTTCTTTCAAAATATTGCAACTGTAAAGATTCTGCACCCAGGGCTGTAGCCCCGATAACTTAACCAATGCTATGTCCCTGGTGGAAAGAAATTTTAATTTGTAAGTCATGTCAAAAAACATTCATTTTTCAGTTCTGCTTTAGATCAATGTCTCCAGTGGCAAACGCTGTTTATCAGCTATGGTTTGTAGAATTAAACAAATCAATGTTCAATAAATATTCAGCGTATAAATGTTTATCCATTTCTCCCCGGTAAGCTTCCAGGTATGAGTAATGGAATTAAAAGTTTCCGAGTAGAACAAAAAAGTGCTTACCTTAGCCCAAAGTCGAGAATCTTCGGAGATAGATGCGCATGCTGCAACGAACCAACAATTACCCAGCATTCCTTGGGAGAAATCATCAGCACTAACACCATCAAGAAATAATTTGGGGTTGTCAACGATTTTCTAAAAGAAAGAAAATGAATCGGATTAAAATAAGTAAATGTGGTTTATTTGAAATTCTAAAGAAATAAAGCCACCAACAAACACACGCTTAACGCCATATGACGATTGTTTACAATAACATCGAAACCCTAACCTGATTATTTACATAATACAATATTCATAAAAACTTTGAATCTGAGTCCATTTTAATAATTTTTTTTATCTGATTTAATCTTTTATTTTCTGCATTATAACATTAATACTGCCCGCCGCAAGGATTGAATGATGGTCAGTTAAGAGATGAAGAACGTAATGAGAGAATTGGGAAAGATTAATGGAGTAGACTAAGCTCAAATATTTGTGGGGACAGTTCATAACAGGAATCTATAAACATTGGAGTAAAGACGACCATGTTTTAATATGCAGGGAAACAGTCCCAGTATAGTGTGTTCCACAGACGGGAAGCCCTTGCGAAAAAGCTCTGTTTGTGGAAGTTCTGCCTAAGGCTAGGCACACGGAGGAAAAAAAGAAAAGTTTTTTTCCATTGTGGTAGTGAAATGAATTCTTGCTGTGAAACGAGGAACCGGGTATTGGAGCTCAGTCAAGCATCTTCTATGAAAATAAGGATAGAGTAGATAAAGACTAGCAACATCTCTGTAAGAAAGGGGCTGTAAGGAAGAGAAGGCATAATCTCCCACTAGTTTTCAGAGTCGATTTTGAACTTTGTCTAGGCAATGAAGGGTGCTCTGTATAAAGTGATAAGGAGCCGGTCATCAATTGAAGGGAGTCGTTCGGGTGTAGTCTTGTAGAGATAACTCACCTTCAATGTTATTTAAAGACAAAAGAAAGAAGAGAAAGACAGAAAGTAGATATACACAAGATAAAAGGTTTTATATGAATTCAAACATAACATTTTCATATAAAGAAACAAGCAAGAAAAGGTTCTGCATAACGTTCGTTAATTTGGAAACACTGAATATGAACTTTGGTGTGATGAATGTGAATGTGTGGGTCTATAGCAAGACGTGGGTATGCCTGTTTATTGTCGGGCATATGCATGATAGTGGCAAGTATGCGTGAAACGCTTAAGTATAGTCAGAAGCATTCAGCATAAGGAGTGATAAAAAAGGAAGAAAAAAAAAGTTTACTTAAATGTTATTCAAAGAGCGACGCCTGGGTGGTGTTTAGGTGTTGTTTTGTAGGTGGGTGTCATGTCAAGAAGGGTTTTAAGTCAGTGGTGGTCCTGATGGATTTGTAGTTGAGTAGGTGAATGAAGGACCACCATAATTTCTGCATTTTGTTGCGTTTTATATTTTAAGTTTATGTGATAAAAGTTAAAGATAAAAGACACAATCTTATGATATCAAACTCCTTGCAGTAATTACATAAAAATATTACAACGAAACCCCTTATAAAATATAAGAAAGTTATTAAACATTTTTTCCGAGAATCTTGAACTTTCGTCAATTAATTTATGAAATGTTAAAAAAAATCGCTAACAAAAAATTTAGAGTGTGGAAGAAAAACATTAAGAACGAAAAAGATGGAGAAACGGATAAAGGGAGAGAAAGAGAAATATGCAATGAAGGTGAAGAGGCAAAAGCCAAGGGGTGGGAAATACAATGTAGAGAAGGCCTTTTCTGTTCTCGGTCAGCGAAAGAGAAATTCTTCTAGACTGAGACAATTTTTCCCTCAATCCAAAATGCCCATTTTAGGGGAGATGGATTTTTCCCAGATTGAAAAACGATTTTGTGTATAACTCTACCCTTGCGTGGGGGCAACTAGGGAAGGTGTAGAAAGGAAGTAACAAAATGGCGAATAGGAACAACAACAAAAAAAGAAAGTAATACAGGAAAATTTGAAGAAAAAAAAACGATGAAACTTTCCCCTTAATTTCAATGACATTGTAATTAATATTCCTTTTCAAATTTATCTCCAAGGCAATCATTTTTGGTATGATGCTTCCTGACACTGACAGGTAAACATTCTGAGATGAATAGTCCCTAAAACGATTATTCCGAGACGCTTTGGCACAAACCAGTCAGTGACTGTGTGTAAGGGGGGGGGGGGGAGAAAGAGAAAGAAATTAATTTCTTTCTCAATACGACTAATCTCTTCTGCTTAACATTTAACCCTTTATCGAATCAAATATCCTATTTGGTAACTTAAATTAGCTTTAAAATGAGGCAGCAGAATACCGTGAATTCCTACCAATCAAATTTCACAGATAAAGCATCATCACAATGAGTGAGTTACTACTACTACTACTACTATATATATATATATATATATATATAAAGACAATGTACTGGACGAGAAACCTGTGATTGGCTTATAATTGCAATTTCCAATTCTCTTTTATTTCCTTTGTAAAAATAAGTAAAAGTTTTGAGGTGAATTTTATGGAAATACTCCGATTGATGGCTTTTATCTTTTTTTTTGTTAGAGAAAATTCACTGATGAAGCCTTTGAAACATATCTTGAGTTTTTATTTTTATTTTACTATAGTATATGTTCTCAGATATCAAGGGGCCCCTTCCTTGGACTAACACACGATCTCTATATGAGATACATAGATATCCGAGTGTTTCATTTACGTTCTCCTTTACATGCCAAACGTTGAATTAGTAAAGAAGTGGAGAACATTAATTTTCCTCTTCCCAATTTACCTGTAAACTATATTATAGTATACCTTTCTTTTGATCTCTTGGTCTCACCGGATTACATGATCGGAATTCATCTAGTCTGGTGGAGTATCACACTTACTGCTATTACTAGAAGCAACAACACTTGAAGAAGGTGCACCATTCCGTGTATGAGCCAGTGTGTAACCATACTGACGGGGATTTTATTTGGGCTTCGAATATTATATCATTTTGCATATTTGGTCAGGGTTTACTTGTAGGGAGAATTATCCTCATGTCAGATTGTCATAACAAACTCCCGTACAGAAAGGCTTTAGACACTCGAGGATGGTGTCTAGTAGGCTTTCAAATTATCAGTATCAAGATTAATATGTGTTTTGGAACGCAGAGACGAGTGTATGAAGAAAAATGTTTTTTAAAAAATAAACTCAGAACTATTACCTCATTAGCTTATTTAGAGATCTATTAGGTTCTCAACTTTATGTGTTAACTTAAAGGAATTCTATATAATGATTTCCGCATTTTATTAGTGACCGCAGGGCAAAGGTTGTCCAAAATATATCATTGACCCCCAAAAATAGAAGAAAAAACAACAACATTTAGAAGTGTTTTCAATTGTCCATCAAAATGTCGTACAGTTTGAAAAAATACAAAACAGTGAGTTTGCAGTTTTCTGTGATTAATTGGTTTTTATTTCTTTCAAAAGTCAATACTCTCTGGCTCTCTCTCTTCCTCTCTCATATATATATATATATATATATATATATATATATATGTATGTATAAGAAAGGAATGTAAAAAATCATATTTTAATATATCTTTTATTTATTTCCTATATTTTGGCGTGTAGGAATATCAATTGTCCCTTATATAAATATTTTTTTACAAGGAAACCAAAATTTTCGGCCGCGATCAAAGATTGTCAAACATGACGGAGAGGATAGCCGATGATAGGTGTGCATATCCAAGATTGTCAAACATGACGGAGATGATAGCCGATGATAGGTGTGCATATCCAAGATTGTCAAACATGACGCAGAGGATAGCCGATGATAGGTGTGCATATCCAAGATTAGCAAACATGACGGAGAGGATAGCCGATGATAGGTGTGCATATCCAAGATTGTCAAACATGACGCAGAGGATAGGCGATGATAGGTGTGCATGTCAAAGATTGTCAAACATGACGGAGAGGATAGCCGATGATAGGTGTGCATATGCAAGATTGTCAAATATAACAGAGAGGATAGCCGATGATAGGTGGGCATAACCAAGATTAGCAAACATGATGGAGAGGATAGCCGAGGATAGGTGTGCATATCCAAGATTGTCAAACATGACGCAGAGGATAGCCGATGATAGGTGTGCATATCCAAGATTAGCAAACATGACGGAGAGGATAGCCGATGTTAGGTGTGCATATCCAAGATTGTCAAACATGACGCAGAGGATAGGCGATGATAGGTATGCATGTCAAAGATTGTCAAACATGACGGAGAGGATAGCCGATGATATGTGTGCATATGCAAGATTGTCAAATATAACAGAGAGGATAGCCGATGATAGGTGGGCATAACCAAGATTAGCAAACATGATGGAGAGGATAGCCGAGGATAGGTGTGCATATCCAAGATTGTCAAACATGACGGAGAGGATAGCCGATGATAGGTGTGCATATCCAAGATTAGCAAACATGACGGAGAGGATAGCCGATTATAGGTGTGCATATCCAAGATTGTCAAACATGACAGAGAGGATAGCCGATGATAGGTGTGCATATCCAAGATTGTCAAACATGACAGAGAGGATAGCCGATGATAGGTGTGCATATCCAAGATTGTCAAACATGACGGAGAGGATAGCCGATGATAGGTGTGCATATCCAAGATTGTCAAACATGACGGAGAGGATAGCCGATGATAGGTGTGCATATCCAAGATTGTCAAACCTGACGGAGAGGATAGCCGATGATAGGTGTGCATATCCAAGATTGTCAAACCTGACGGAGAGGATAGCCGATGATAGGTGTGCATATCCAAGATTGTCAAACCTGACGGAGAGGATAGCCGATGATAAGTGTGCATATCCAAGATTAGCAAACATGACGGAGAGGATAGCCGATGATAGGTGTGCATATCCAAGATTTGCAAACATGACGGAGAGGATAGCCGATGATAGGTGTGCATATGCAAGATTGTCAAACATAACAGAGAGGATAGTCGATGATAGGTGGGCATAACCAAGATTAGCAAACATGATGGAGACGATAGCCGAGGATAGGTGTGCATATCTAAGATTGTCAAACATGACGGAGAGGATAGCCGATGATAGGTGTGCATATCCAAGATTAGCAAACATGACGGAGAGGATAGCCGATGATAGGTGTGCATATCCAAGTTTGTCAAACATGACGCAGAGGATAGCCGATGATAGGTGTGCATATCCAAGATTGTCAAACATGACGGAGAGGATAGCCGATGATAGGTGTGCATATCCAAGATTAGCAAACATGACGGAGAGGATAGCCGATGATAGGTGTGCATATCCAAGATTGTCAAACATGATCGAGGATAGCCGGTGAGATTAGTTTATTTTTAAACCACACTGGGTTTAAAACCGACGGTATGATGCTGATTTGGTTTGATTTATTGTAACACCATTAATAAATAAATGTATAGACATATATGTTGTTTGTGAGTAGATATTGGCTATCTGTGTCTATTCACCAAGTTGAAAACTAGCTTTATATCACGAAAACTGCCCTAGAGAAAAAATTATATCATATTTGGAATCAGCGAGAAAAGCAGAAATAAGTGAAGGCCATTATTTGTTACATAAGTTCACAGAACATGTTTTAAAACAGGAATAAAATAAATTATAGCTTTAGTGAAAGTCTCAAGCGAGACCGAAACCGTGGATGTAATTGCACGATAATCTATGTTAGTTTTATGAAAACTTCTACTAAAATTGATTATTAAATCATCCAAATCACTTCCTGTTTTCATACATACATTGTAAAGTATCTACATAATTTACATTTTAATATTTACGTTACGCGTAAACAGGACTTTTTTGTTTTTAAATTACCACATTTATGACGAAGTGAAACAGATTACACAATTGAATTTGCATAAGGAATTATTTTGTATTTTCCAACTAGTGCCAGTTTACACCTGAATTATCTTAACCGGAAACGTTCCCATGTGGGAACATATAAAATACGCTCCCATGTGGAAACATAAAATACGTTCTTATGTGGCAACATATAAAATACGTTCTTATGTGGCAACATATAACATACGTTATGTAGAAACTTATAGTATACGTTCACATGTGGAAATATAAAATATGTTCTCATGTGGCAACATATAAAATACGTTCCAATGTGGAAACATAAAATACGTTCCCATGTGGAAACATAAAATACGTTCCCATGTGGAAACATAAAATACGTTCCCATGTGGAAACATAAAATACATTCCCACGTGGAAACATAAAATACATTCCCATGTTGAAACATAAAATACGTTCCCATGTTGAAACATATAAAATACGTTCATATGTTGAAACATAAAATACGTTCTTATGTTGGAAAAAGTCTACAATACGTTCCCATGTGACATAACATACGTTCCTCGCTTCCACGCCTTAAAGTGTAATTGTTTAAAAGTTATTAAGCTTTGAAGGGAAAAGCTCAGCAACTTTTCAAAAGATCCGAATATATTTTTTTGATATTTTATTGGATGAATTTTGCTGAATTAAAAAAATATTTTACTGTTGTAATTTGATTCCTTTTAGCATTCGGTCGGTCGACACTATATTCGTTGAAATGGGGGACATATTTAATTAAAAGAATATTTTATTGGATGAATTTTGATGAATTCAAAAAAATATTTTAATGTTGTAATTTGATTCCTTTTAGCATTCGGTCGGTCGACACTATATCCGTTGAAATGGGGGACATATTAAATTAAAAGAATATTTTATTGAATGAATTTTGCTGAATTCAAAAAAATATTTTAATGTTGTAATTTGATTCCTTTTAGCATTCGGTCGGTCGACACTATATCCGTTGAAATGTGGGACATATTTAATCAAAAGAATATTTTATTGAATGAATTTTGCTGAATTCAAAAACATATTTTAATGCTGTAATTTGATTCCTTTTAGCATTCGGTCGGTCGACACTATATCCGTTGAAATGGGGGACATATTTAATTAAAAGAATATTTTATTGAATGAATTTTGCTGAATTCAAAAAAATATTTTACTATTGTAATTTGATTCCTTTTAGCATTCGGTCGGTCGACACTATATCCGTTGAAATGGGGGACATATTTAATCAAAAGAATATTTTATTGAATGAATTTTGCTGAATTCAAAAACATATTTTAATGCTGTAATTTGATTCCTTTTAGCATTCGGTCGGTCGACACTATATCCGTTGAAATGGGGGACATATTTAATCAAAAGAATATTTTATTGAATGAATTTTGCTGAATTCAAAAACATATTTTAATGCTGTAATTTGATTCCTTTTAGCATTCGGTCGGTCGACACTATATCCGTTGAAATGGGGGACATATTTAATCAAAAGAATATTTTATTGAATGAATTTTGCTGAATTCAAAAAAATATTTTATAATCTCCGCTAATCAGGTGACCCTTTTTTGGCATAATTCAATGTCAATGAAAAATGATAAAACATCTTGAATTTAATCAACACGAGTTTCTATTTCGATTCAAAAAATAGTAAGAAGATGGAAAGTGTAGATAGTGAGATGAAATGCTGTAAATTATTGCCCATTAGTGTCAGTCCTTTTTGTAAATGGAGATACATGGAGAAAACGACAACCAATGGAGAGGACGGAAAAGGAAGATGAGAGAGATAAAAGGATAAGGGGTAATGAAAAAACGTTCAATAGAATGGTAACACGGTAGAAAGAGAGGGGGAGAGAAAGCAGATAAAAAATAGAGGGGGTGATAAAGAGAGGGGAGAGGGAGAAAGAGATAGATAGGATGGAGCTTTGTTTGGTTTTGCTTGTTTTACGGTAAATTGGCTCTTTTCTACTTATGTTTGGTCTTTTGGCTAAGAGCAAAGTGTAGTATATGATCTGATACTAGCCTTCATATTTTCTGTTCTCAGTCAGTGAAGGAGAAATCCTTCTAGACGGAGGCAATTTTTGTTCAATTCAGAGTGACTCTTTTCTGGGGAGCTGAATTTTTTCCACACCGAAAACCTACCTTATGTATAACTCTTCCCTCGTGTTGTGGCAAGTAAATAGCGACTCCGTTGTGGGTTATTAGGGCCGAAATACAATACCTATTATAAACGAGCATTCTGTACGATTTATTGAACGCGCGTTCCTATTTTATCCATAGCTTGTGTGCGGGTTCGTACCTTTCCCAACGGTATTAGTGACTATACTACACTAGATCTATAGCAGTGACAGACTATTTTAAATCTATTGCTTTTGATGGAGAGTTATACTTAATTTACTTGGACATTAATCAGGAGATTTGGCGTAATAATTCTCTAATGAACTATTTACAGAATTATGCTGACAGCAAGAACAGGAGAAGCCGATCAGACAGCAACTAGAGAAGACCTTTCATTTTCCCCCTGCTTTCCATTCGACCAGCCACCAGCCAGTAAGAAGAAAAGACTCTACCAACCCCGCCTCTTCCTCCGTAAACGAATAGGGACAAAGGACTGCTATCATACAATGTTGCCCACGTGGCGCACACGCATATTCTTACAGAGAAACTCACATAAGTACAGACATCTTCTTCTTACACAATAACCATTTTTTCTGTAACAAGAGTATGCGTATATGTGAGTTTCTCCGTGTGAAAATACGCGTGTGCCACGTAGTCGACATAGTATGATAGAAGCTGTTGTTCCCATTCGTCTACATAGCTGATTTTAAAGTCCCCAACGGTATCCATTAAACCAACCACAACTAGGATGCTCAAATAATAAGCCCGATCACTCTTCCACATAAGCTTCATTGAAACCAGCTGCTTGAGCGTTTTTATGAACTATTATTGATTAAATGAAAACTTATTTGTAATGTTTGTGGACAAACATCACATATTCAAAATTTCATAAAAATAATATGGCCATTTTCTCGTAAACTTTCATTTGTAAAAATGCCCTTATTATTGACGGAATGTTACACTCGTTTTTAAATAATAGTTACAATGTTGCGCCACACGAGTCGGGGGATTCTGATCAGGAGACTAAGATGCCCCGGATTTGGATAAAAACTCTTGACTAAATATGTGACACAAAGATTCACTAATATTCTGTGCGTGAATTCGAAGAGGTAGAGTAAATATTATTGGAATTTTATTAAAAGACAAATAGAAATTCAATGTAATAAAAAAGATGTACAAGGCAGAAAATAATGACATGTATCGAACATTATATAAAAACATGGCTTACAAATAAAAGTGTGTCTGCGACTTTAATTCAAAGTTTATTTATCTGAGCTGTTGTTGGTTTACGTTGCGATGGCAGCTATCTCCATATTTTTTAGTACAACGGTTTCTTGTAAAAATAGAATAGAGTTTTCTCCCCTTTCCGCTAAATTGAGGCCCCACTGATTGGCAAATATGGGTAGTGTAAAGACCATTAAATAAGGCTATTTAAAAAACAAGGGAGGTAATCTATAAACATAGAAGACAATGGGGACAATATATTAATATACTTTTGTTTAATATTTTATTAAATTTATAGACAAATCATGCGTTAAATATCAACTATGTGTAGGGTGAATGAGTAACTCGAACGCAGTGTTAGAAAAATAAAATTATATTTTTTATTACATCTTTAATTATATCTTGGTTGGTCTGTGCTCTAGACGGAACCGGTACAACACGGATTTTGATCACCGATTGGGCTGGTACCACAGAGAAAAAACACTTATACCATTTATCTCTTTTTTAGTCCCGCTTGTGACTACTTGACCGTTGAAATATGTTTGCTACCCAACTGGTGTACTCTGTGACCTTTGCATGCTGCTTTAAAAGTAAATGTCACCGTTTTATATTTTGTTTACACCCACACAAGTGTGGTACAAAACCACTGGCTCTGAGCACTCCCCTTGGTGCATGTATTACTTAACGCACGTATTTTATTTACCTCCTCTCTAGGAGGTGAGACAAGGTCAGGTGTGGTTTTGAAAAGTCAGCGTACTAGGATAAGCGTACTCTGGCCTACAAAAAATGCCTGAGCATTGTCAGTTAGGGGCGCCTCAGGCGATTAGCAATAAATTAACCCCTTCTCAAAGAGAATGTAAAGCCTGGAAGGGTGGACCTCCTAGAACTGAAAAGACTCATACCTCAGCCAGACAGCAACTAAGCCACTATCGGACTGATTGTCAAGAACGTATTCCCAACTGGTACGAACATCTACTTAAACGCACGTATAGTCGCTGCACTTAAGCAGACTTTTGAAAGCGTACAAGTGCCGTTGAATAAATGTGCACAATTCTGTGGTTTATTTCAGTGCAGACGAAATCTTAAAGGAGAGAAAAAAGCAACTAATTTATCACGAAAAGAAAAAAAATTCTTTGTTGATTTTGTGGTTTTCTAAGAATGTATTAATCATCACATTTTCTTTCCTTCAGTTTTTCTTTATCTATGACGTCACGTGTAGTGGTGAGAGAATATACACACCACAGAAAATATTACGTCATTATAACTTAACAGAATGATATCATATTTTGAACGTTAAAAATAACTAGTATACCTAATATTTTACTAGCTGATGTACACATCTATGCTATGTAATAGATTTTCTATAACTAATGAAGATTTGGTATCTGTCTGAAGCCGAAACTATACCATTACTTCTATTATTATTATTGTTCTATTTTTTAGGGCTCAATTCATTTTAATATACTATTATAGATTAATGTACTATCTTTCACTGTTCAAATCAGGTGGGGTGATAGTGTAATATCTATCCTGTTATCATGAGACCATCCTTCCAGACATTAGCAGCTCCTTTGGGAGGTAGTGTAGCATATGTTCCTATGTCATGATACGATCCTTACATAATTATTTTGTCATTTTTGAGAGGGGGGGGGGTAGTGTAGTATCTGTTCTGTTGTTATGATAGTATTTTTCTAGGAATTATCTCCTTATATTTTGAGGGGGTAGTATAGTATCTATTCTGTGGTCATGAGACGATCCTCCCAGGCAATACCTCCTCCTTTTGGGGATAGTGTAGTATGTTCTTTCGTCATGATACCATCCTCCCATGCTAGTAAAATATGCAACCAGAGGTATCATATTTTTGCTAGTAGCAATAATCTAAACTCCATATTCGTTTCTGTACACAGCGTTACTAAACAGCGCGTTGGCTTAAATTTACCAGGCAATTATCTCCCTTTGTTCATGTTTAAGTTATCTCCCTTGAATCATTATTATCCAATGAGAAGAACGTACTTTCCTATTTGTGAAAAATTAAAAAAAATATAATTACACCTCATGTGAGGAATATAGAACCGGATATCTACCTCTTTCTTGCTCGAACACTCAGGCGATCAAACGTCGCCCCGGTCGGCCAGCATTTTAGCATGCCTTTTACAAAGCGTCTTGTCGCAGTTAACGAGTTTCTCAAAACACCTCGACTTCAATGTAAGTAATATTCGTTTATAGATTGTCCATGCATATTTCGATTATGTTGGGATATTTATGGAGCTTAACATTTAGTACCGATTTACCTGCTTACCCATGAGGGCCGAGTTAGACACAAGGTCGGTTTTTAATGGGGAAAATCAAGCCATCTAAAAAAATGCGATTTGGATTAGGACAAAAATAAAAATTGCCTCAGTATTGTGGGATTTCTCCTTCAGTGGCAGAAAATATGAAGTGCAGTATCAGAAAAGATATTTTGTTCTTAGTCGAAAGAGTTTATTACGTTTGTGGCTTTCACCCCTTGTTATATCATGTTTCCTATATCACTCTTATGTTTGTCTTTGAAACATTATTTATATAAGGAGAAATACATACACATAAATCCAAACGTTTTTATACTATTGTAATTTTTCATGTTTATTCCGACTCTCGTGTGTGTAAACCAGAAAACAACACACAACATGACACCTGCATGTCCTGGAATAAACTCGAACACGTGGTCGCTAAAATGGTAAAACTACGGATATACAATATTCGTATTTTACAAGAGTATCACCCTATATATAAAACTCAATGTTTGTGTGTATTTATGTGTTCTCTGAAGAGAAACTACATAAAACTAAATGTGTAAAATTTACCGGGGTAGACAATGGAAGTGTTCCAAAATCTCTAAGTGCACCTTAAAGGACTATGAAATCATGAACCCCTTAAAACTACAAATGTATCCTATTTGTATGAAATTTAAATCAAATCTATAACATTTTCTGGGGAAGACATGGAAGTGGTCCCGAATCTCTAATTGCCCTTCTAACGTAAGGGAGCTATGAGGACTGGACCTCCTTTAAAACTTCCAATATATTATATGTTGATGAAATTTATATCATATGCATAACATTCTCTGGGAAAGACGATATAAGTGGCCCCGAATGTCTATGTTACCCTCTATATGCCAAATATCTACGTGCTCCCACCTCTAAGTGACTCATGGGGGCAGAACCCCCTTAAAACTTGAAATACGTATATCCGATTTTAATGAAATTAATAGAAGACACTAATTAAGAGAGTTTTCCAACATTTCGGCTTCTTCTGACTATATTAGAAGGCGAAAAAAGAGGAAGGGAATAATAAAAACAAAGAAAGTAATATGTTGTTACGAGCAGAGTGAAAAAGTATATAGTAGTGATTCTCATTCAATCCCGAGGAACGTCGGATCGTCTGTATATACGAGAACATCTATATAAATAAAAGACGACGTCTGTATATTTTTGCATACATCCATTACATTGTGATGTCGGTGCAGACGTGGTGACGAGGGTTTTGTCTGAGAAGGGCATACATTGTACTCTGCCCAGTTATATTCAAATCACTTAGATCGATGTGTGAAACTCGTGGGTAAAGAAATCCTGCGCTAAAAGAATTGACCTTTATTACCAATAAAAAGAATAGTTGTTCATGAGCAGGTTTATGTTATGTTTATATTCATGTGTATCTGCTGTAACTGTTTACATGTTGTCAGATGACAATAACCGAATTAGCTAGGATCAAAGTGTAGTATATGTCTGGTGCTACACTTAATCTTTTCTGCCCTCGATCAGTGAAGGAGAAATCCTTCTAGACTGGGGCAATTTTATTATTTGCAATCGTCTACGTTTTTTTGTGTTTATTGTAGTTTTATTTACTGGCATCCTTGCTTATTTTACTGCCCATTATTTGGATTCAAATGACTGTACAACGTGTTAATATCTGATGAAAATCAATGGAAATAAATCTCTAGGAAGATTAATATGTATAAAAATATATGAAAAATGTTGCCGTTGTTTAATGTCATTTTGACTCGATTATTCTTGATTTAATTTAAGTCAAACACGAATGGCGTAAAAGATGTTAGAATGTAACCATTCATCAACTGTCAGTCTGGACATGATTAATTTATAACTCTTTATTAAGACGGATTTTGGACAAGTGATGAAAATAAACGCCATGGTGAACTAAAACTAACAAGGAAGAATACATTGAAAAGGGGAAACGTAAAACAAGTTGTACATCAATTTGACAGTTTGATGTGCGCCGTAAAAACCTGACATTTGACACGTGAAATATCTGTATAATCTGCTAGTCTATTAGAATGTTAAATCAGGCTGAGACAAACTCAGTAGAATATTACAAATAACGATTATGCTGATTAGATAAAAAACATTAACCCCAAAAACAGTATTAACAAAATCCTGATTCATACAACTAGACAAAAGGCTTTCATATATATATATATATATATATATATCAGCAAACCTTTTCCGAAATATTCAGATCAGTCCCATTTTGGGTCTGCCGACGAAAACGACTAATGTTGTTAAGAATCATTTATATAGCTTTTTATAAATGAATATGCCATCAAACGAATCAAGTGACCTACATGAAAGTAAAATAGAGAGTGAGAGAAGTTTCAGTTCAGTGTGTGTAAGAATTCATACAACGAACTTTAGGAAAAGCTCGCGCGCAAGCAAACTCAATATGCACACCAAAGCGAACTTCTGCCGGAACATAACATTAAACGAATTAAGTGGCCTACATTGAAATACAAGAACAAGTGAGAGACGTTTCATTTTGATTGCATGAGTTAGAATTAATACAACGAACCATAG
>OY744540.1:48458265-48495765 GCA_963556195.1 Sepiola atlantica
ACTGCCAATTTGCTTGAAACACGTTGTTGCCACACCTACTTTCTTTCATCTTGAAATGTTAGATATCTGTAGATCATATACTTCCTACTTATTCATTTATCAGAAAAGAAAAAAAAAGAAAATGAAAAGAAGAGAAAGAATATAAAATTGCAAACAAGTCAAAATGTTATCTTTTGGCGTACGCCATCTTTTCTCACTTCACACACACACACGAAAAAAGGACAACATTTTTCCAACAAATAAAAAAAGGTATATACATAAAATAGTATAATTTGTATAAAGAAGCAAAATAACTTATTGTGTTTATTAATTAATATACATTTACACACACCCGTAAAACTAAAGTTCACTGACATACAGACACATTTTTAATTACTGTAATATATAAAAATAGAGTTTTAGTGAGACATGTTAAATTGTCGTAATATGCAGATATGTTTGTTCCAATAATAACAGCAATAACATCATCAAAAACAACAGCACCGGAGAAACGGTTTCTGAAACATTCGATGTTTACGTGGTTGACTTGTTTAGTGCTGATTGTGTCGAAATACTCAATTTCGATTGGTTCCCTGTCACTTATCTGTCCTTATTCAATTTGTAATGCGATGTTAAAATATCCCTTTTCTCTTGGCTTTTGCATATATGATGAAGGTGTCTAAAGAGAATATAAGAAAATAAAACATTTTTTATATGAAAAATATTTTTTACTCATACTTTGCCTCTTATGGTGTATTTACGGCCACTTTAAAAAAAGTTTTACATTTTTTTATGCGATGTTTTTTGTACTCATTCCATTCATACAACCTTGTGAATAACAGCGGGAATTCCGCTAGAGATGTTTGTTTTTTCCATTGACACAATTAATTTATTTTCATTGGAATTGGAAATTCTTAGCTGGAATAATTTGTTGACACATACTATGAACACTGAAAAATATTTGATAAAAATATTGAATGTGTGTAGCGGCGAAGTATACCCTTCGGTGCACAAAATAAAAGTGCTCAGAATCGTTTCTGCGCAACGGTTTCGCGCACGCACCCACCTGAATTAAAAAAGAAACAGATAACAATATTTTCACCCAATCAAAGGATTTTTGGATCCACCTCGACCCCATATAAGGCCAGATTTTACCTTCTATAAACATGTTGAGCCAAAATTCATGAAAGAGCTAACATCGACTTTTCGCCAGTTCCTCTTGCCCCTCTTTCGGACTTTGGGAAAGCTAATAATGCACTCTAACTCTAACACTAACGCACGCACGCACGCACGCACGCACGCACGCACGCACGCACGCACGCACACACACACACACACACACACACACACACACACACACACACACACACCTGTCGTCTGCTCATCAAAAACAAATGTATAAACTTATTCATTTTAATAATCCTAACACTTCTTACTTAACTTTCGACAATGAAAACAAATGAACATTGACACTTATTAATAACTTTCAATCAAATGCAATTTTTGTAATTGAGTGAAGAAGTTTTGATTACGATATTTCAAACCCGTTGATAATTAACAGCCTTCACATTATCGACTCCGGCTTTCTCGATATCTCAGCTAATAACTCTCCCTTTTTCTGCAAGCATTGCTTTCCTATCTATGTAGACTTCACCTTTAAACATATACAAAATGTATCTTTTATGAACTTATGCTTTTGAACTTATGAACATTTCTCTCGCTCTCTCACATTTGAGTATCACCTAAAACTGTTTTCCTAAAAAATGTCTCCCTAAAATCGGCTCTCCACAAAGATCGACCCCAAAAAACGAAAACCCTAAAAAGGGTCCTCTAACTGTGTAATGTAATAACCTTAACTGATCAAATACGAGCATGCCCAATTGTAACAATACTTAAACATCTCCATTCGTCCTTCGTTTCTGAAATACAGTTCGTCTGTACGTCTAATTCATTATTGTTTCTCTTAAATATTATCCTGTTTAGTATTTTCACAGAAAGCATATTTTTTTATGATATCCATTTTTATCTTTTATATTATTTTTTATGTCTCAAGCTTTTCTTCTTTATTTTGGTTTGATTCACTACGTTTCGGCCGCTATACTCTTCGACATTATTCATGCAGTTTCTCTTGTAATGTCGAACTTTCTAAGAATTTCGAACATTTTCTTTATTTAATTCGCTAACGTAGACTTTTCTCATTCAACGTTCTACGATTTCAGATTTGCTCTATCTGATTATTCTTGCCACCAACTATAGGTAAAATAGCAAATTTTGATAAATTAATCGTATACACATGATCGTTTACATTAGGTATTGTATTTCGGCATAAAATAACGCATTAAAAGTATGTCGTAAAACAGATAAACCAAGCATGTACTCCAATATAAACTGAAGTGTTATATACATCAGAGATATCTATCAACATCTAATTAAACTGACCTTCATATAACGTAATGTAAAAAACAGGGTATGAATATTGTATTTTATTTACCTTCTTCTTAGGAAGTAAAACACAAGATAAGCCAGCGCACTAGGATTAGCGTTCCCTGGCATACAAAAATGCCTGAGCAGCCCCGTCGGAATTCCCCAGTAGGCGCGCCTCAGGCGATTAGTAATAAACTAACACCTTTTTGAGACGGTAAAGCCTGGGAGGGTGTACCTCCTAAGACTGAACAAAACCATACCTCAGCCCGACAGAGCAGAGCCAGAAGAAGCCACAACGGCCCACTGTCTGTCCGACTGATTGTCGAAGACGTATCCTCGACTTTGTACGAACACATCTACTCAAGCTGTGTCAGGTAAGTATGTGGTCAAAGATGAATATTGTATTGCATGAGTCAGTTTTACTTTGAATATCTATCTTGGAAAGAAAATACATACAAGTGCATGTCTAGACAGCAGTTGTTATAACTGTTGACTTATATCTTGTTTATGAAAGTAAGAAGTTCATCTTCAACACTATCAGTAACAGTGTTTGATGCTTGTGGTTATATTCATGTTTCAACGGGCTTTTTGGGGGTCGGATCCGACATCTTTATGTACTTTATATTGGAATTATACACAAAGAAAAACAAACACTATCTAAACAGATTACTAAATACTTCCTAAGAATTACTTGATTATATTAAGCGGCCAATTTTGTCTTAAAACAACGTCAGCATTTCCAATTGGATCTTATCCAAACTTGACATGGAGGTCCATATACAAAATGATCACTATTAGTTTGGCGTCAGCACGTGAAACACGGCTTATAAAAAGTAGAAAATAAAATATATAATTCCTAGGTGGGTTTGAACCGACACCCGTCCAATTAACAACCGCGCGCACTGAACGATTGCGAATATAGATATCTGCACTTGTTCACAGTTTTTATTTATTTGCTTTCCACTGTAGCAAAATGTGGCACAAGGCCGAAAGATGGGAAAAACAGACCCAACAAGAGGCCATTCTGGTCTGGTACAAACACATGCCAAGAACGGACCCGTTGGCATTCCTTGGTAGTAGCACCTCAGGCGATCGGCAATTAATCAACTCTCGTCCCGAAATAGGAGGTTATGCTTGAGAGAGTGTATCTTCTAGAACTGAGCCGAACCATACCTCCCTCCTACAAAGGGTAAGACCCTATTGTTAGAATGATGCCAAAGCGAATATTGGTTGGCATGGCAACTGGCTTACAATTCTCTTTTCTTTTATACATTATTTTAATAAATTACATAATTTAATATTTAATTAAAATAATTTATAAATTGAACACATTTGCGAAACAGTGCGTACGTTTCTAAAGTGCAATTTGACAGCGTCTTCGACTGCTACTCGAAAGGTCAGAGGTTCAGGTCCACCTACGAACGATTGTCTTTATACTTTATTAAAATAATGGCTAAAAAGAAAATGACGGGGCA
This sequence comes from Sepiola atlantica, assembly GCA_963556195.1. Classification (NCBI taxonomy): domain Eukaryota; kingdom Metazoa; phylum Mollusca; class Cephalopoda; order Sepiida; family Sepiolidae; genus Sepiola; species Sepiola atlantica. Next base: position 48,462,144 of record OY744540.1, read on the forward strand.
GTATCTGTGACGCAATCTTTAATCGAAGGTTATATTCCTGCTCAGGTAAAGACGAAATTCAAAGAAATGCAGCAGAATATATTGTACACAACGTGCGTGAGTCGACATTATGCGGAATCTTCATGCCCCATTGATAGTATACCATTTGTATCATCACAATATCTATTTTCTGAAAGATTTTTGTTGCAAACAATTGTAAAGAATAATGACAAAGATTGAAACAAATAGGAAAATACATATATCTTCCTATTACAGTAAATAGGTATCTGAGACGAGCGTACGTGAAAAAGAGACAAGCTTATATCAGCTATCCTTTTTCTACGTTCGTTAAGTCTACTCTTTCCTCTTTATTTCTTCCTCATTCCGTACCGAGTTGACGCCCTCACAAACGCAGCGTTGGTCCCGAAATACAAATATTTAACTTACATCTAAGTGCGAATTTTCAACCAATGAGAAGGATTCCCGCTCGTTTGAAACAGATTCTCTTCGAGCCTATGTAACTAGTTGATTCCAATATGAACAGATGCTTGCTAACAAAGAAAAAACAACAGAGTTTCCCGGCTGACACACTCACGCACTTTTACATTTGAAGATTACAACAGCAATAACACGCGCCCAACAAAGAGAAACAACGCATTCACGAAACATGACTTATGTTTGAGTGAAAACTACTGCTGCTGCTCTTTACAATTACAGCGCAAAAATGATAAAGACACACACGCACGCAAAATGGAACTCTGAAAAAAAAAAAACCTCACATAATATTTCTATTCTTTATATCTTCTTCTCACGAACTACAAGCCTAACGGACGCCTGTTTTAACCCTAACCCACTACCAGACAAGATGTGACTTTAAAGCATTCTAGGAATGCGGATTATCTGATAATGGCCCACTCTCCATTTGCACCCATTCTGTTACACATATATACATCTTCTTACGCCCAAACTAAACAAAGAACAACCAAATACAAGAGCAAACTATCATTTTCAATTCTCTTTAATACACGTGTATATTTTCTCCTTCGCATCTTACTCAAAATAATTAGTAGTTTATTAATGTTAAACGGCATCTCTCTCTCTTTTCTTCCCTGTCACCATACATTTTATTTGCTGCGTGTTCCAAAATATTATTCTCTTTTCAGGGTGTCTGTCTACCAACCTGTAAAATGTATCACCCTTCGCATTTCCTTAAAGTTGATGAAGGGCTGTCGTTTCCCTCCACGTAACGTGAACGGATAAGCCATGGGTTTATACCCCTACATTAGTGACTCATCCAAAGCAGGATAAACTCCACACTTATAATAAAGTACGATCATTTGTAATAAAATGTTTTTTTAAAAAAACATATACAACTTCAAACACACTTTATATACAAGGATTAATGAAATAATGACAATAAAATTGGACAATTTACAATATTTATTAATTCATCAAGTGTTCAAGCAAAAAAAAATAAAAATCTTTAATTCATCGATTTTCAAAGATAAGCTCTTTTCACCAGAGGAGCAAAACAGTTGTGTGTGTGAGTGTGTGTGCGCACACAAAAATAAACACTTTATAATTAATAAACATCAATGCGTTGTGAACACTTATTCTAAATTTCGTAAAAATGGCAAAGCAAAATAAATAAATAATGAAATCCAAGAAGAAAATGTTTTACTCACCCCCGGTCTTTTCCACTCGATATTCCCAGGAGGTGGTCGGCTGTAGAAAAGAGAGGACCAATTTGTGGCAAATTCAGGATCCTGGAAAAGAATCGACTTCTTTCGACATTCTCGCCTTAATTTGTGAAAATGCTGGTTTTTGAAGTGGACAACCTTTTTTTTCACCATTCTGAAACAGGAAAAGAAAATACATAAGTGAGAGTGTGTGGTCGGCAACACTGAATATTCAAAAATTCACAAGAGTAACATTTTAAAGATTTATTTAATTGTTTTCTTAACTAACATGGATATTTTTTAAATTTGCCTTAAATAGAGCCGAGTGAGACAAACTTACAAAATACCAGGGGTTTTACCCCGCCCAATAAACCGGTATTGTCCGGGCCTTCGGGTCTGGATTTACGCCGGTCTATCGGTTGTCCGTTTTGTGCAGTTCTAGGAGGTGCACCCTCCCAGGCTTTGCCTTCTCACCGTTTGAGAGGGGGTTAGTTTATTGCTAATCGCCTGAGGCGCCCCTACCGAGGAATGCCGACGGGGCTGCCCAGGCAATTTTTAAATAGCCAGAGTGCTCAAATTCTCGAGCGCTGGTTTTTTCCCCACTTTCCGACCTTGTGTCACATCTTACCTTGTGGGAGGAAGATAAATAGAACCAGGACCTCAAAAAATGACTTGAAAACAACGTTGGCCCATAAGAGAAATAAACATTATACCGATTGTGGTAGTAGCAACTCGTTTAATCAAACAACATCTTAAAAATGCTCATACACAATTCATGGAAGACCAAACTGTAACGAAATCCAGATAGCAGCTCTTAAAGGGAGAAGGTCATTCCTTAAAAATCCCTAGGATATAAATGATCTCATAAAGAGATCAAATGTTAGACCCAAGAGGGGCCCTCTGATCTCTAAGAATTAACTGATCTAAAATTCCGATAAGTAAACACATAAATGAGTATTTTTTTGTTTTATATTTTTTCTGGCATATCAATCAATTTTGTGTTATTGGATGCCGAAACATAACAGCTGTTGTATACGATTCATTGAACACAAGTTGTTACTTTCCCTATAGATTGAGAGCTGCGTCTTAATACATTTTCAACTGCATTAGTGCTTAACTCAACATAAAAGGTCCGATATGATTGCAACTGGTTATAGTCGATCTCATAGTCCGCACTGTATCTAGTACACGAATCACATACTTCAAACATTTATTAACAAAATAACGTGCTTTTTACCGCCCTAAATAGGAATACTATCTTTTTATAAAATTACAATCTGCAATTTTTCCATAATTATTAAAAATAAGTATTCTATATCAAAATTATTTTAATATAATTAAAAATAAATAAATTAGCGATTTAAACCGATAGAAAATAATATTTTAAATAGTAAGTATTCATAAAAAATACCGATATCTTTTTTTGGAATAAGAAAAAGGCAGATAATGAAAATAGGTTTTATAAAAGTAATCATAAGATGTGAGCTTAGAGGCGGTAAATACGAAAGAAAAATAAATTTAAAATATTTTAGTATTTAACATTGGGGCAGTCGGTCTCGAAGAGAGATGCCGTCTGGGAAGAAACAACAAAGATATCTGTCGGAGGAGGCGTCAAGCAGTTAACGAACGGAGTATTAGTGACCTTTTCTCTCTGTCGTATACGCCGACAATATAACAAACAAATAAGACGGACTAGTTGGAATACCCATTATGGGTCGGGCTCATACACACGTGGCACATTTCATAAGAGACCAGGCACGAAACTAATGGAACGCAATCAAAAACTTTCATAATCTAATGAAAAAAATAGAGAATAAACAACGGAAGTTAGTCTTCAAAAAGTTGTCATCTTGATGAGTTCGATCCCCATCAGAGGACCTTTACTGAAAACATTGACTGACATCTGTAGAATAGATGTTATATTATTCTGTTACTTATAGTTAAGTCGTATTCAAATCAGATAAAATAATAAATTAAGACGGAGTAAAGGGTCATGTACCATAACATACCTGTTTAAGAAGTGTTAGAAGTTTGACCCCCAAATACTTTAATTCAGTCAAAAATGCAACTATATGAAAATAGAGCATATTCTACTACAGTTATAACGATAAAACATTTGTATTTTTATATTTGCCATGTTTTGAGAGTCGTAAAATGATCAAAATTTGCTAAGATTCAGAAAATCGCCATCATGAGTTGAATCATGGGTTGAATCTCATTAAAATAAGTGGAGATTGCAAGCGTCATCAGAGACCTCTTTAAAGAAGTAAAAAGTTCGGTTGAACCTCTTTAGGATAATCTGAACAGGTAAAGTATCATTGTTAACAAATGTGAAGACGCCACTATTTGTCTTTTGTGTACTAGGTGTGTCTGAAAAGTAACGGGACTGGTGTGAACCAATTTATTTTAATTACAAAAAATCAAAACACAAATTTGTATGTTTTCGTCTTTTAACTCACCTCTTTGAGTCTAATTCACATACCCATCCTTCTCTGCCATGCAATTCTGGAAGGATTCTTCTGATATTCCACATAGGAACAAGATCAAGTGGATAGGGGTTGTTTCAGCCCAGGAAATGCCGGGTGCCCACGACACATAACAATTATATACTGCCTATATATCTTGTTTAATGATAACAACTTTTTATTATAACCTGGAGGATCTGCCGACAGCGATATTTAACAGAAATTGTTGGAGGGAACGAATCGGGAGAGTGAAAGACAAAATCTAGACCTGATTGATATTCATTTCCTTTTCGATTGGCACAATGAACATCAATTCCCTTTTCGGAAAATAGATAACTTAAATGGTTACGTGTACTTCAGCCGAGTGAGACTCATGCTAAAAGCTTAGAAAGTTAAATACATATGTAACATGCATAACACATCACGCCGATACTGAATAACAAACTTAACTTCAAAGCACACATAGAGTATCTGCGACAGAAATGTCAACAGAACCTAAACCTGTTCAAAACAATATCCAAAATGAACTGGGGCGTAGACCACAAGACCATGCTTAGAATATATAGGTCGTACCTTAGAACGAAACTAGATTATTGATTCTCAATCTATAGTAATGCATGCACATCATATCTAAAAAAATTACAAACAATATACCACGAAGACCTTAGACTAAGTCTTCTGCACACCACCAATACAAAGCCTGTACATCGAAGCAAACGAACTACCACTGATTCTTCGATGGGAAGAATTATAATCCAATATGCAATAAAACTCTAATCTAACCCAAATAACCCAACATAGCAAAAATTAACACCATCCAACCCAGTCATCTATAGAACATTAAACCTTCAGCTATCTTGCCATTTCGCGAGAACCCCTTAAAACACATATACCAAAATGCCAACAACACTGAATTACTCACAATCAGCAACTTCTTCCCATGAACAATTACCAAACCATACAGAGACCTAGCAATAAAACAACAAAGAAACACTTAACTTACTCTAACTCCAAAAGACATATTCAAAAAATTCAAAGACAAATACTCAGACTACACTGCATTTTACACTGATGGGTCTAAAACCACAGACTGAACACGAGCAGCAGCTATGAACATGAACAAACACAAACTAATCAGACTGCCAAATATTTTTTCAATTTTAATAGCAGAATTAAAAGCAATCATGATGGCACTAAATATGATTACAAATTCAGAGACGACCAAGTCAATAACATTCTCAGATTCTCTATATAGCCTAGCGGCAATTCAAGAGGCAAATCAGCATCGCCCATATGTACAGAGACAACTAAAAACATACCATAACCATGTTGTCTCTGGCAAAACAGTGATTTTATCATGGGTGCCTTCTCACGTGGGTATTAAGAGCAACCAAAAGGCTGCCACTCTAGCAAAAGTAGCAACCAACATGATGATACCATAACTTAAACTCCCATACACAGAATACCAAACGAAAATTAAACCATAGATATAAAAAAGGCAAATAAATGGGACATGTTTCCAAATAATAAACTGTATAAAGACCAACCTGAAGTCAAATCAGAACCTACAGAATCCATGACCAACATAAGATGGGATATAGCACCCTTTGATGGCAGACACTCACAGTAAAACTCTCTTCTATTTAGACGACACGTTTTACATCAGTGTAATAAAATCTACTGCTTGATATGCACGTGTTTTCGTTCTCTCTATATTAAATCTATCTATACTAACCAAGAGTCTCAATATAACATACCTACCTAGCGGGACACTCGGAGTTTCATGCGAATACTGAACACGGACCCTTGCATGCTCTTGCTGCCAGCCCTTAATCTTTTATTACTACTTTTATTCTCATTTTTTACTTTCGAGAAGTATCATTTTCAAGTTACAAATAAAAAGTAAACTATAGACTTTGTTGTTTATCGTTGTCTGGCGTGAATGCAAACCGCATGATATTATTGTAAAATAAAACAACCTAATACGAAATTAATTGGATTCCTCGTAAAATGTCAGTCGTTGTGTCTGATCTTGGTATAGGGATGCTTTTTTCCACTTAGGTCCATAGTCAGAGATACCATTAAAAGGTATATACCTTATATTAAAAATGCTGAAAATTAACTATCACAAGTAACAAAGTTGTTATCTCCTTATTCTGATTTTTTTACAGATTGATTTTATCATGTTTTGAAATTATTTAGAATAAGTGCACAGCATTTTATAAACTCCCTTTACAACGAGCCTACACGCACATACGCAAACACGTACCAACATAAACGCACAATCACACGTATTTGTAGGTGAGTATTATTGAGAAAATATAGGCCAGAGTTCCCGACTCACTCAACGTAAATTTACTTGACTGATTCTATATTTAAGTGTTGGCACGACGTCAAGATTTATTGTTACTATCCGCGCCCAATCTCTTTTGAATTTCCCTTGGAAACGATGAAGATGGAATTAAATAACACGTAGTCGAAGAAACAAACTATAAAATGTGCGTTTACTGTTGATTGGCATTGGAAGTTCATGCATCGCAATATTTGCATCAACTTCAACTAAATGTCTTTTATAGGTTCGCTAAACTAAAATCTTTTAATTTGTTCAGGCTTTGGCGTGTGTGCCTTTTGTTTATATATTGACCTTTGTATTACACAACATTTGCTTTTTTCATGAAACTAGAATATGAATTTCACTTTTGTAAGTTTAGTTTAAAATGGTGAAAGCGATAAGTGAAAACTCACAATGAAAACATCACCGCATTCATTTGAAACTCAGTTGCAAAGTAGTTCTCGTGTTTGTACAGACATTATTGGATCACAACGACTATAGCTATTTATTCTACTTTGATTTCATTTGATAATTGATGAACTATGACCTATCTGTTTAGATATTCTTCTTGCATAACTAAAAAAAGTCTCTTTACTTCTATATTATTATTATTATTATTAGTATTGTATAATACACTTAGTCAAAAAGTGAGATCATCCGATAAGCAAAGATGGTGATGGTGATTGATTTAATCTGATGTATCTAAAATACACAATTTCGACTATATTCATTTTAAAATGAATTGTTCCCAAATCAAAGTATATCAATCCGTCGACTAAAACAGAACAATTTTAAATAAATACATTTTAAAAAGTGACATTTGTGTTATTTATTTGACAAATATTAAACTGACGATTACTTTTACGGTAAGAGTACAGAGACTATTTATTGTTTTAAAAATAATTAAATTGCTACAAATTTTAATAAAAAAGGAAAATAATTTTAAATAAATAAATATAGAAAATACATATACGTTTTGATTTACAAAGAATATTTAACTGACAATGTCAATTATTTTTACGAAAAAAAAGTCATGTTTACTCAATAGTATTGACCCTTAGAGACATTTATTAATTGAAAAATGAATATTATTATTAACAGTAAATTATACAAATTGATGGAGAAAGCACTGTGGAATTTCACAGGGTTCCGCTAGTTTGTATTATTATATAGAAGTAAATTAGACAAGCGAAGAGATACTGCCAATTTGGAACGTCGTATCATTGAATGGCGATAAAACAAAGACGGTTGTACATTCATGATCGAAACTTAGGGTCATGCAGATTCACGTAAATTTTGTACACTTCTAGAGGGCTCTTCGGGGGAGCTAGTTTTCTCCACATTAAACGGAACTTATGTCATATCCATCAGTCATGGGAAGCTCGTAAATACAAAGTCAAAATACTATTGTTCTAACCTTTATAGGTTAGATAAGAACAATTTTAAAAGTTAACGTGCGAAGAGACGCTGTCGATACAATCTGCGCCTATTCAATCCGAGCTTTTAACAATGAAAATGCTATTTTAAATTGAAATGTGACAGAACAACCAACCTATCGCAGGATCTACTAATAATAATTGTGTATATAAATAAATAAAACCTCTGTTTTATGGGATTTAGAATATTCCATGATTAATGAAATACAAAGAAAAATAACAGTTCCGTTTCAAGTTCGTTTTCAACGCTAATGCATGTTTTTGTTGTTTATGTGCGCAACAGAAAGAAATACATTTTACTTTTCCCTCTGTCGCCAAAGAATTGGAATAAAAAAGTAAGAGAAAAGAAAAAATAAGTAAGGAAGGAAAAAAAGAAAAAAGGAGGAAAAAACTCCTTTTTAGAAAGAGAATTTAGTTGTGAGATAATTTGTCTGGAAGAACATCAGGATGAAGAAGATACTTAGGTAGAGTTAGCCGTGACGTCTGGGCGCATCTGACTGGAATTGAATGTTGAATAAGAAAAGAGTCAACATATCTGCACTAAAATATACATCAACTTTATTCAAAGGGAACACTGGAATGTAAAGAGAGTTTTTGGTAGGCTGGCTTTTGTCAATAAGAGAATGTGGCATCCTGGAGTTTCATCTCGACTGGACGCTTCTAGCAAAGGGTCGAAAACCGGATAATACGTCTTGTGATGAGATCGACTCAGGAACTGGATTGTCTTTCGAATTAACTTGCTGAGCGCGCATTGATTTGCTGCGTCTGCGACGTTGTGCCATCACGTCTACACAGTTATATAAGTCCAGAAGCTACTGCGCATGTACCAAGCCCCATCACAATTCAATCTAGCGCAAGATATTTCGCGTACGTATTTGAAGGGCCCTTTTTAAGGGTTCTACTTTTAGGGGTCGATTTTGGGGGAGAAACAGTTTTAGAGAAACATTAAAACGAAACTGTTTTAGGTAATACTCAAATGTAAAAGAGCGAGATAAATCTTATATGATAAACACAAACAAGAGGTATTTTATATATGTTTAAAATGGAAATTTACATAGATAGGAAAACAGAATGTTTGTTAATATTTTGAGAGTCTTTGCAGAACAAATTAGAATTAGCTGAACTATCGGGGAAGTCTGAGTCGAAAATGTAAGGGCCGTGAATTATCCACTCGTCTGAAAAATCGTAATATAAACTTCCCCACTCAATTACAAAAATTACATTTGATTGAAAGTTATTAATAAAAGTTAATGTTCATTTTTTTTCTATTGTAGAAAGTTTAGTAAGAATTGGTATGAGTATTCAAATGAAGATTAAATAAGTTTATATATTTGTTTTCGATGAGCAGACGACAGGGTGAAAGAGTTCACGCCTTGCGTATGTGTGCGCGTTTGTGTCAGAGTAGGTATGCTTATGACTGTGTGTGTGTGTGTGCGTGAATGGAGGAATGCATTATTAGCTTTTCCAACGCCCGACAGAGGGGCGCGGGAAGCTACCGAAATGTCGATGTTAGATCTGTCGTGGATTTTTGCGCAAACTGTTTATTGAAGAAACAATCTGGCTTTTTATGCACTCGAGGTGGATCAAAACAGCAAATTTGATAAATTCGGAGAAATGCATCTGATTAGTCAACAATGTTTTTATTTGGTTTTATTAGTTCAGGCAAGCTATATGCGTAGAAACGATTTTAAGCATTTTCATTTTATGGCACCGAAGAGTAAACTTCGTCTCTACACATGTAACTGCTACAAGAAAAAAGTGAAAAAGAGAAAAGCAGAGAAATAAATTATTTCTCTGCTTCTTCGTTTTCCTCTTTTTCTCCGAAAAAGAAACTAAATATTGTATTATTTGTTGCTTTATTTTCCATACATGACAAAAGACACGAAAAAACGAAAGTTGGAAAATGAAACTATAGAGTTTCCCTGTTATTTGTTAAATCGTATTTATAGAATAACGAGTTTCACGAGTCAGTTACATTCTATATTTTCAAATAGAGAATCGTGTCAGGTGACTGCAACTTTGGCTGAGACAACTTTCACTTAACTTTTATAAATAACCAACAAAACATTCAAATATAAAAGATATGCAAATCATATCCGGAATAAAAAGGGAGAAACGATATTTACATTATCACATCTTTCAGACTGTTGTCCTCATCTTCATTGTAAAAATTCACATCAGTTCGACCGCTGTACTCTCCGGACTTCTTCACATGCTATTTGTCGAGATGGACATTTTAAAGTAATTCTTTTCTTAATACTAGACCATTCCTGACCCGTTTAGTCAGTATTTTTAAAGCGTAGTGCATATTCTTATACAACACTTCATATTTTCTGTCAGCGGTCAGGGAAGCAGGCTGCTAGATTGAGGCTATTTAAATTTTGTTTCAATCCAGAGTGCTCCTTTTTAAGACCTTGTGTCTAACTTTGTCTTCATGGGTAGGCAAATAAATAGGAACTTTGACATTGGTTTTACAAGGAAGTGTTTACTTGAAAGTAGATGACGCCATAAAGGATGAATTGTAGTGCTTGCCAAATTTTGAAAGTCAATATATATATTTCTTTCTTCCTCCCTCCATCTCTTCCCCTCTCTCTTACGCTCTCCTATTCCCTCTCTCATTGTTCCTGTTACTTACCTCTCTTCCTTTTAATTATTTAAATCATTCGCCCGATGCCACTACTTACGCCATTCATCCGTTCTCTCACAATCATGGTTTGATGGATGACGTCATCATTTTGTGACATCATCCATTGTGCATGGTAATCCCTGGAGCAATAATAAGATGCAGGTGTGTAAAAATAATGTTAAAACCAGCATTTCCCAACATAAGTTTATAGTAAGTATGGGATTAAAGTAGTTGAAACTTCTATCAGAAGTCAAGAGTTTACTTTGCAAACAGGAAGTCAGTAGCGGATAAGCTGATGGGATCTTTCGCTTTTTTTCTGGACTGAAAGAGAGAACGGTTGTGCTTTGGGAAGCTGCTCCAATTCCCCTATGTGGGATGCGTTGGGGTATTATCTATGTGTACTGTATACTGAAGAAGATAAAGAAAACTGGAACCAACTGTTAAACCACGATGATTAAGACAACTACCAAAAAGAAAAGGAGATAGAACATATTACTGCTACGTATTATCAAAACAACAAGACTGTTAAAGACTCGAACTGGCTACGTGATGAATCGCTGCGCAGATAATCTACTGACATAAAAAATAGTCTCCGTAGTGCTACAGTTCCATTTTCTATTTGAAAACGATAACGTCATCCAATGTGCACGGGGACAATTAAGCAAACAAAAAACGTAAGCAAGAGCTAAAAAGTTTTAGTATATATATATATATATATATATATATATATATATATAATGTCAATAACGGAAGAATATTTCATAAAAGGAAAACTTTCTCATAAATTTTCATTTGTTTTGCAAATGATTATTTCAATTTACTAAAAAAAATAAAATTGACTAATAACTTCGGGATTCACAAATGTTCCTAAACTTTACATCCATGTTATGAAAGTCGCCGGCTCATTAAAGGGAGACAGGTTTTGAACAGCCCCAAGATAATAATATGTGGGGGTGTATTAATAGTTTAGTCTATTGTTTATTTGTTTTTTTTACTTCACCATTTTTCTGTATCAAATTGAACCGTAAAGTCAATTTACAAATAAAAAAAAAAAATCACGTATTTATTAAATTAAAAAAAAAGTAATTCCTGGTGCAGAGTTTAAAAGAAAATGCCTTCATTACTTTTACAATTTTCCTAAAAACAGGGTCCAGCAAAAGTCTATGAATGCCACGAGAAAGGGGGTTGCATATAAGTTCTAATTATTATTTTACTATGAAAAATTCGCAGGATATTATGGTTTATAATTGCTATAGAATGGTAAAGTGTAATTTGAAGTTGTTTTTAAAATTGCAAAAAAGCTATAAATAAATAAATGGCAGATCAGAGTTATATCAGACTGTGATTTAGTGTTGAAGGAAAAAAATTCTTACACATGTTTCTGGAGAAAATTCACAGCATACTTGAACAAAATCCAAGTTATCATATGAACACCCCTGTTTTCAGAGATGATTGTCAGATGTAAACTTCATAACATCCAGGTAAAATAGCTTTTAGATAAGTATCAGAGTCATTAATGACGATGGTAATATAACCCATCTTAACACTAAAAACAAAAACAAAAGTAAACTGCTCAGAAACAATCGGATGCACATCAAAATGTCTTTTTGAGAAAGATTTTCAGATTCTAAGATAAACCTAGACAATAAATTACAAGAGATTACAAAAAAAAGAAATAACTTAAATGGAGCCTGGAAAACCAACATTTTCTTCCATATTCCATTTTAAAATTCTCTCTCTCTCAAAAATTGTCATCCACAGAAACAAACGACACTACAAACAATACAGAAGCATCACCTCTTCAGTATTCCTAGTGACAGCTGTATTATCCTGACACTAATATACGGCCTCCAAACGGTTTCAAACCTAGGGATGTTAACTAAATCCGCATATTGCAGATTTATAACTTGTATAAGCTGACTTTCATCGATGGAAAATTCACAAAATACCAAAGTCGTGAAACAGAAAAGGGAGATCATCAGCAATTTACCATGCAATCGTTTCTGAGATTTAAAGACAGAACAAATATATATATATATATATATATATATATATATATATATATATATATATACTAGCAGTCCTTCCCCGTTTTACCGGAAGTGTTTTGACTTTCGTGTTTCTTTTCTTTTGTTCAATGAAAGTATATTTATAAAAATAAACTGTTTACATCTTTTGGGTAAAGTTAAAAATTAAAAAAAAAACCCAAAAACAAACAAACAAACAATATCGCGAAAAAAAAGTTAATTTGCGACGGAAAGTAAAAATACCCATCGGCAACGCTGGATAGTAACTCGATTGTTCCCAATACAGATTTTTGTGGGGGTGGGGTAGATTAATATCTCAACAATAAACTGACCTTGTGTCTAATTTTAAAGCTGGGAATGAAGCAAGTAAAAAAATGTTCCTGTCTGTGTCAGTGGATAAAAATCCTCCTAGACTGAGGCAATTAATATAGTTTCCCCAGTAAATCAAGAGTGCCCCATTTTGAAGAAACTAGTTGTTCTTTCGCACATTAAATCCGATATTTTGTCTGTCTTCATGCGATACAAGTAAATATGTATACATTTAAAGATAAAATAATCAAAAGTATTTTCGTAAATCGATAAAACCCCTTTGTGAGGGAACTCGTTATATTCCTCCTCTCCACCTTAAAAAATCAACATAACTTGCAAATATATATATTAAAGAAAAAATAGGGGAACATTTCTATGGTAAATCAAGAGAGCACTTTCTGATAAAGTCGCACTCCCCACATACATTAAAAACCGACCTTGTGTCTAACTTTGCTCTCAGGTGCAAATAAATGTGGACTTTTCAAAATCAAGTAATCAAAGTTCAATTCGTGTGGTTTGCACTCGACATAAGAAAATGGTAATAACAAAAAAGAAAAATGGTTGACTTCGTTACGTTTTAACATTTCGTTTATTTTTTTTCGGGTTGCATCTTTGTCGGAGGGCGATATTGTTTCTATGTACAAAAAAAACAAACTTTAATACAATAAAAAGTAATAAAAATACGTTTAACCTACGGAAATGGATAGCTGTAATTTATTTTAATATATAATGAACCTTTTGTGTGTATTGTTAGGAAGCAGCTAGCAAAAATGTACGTTAGAAACGCGTTTTTATTTTGTTTTCAGACCATGTTTTCATTTTAGTTTTCTAATAAAGAATTGAAATTGTAAGCGCATTTCGGTTTGAAAAGATTGCTCTTTCAGACATTACCTTCGCCTTCTTAGTGTAAATGTTCATTGCACGTTAGCGATAAGTTAACAAGAAGATCGTTTTCTATCAAAATGTTTTCACTCGATAATAATTAATGGTTGATTAAGACAGTGCTATGAGTAAGCACGTTTCGTTTATAATGCTTGTAAATGTGTTTCATGCAGTTACGCATATGTGAGTGAACACAAACAGCTCTTCTATTTTATTCCTTAGACATGTTAAATTTATATGTTAGAAGTCTCTTGAAAAAATAAAACTACTATAAGCTTGTATGCTGGAAAGGTCGTAATGAGTTTCGTTCTTTTCGAAAACATGAGTAAAAATCAGTTGTAAACGCTTACCTTATTTCCTATGTAAACACCACCATAAAATGATTAAGAAATCTCTGCTCACAAGGTAATTAATGTGTTTGTTAAGTAGACGCCATTTGCAAAATGGAGTCAATTTGGAAAGCTACCCGAGGTTCATACACTTTTTGCAAGTCTGTTTATAGAGCGAAAATAATATTATAGTATGAACCTTTTAAAAAATTTAAATCCATTAATTATACCAAGAAAATAAATAAAACAAAATCCGACAAATAATTTTAAACGTTTATTTATTATGTTTACAATTAATTTTAGGAATCAGAACTACGTTTCAAAAATTGATGCAAATAACGGGGGTTAATTATATTTAAGCTAAATCAAATATATTTACGTTGCTTGAATCTGTAATAAATCAAGAATTTGTTAACAACCTTTTTAGCTATGGAATATCTGGAAATGTTCTCTCAACCATAAACTCCTTTCTCTCCTATAGGTCTGTAAATGTAGTCATTTGCGGACAAAAGTCCGAAAAACATAGTATCAATGTCGGCATGCCTCAAAGATCCATTTTGAGCTCAACCTTCTTCTTGATTCTCATAAATTGTCTTCCAAATCATATTCTCAGATCATTCATTATTATCTATACAGACAACACAACTATCTATCGCAGAACTTCGAAGAACATAGATGATCAAGATCTTTCTGACTCTCTCCCTCTCCCCTTCCTTTCTCTCTCTCTTTCTTCAGACTTGGAGCACGCGGTATAATGGGGAAAAATGACTTATTACTTTTAACACCTGTAAAAGAAAGCTTCTTTTCTTTTACCACTAGCGTTCGGATCCTCATCCCCAGCTGAAATGAATGATTCTCTCTCCGAGGAAGCCCCCTTTTTGATAAGCTCCTAGGATTGACTTTCAGTCCTGAAATGGAATACTTATATCAAATCTGTTACTAAGGTCACTGGAAAAATGATTGAATCATTCTACCGTTCCAGAAAGAACCTCACCCCTGAAGCAATGCTATACTTGTATTAGAGCCAGACAAACTTAAGATGGAGTATTAATTAGACTATATTAATTAATTAGACTATATTAATTAGACTATATCAATTAATTAGACTATATTAAATAATTAGACTATTTTAATTAATTCGACTATATTAATTAGACTAGATACGTCTTAAGATGAAGTACTGCTGTAATAGTTGGGCAGCATCCTTTCCTGTTTTGATAGAGCACAACACCGACTTCGCAATCTAGTGGGGGGTGGTCGCTTCTCTTCGATGCAGCCTCTTTTACAAAGAAGAAATGTTGTTATCCTCTTTCTACTGTATCGTTATGTTCATAATAGGTGCCCAACTGAGGCCCAATCTCTGGTACCCCCTATAAAACATTCACAGCAAGAACTTGTTAGCTGCAACCACATCAAATAACTTTCATTTAAAAAAACAAACGGAACTTCCATGAACAAAGTTTCTTACTTAGAACATCCCATCCGTGGAACAAAATACCACGAGGCTGCTTTCCAACCGATTAAACATAGTTGTTTTCAAGTATAATGTAAAGAAATGCTTGTTGAGCCGTCCTCTTAGATAATGAATTACTCTTAAGTAATCTTCTGCCTGTCCCACTCATTGTTTTCAATCCTCTCGTGGTGGCGATCATCGTCCAACTGAAAATCTCTTTTAGTGCCCCCCCCCCCCGATGATCCATTAATAAAAATAACAACAAAAAAAACGTACGTTAAACTTGATCGGAGTAAATACTAGAAAATAAATAAATGATCCGTCCGGTCGTATATTTTTGCTAGTAAATGTAACGCTCATGTCAATCTTTTAATTAATGAATGCAGTTAATGAAAATAGATTTTCATTCATAAATTAAAAAAAAGACGAGATAAAACAAATCACAGTGATATAATATTCAGCGTAATAAAATAAGGATTGAATATTTCCTGATTCGTTTTTTTAAACAAAGATTTCAAATTCTGACTTCGGAATCAACGCGTCATCTTACGCACACGTAGTCGCTATTTTACATGCTGTGTTATCGTGGATAACACATAAGTGTGTCGGAAGAAAGAGCAATAAACAATAATAAAGAAACATTTTGATTTACATACATGTACATTTATTCACAGATAAACAGTTTGTCGAAGACAAACATAAAAGAAAACATACATCAATAATAAAAGGTTCCAAATACAATAAGAAATAACACATGTTGTTGGGGTTGGAGATAAAGAACTATACATGAATAATGAATAAGTAAATATTACTTACTTTGTGTTGTGTTTTCCTCAAAATCTATGAGACTGCTATTAGAAGACTCAACCTAGAGGTAAACTTTGCTAGGGTTCTGGAAGGTATTCTCCTTGTGTTGCATTTCTGCTGTGCAGATAAATTACGACAAACACTGATGTATAAAAATATAATGATATGTCTTTATTGTCTGTCAGTGGCGGTGAACGAGTGGGGTCAGTGAGGAATGCTTGCACAGAATGAATTGACGGAATAGTTTTCTCGAACTCGATCGCCAGTCGACAGTCGATCTCAATTTCGAGTTAGTTTATATAATAATTTGTGACACCCACCCATCTACCCGTAAATTAAGATCATACCCACACTGCAGAGTATTAAATTCATAAGAAACTCATAGATTTGTCAGCGTAGTCGTCACCCCATATTTCTTTAAGGGTCACGTGGATTGGCCTAAAGATATTCTCGATCACTGTTCCCTTAGGGGGTCATGTGAGCCAGTCGATATAAGCTCAAATATTTACGGTACCCGCCTCTTTTCCATATTCACTACTATGGTCAACGTTAGTTAAAGGTTGACTGCATCAAGAAACAAGACCCCAGACGACCGTCGCAAGCGAAGCTTTCCTCCCACAACTGAAAGAGCCAGCGATGTGCACCTGTTATCAGAACATTTCTTCACATGAGATAAGTTCCATAAACCCTCATTCTGTATATTTACCTTTTACTCTTTGTGCACTGTTCTTTATTACTTTCCTAAATAAAATTGTTCAATCACTATACACGGTTATGGTTCATTTTCTTCAAAGGCTGTCGCTCAGATTCAATATTCTTCACTTATCTTCGAGTAAAATTTCTATTTTCCTCGTTTTTTTTCTTATAGGGATTAAAATTTCCCATTATAGCGAAAGCTCTGGAAAATGTGTGTGTAACATAGAATACCGCCTCTCATTTTGATAGAAAAGCCGCATCCAGTGGAGACGTATCCCTAATATCGAATATCTCATAAATCTCGTCTTGTGACACAAATTATTGGATCGTGGAATGTGCGAACTTTTAAACTAATATGACTATCTCCGACCAGAGCGTAAAACTGTTTTTGTTTTTAAAGAAGTTTCTAGTTTTCATATTGATATTTCTGCTCTAAGGAAGACACGTTTAGCAGACAATAAAAGACAATAGAAAACTTGCTGAAATCAGTCCCGTATGAATAGAGTGTTTGGAAATCGATGGTATAACTTTAGGATTGTGCTCTATATGCAGGTAGGTCCTAAAATGCTTGGTTTCTGAGTTATATGTCCTATACACAAATACTGATCTACGTTCTTTATTGTAGCCTCGGTCTTTTCAAGACTAAGGTCAATAAGCATCTCCTGTCTGTGCAATACTCATCTTTCGTTCTTGTTAGCTCCTTACATGAAGTGGCTTCATGCCTGGTCTGGAGCGATTTCCATAAAAACAAAAACAGCTAGCATATGTGTGGTATAGTGCCCTGTTGTTTCTACATTCACCCAAATACAAACAATTATAAAGGGGATTTAAATGTGTGCGAGTATATCTTCTAAGTGAATAAATGCGAAAGTTTTTTTCATTTATTACTCCTATATTACCATCAAAACGGATTACTGTTATTTAAATCAATAATACAACATAACATTTTGAAATTATATATTGTATATAATACAGATGAACGATTAAGAGAGGGTCCTTTGAATGCCGAATTGGCCTACTTATTTATTAAACAGTTCATAATGAATTAATGTTTGGTATTATTAATTTGTAATTGGATTGTCTTATTTTTACTATAAATATAGGCAATAGTTTCGTGTATATTAACAGTAATTAATTAAAGTTAAAAAATCGGATAAATTTCTAAAATACCTTAAGTTAAACTACCAGTGCTTAAACTGCAAGGCATACGTAGGGACAGAAAAAGGAGGGAGGTAGATGGTGTCTGTCTCTCTCACTCTCTCGCGCCCTTCCCCTCTCTCTGTTGTCCTCTTTTTGCAGTTTTTAGATTTTCCGGGAAAAATACTTTTTTTAATTAGCTAAGTAAATGCCTGTAAAGTTAAACAACAAACTTATTGTTTAATGTATACAAACTTCTTTTTCACTATTCAAATGGAAACAAAAGTTTAGTAGCACTGATCTGTCAAAATTACGACAAAAATAGATTCATATTTTGGTATAATTGTAGATTAACATCCCCTTTTCGAATCCCACTTTCCAACTCTTGTGTCTAATCTTCCACTTTGGGAGGGAGATAAATTACACTTACCCACTAAAACACTCCACCTTCAACCAAAAACAAACAAAAAAAAATAGATTCTACTCTTGTAGGCGATTACATGTGAACACTCTGAAAAACTTGTCGGAAAGAAGAAAAGAAAAAAAAACATGATTACTTTAGAATTCAAATTAGGGGATCAGTTTCGTATATAAATTCAATGTAAAATGATACCTCATTTCAGTCTAGCGTCTTAGGGCAATTACCTAAATTCTCTTATGAAATGGGAGCTAAATCCGCTGCGTGTCGTTTTGGGGGTTGGGTCTACATTTTTAGGCGATAAAGTGTGGTTTTATGAGCTTGTTACTACGACTTAAGGTTAGTGGTAAACAAATTTGGTTAATGCCCTAAAAGGTTAGAATAGGGAACATTTTACGTTAAATATACGAAACTGATCACCCACTCTAAATTCTGAAATATTTTTCTTTCTTTTCGTTTTCCACGGTGTTCACACGTAATCGCCTAAAATAGCAGAATCTCATTTTTTAGTGGTGGGTGATTTAGCGGAAGGTGTTAATCTGCAAATTTAATCATATTTTATGTTTTTAAATCATGTATTCGTCTAACAATAGGTCCCTTTTATTTTAATTTTAAACAATTGATTTTAGTTGTGTTTTCATTTCCCATGAAAATTAAATAAATAACTCCTTTAAAATTAGCTAATTAATTAAATACCTTATTTTTAATGCGTAAATAAAAATGTTAATATTTTGGGTATTATTGTAGATTAACTAGATCAGCTACCCCTCCAAAAAAGATGATATTCTACGTTATTGCGTGTCAATAACCTGAAAAACCTGACCGAAAAAGAAAAGTACACATTTATTTTAGAATTTAGAGTAGGGAATCAGTTTCCCATATGAATTTAACGTAAAATGATTCACCATTTCCGGGCCATTCTAGCGTTTTATGACAGTAAAGCATTTTTTTTTTTTGCTGCTGGAGATACATTCTGTGCGTTATTTTTCGATGGGAGTGCGATCACTTTTATAGGCGATTACGAGTGGTTTCAGGAATTTTCCTGTCGGACTTAAGGTTAGTGTTTAAAAAATATTATTTAAATGCCCTAATAAGTTAGAATGCCCTAAAAAGTAGAATCCCATTTTTTAGGGGGTGGGGGTAATTTAGCTGCGAATTTTAATCTACAAATTTACCAAAGTGTTTTGTTAAAATTATGGAAGTCTCGGAGTAAAAACATTTTTTTAACTATAACCCCCCCTTCCAATTAATAATTGCTGCCTGGGTGGCGTATTGTCTTTGTTCGTATAGAATAAACTCGTCGGAAACCTATGAGAATGGTCTGCTCTTTGATTTCATTAACCACCAAGGTTAACTGAGTCTGGGTTAGCGGTAATTAACACTACGTTCGCGCTACGAATGGCAGTCGAGAAAAATAACATGCACTTGATTAACGGTAAAATCGTACCGAAATACGAAAATAATTTCATGTTTATTTACGTTTATTTTCGTCAAATAAAATTTAATAGAATCATTAAAAATAATTTCGTTTTCGTAAAATTTTGCATGATGGCCATTTAAGTATCCTAAATAGAATTGACTATTTTGCCGGTACAACAAACTATTTATGGACCCATTCTGTCACATGAAAGCGTATTTACATCTGCAGACAACCTACGCAATGAAACTGAAGATCTTGTTGTCAGCAGGTAATACTATTTGTCAACATGTCTTTTTAATTGAAATTCCGCCGTCTTTAATGGCTTTCACAGAAATGTCTCCGAGTTTTCAAAACATAAGTGGATGACTACCATACAAACATTCGCTGAAATCGAACAAGGCTTAGAAACTAGTGCGCACACACATATTTACTATTTTCTGAATGTATATAAAACATATTTTTTCTTCTTTATAATGCCTTCCTGATCAAGTGAATGAACAAAACTGCTGTTCATGAAAAAAACAATAAAATGAAATTTCAATATTACTAAGAAATGATATATTCAAACTTTTTGAACATCATTATGGAAATGAGGCTCATAAGGAAATGTAATGTTCGTACGTATGATATCCCCGTTCACACCTTTTCTAAAAGATGGGATCGCCCGATTGCCGAATATACAATGCAAAAATGTCGCTATTGTGTTGAACGTGAGACTCGAACTAAATACACTTTCTTAGTTTTCGGGCTAAGGTCAGTTTAGTAATACAATAATATTGTGGGGTCAGCGTTCGCGCCGACCATCCATAGAATGGAAATATGTAACAAACACCTACAAGCGTTTTGAAGATAGACCCCCATAACCTGATATATTATGATACTATATAAACCAGATTACTTAGATAAGTAATTTCACGTTGGAAAAAGTTCGAATGCACGGCAGCAGCAATATACAACAGATGAAGGATTCAACTGTGGAATTTTCACAGGTCTCGCTATGAATACTTATGAATAAAAAATCGGATTAAGATCTTTGCGTGTTATACGTATTTAAAAATATTAGATAGAGTCCTGCTCCATGAGGATACACAACCATTGCTCAAAGGTGCGAAGGACGAGTTAATGGCATGTCGTCTGAAATTCCCTCACGTGTGAGAATTCTGAGGAACTGCAGTAATTTCTTTGTTACCCCACCCCTCCCAGTGCCGCTGGCCAACGATAATGAAAAGATATTGTCCCTATTTACTTGCCTCCCCACTTTGACAGAGTTAGACACAAGGTCGGTTTTTAATGTGCGGCAAATCCAGCCCCTCAAAAATGGGCACTCTAGATTGAGGCAAAAATAAAAATCGCCTCAATCTAGAATAGTTTCTCCTGCACTGTTGGAGGACAGGAACAATGAAGTGTCGTATCAGAACACTTTCTTGTGCAAAGTTTGTTTTAATTACATTTATTTGTGAGTGTACTTTGAAAAAAAAGACCCCCAAAAACATAGCATTAATATTAAAAAAAAAAAAAAACAGGAAAATAGTAGTTAATATTTTAGATTAAAAAAACTTTGGAACTATGACGTCATATCTTTAAGAAATGTGACGCTGTTTCAGTTTCAGACACACCATCTTTTAAAGTACGGTTGATATAGTGTTACAAAGTATTTCGAACATTTTTGAAAAGCTCCGATATAGAATTGAAAAAGATTTGACAGGTAGCTGCATACATACTCGAGATGATTATTCGCAAGGAAAAAGAGTAAGAAGTTGTGTCTAGTACTACTTCAGAATCTTATAGAATTACTAGCTGACCCGTCCTAGCGTTGCCCGGGGGTATTTTTACTTTCATTTTTGTTTCGCGTTTGTGTTTTAAACTATGCCGTTTTTTTTTTTACTAAAATATTATTATTTAAAAAAAACTATTTTGAAATTTGAATGTAATTATTATCGTTTAAATTATTAATTGAACCAAATTGTTATGGAACTATAACTAATTCTGTTAAGGCAATTTTTTAATCTCTATTAATAAAATTATTGGATGTGAATAGTTCCTAAATTTTTAATACACGACGATTTGCTTGGAATTTTAAAGCCTAAATTCACGCGTATTCGTATTTACGCTTACGTGATATCTGATCAGATAAGTTTATGAATAAAGATCCGCACACACATGCACATAAATCTGGCATATCGAGTCTTGACTTTGCTAAATAGATAACTGTTATGTAATGTATATACAGAAAGGAACGCTTAGATTCGACTGCCTTGTGCTAGCCACTTGCAGGTATAAACAAAGAGAAAGCAATATGAGATTGACTTTTCAAAACATTATATGAATATACAAGTTCCAGAACACACGAACGAAATAACGTGTGTGCTCAGGGGAAAAGACGAGGACAATTTAGTAGCTGCCTCTTTTCCTTCCGATACCAGACATGTCAGACTTAGAATAACTCACACCGACTTTCTTCCGCCTTAATCGACCAAATAAGATAAATCAACGCCCAATAAAAGGGTGGGAGTTTATTTTCGTAATACCAACATCAAGTGATTATTTCACCCTCCATTTGATTCAACACGACTCTTTCGATGGGCAGCCCCTTCAATGGCACTTTCTTTTCGTATGAAGTTTCTGATAATAAATTATGATTAAAATAACATACCTGGAAATAACATACCTCGGGATGAATTTGAAAGGAGAAAGGGGAAACAAAGAGAAAGAAGTTACTAAAGCGATTAATGATGAAAGGATCTTGTCAATTTCGTTACGGGTTTTTATTTGAAGCGAGAATTAGTGAAAAGTAGACGCCGGGTTAGGTAAAGAGTTTTAGACGTTGATGTTAAGAAGGAGAGGAATCGTACGATGGGAATAAAACAAGGAATTGGGAGGAAACAGATAAAAATAGAGACAGACAACAACCAGCTGGTGAAGTGAACGAATACAGGAAAGTAGACAGCCAACAAGATGTGAAAAAATCTAATTAGGGGTGGTATACTTGTAAGGAATATATATCTTCCACTCAATAATAAAGACCAATGTATACTTATTTGTAAATAAATAAATATAAATCCGTCCCGTAACAAAAGTTAGCGGGTAAAAAACATGCTTTTCTAGCCCCCGAAATAAACCGTTTCAAGTGGTGAGAGGAAGCGATAAAGTAAATAGAAAATAAGAAAATTCCCGCCGCCTGAAATGAATTAGGAAATACATCCTCCTCTAAATAAAAAGGCAACGGTTGGTGATTTGTCTTTATGCTATCAGAAATGATAATGATAATCTGTATATGAAAATTATATTACTGACGTAATTCTATCATTTTATATAAATATTGGTGCGAACACTAATATATATATATATATATATGAAGTTAATCCAACAAAAGATAGAAGAAGCAACTAATATCTTTTAATTAGTGAAACATCCGGATAAAGACTGAAGCTCAATATACTGGATAGAGCATTAATAGCATGATATAAAATGAAAAATAAATTCAGAGTGCATCCTTGGGAGAGTTGGATTCTCCACGAAACTGACACCACGTCTACCCATGACGCAGTGGGAAGCGCATGAATAAACTCATTTAACTCTATTGACTTCCTAGCGTCGCCTTAGTAATACGTTTGAAAAAAAAAATGTCATCGGAACTGAACCAATCTGCCATTACGATGTGAAGTCAGTTGCGTGAGCGGTGATTTTGCATGAAATTATCTCATGCGAAAACTTTAAGTTTGTTTCCGTCACCTCCACCCTTAAAGAAGCACATCAGACATTTAATACGGGTGACTAAGTGTCCAGACTTGCTTTTACCCGGTAACCAAAAGAGGGTGTGTATAGGGTAGAAGTTGAAGTAATATAGAGGTTGACAAACTAAAAGATGGAGTTGTTTACAAAGCATTAAACAATTTGTTTTAATCCTTTTAGGAAACTTTTTCTTATGTCATGTTCGACAAAAACGCTCTGTACCGAACGAATAAGGTCGCTAAATATAAAACAGACAAAGATAAGAGATACGAGTACTATTGTCACATCAGGGGAGGTGGCGCACAGAGCATTTTCTTTTGCCTTGACAGAGTACAAAATCAACTTCTTCATCTAGTGTGGGTGTGTGAGGAAGTGCTCTGTTATATTCTTCACAATCTCCTTTTTCACGGAAGAGATGTTGCTAGTCATTCTCTATTCTATAGTTATTTTCATGGAAGGTGATCGACTGAGCTCAAATCTTTGGTTCTCTCTTGTAAGAGATTCACAGCAAATAACCGCCTTCTCCCACAACTGAACGAATTGCTCTTCCTTTTTATGAGCTTAACATTAAACAGAAGTTCCATGCACAGAGTTTCCTTCCAAGTTTTTCTCATCCGTGGAACACAGTACTACGTGAATACCTCCCCGCAGACTGTAACATCGTTGTCTCTAAATCCAATGTAAAAAATAATTGTAATAAAACGTTCTTATAAGTAATCACGTTTTGTTAATTCCATTCATCATTTTCAAGCCTCTCATGATATTCATCGTTATTCAACTGACAAACCATGAGTGGCTTTTGGCATTGAAAAATGGTGACTCATTAGTACAAAAGAAAACACTCGGCGACTTAATTATTGTGATCTGTTCCCACCTTTTAGCAGCCATTTGTGAAAGGGTCTTTCTTTTCTCTTTTTCTTAAACGAAGGCCCGATAAGCCAGTTTGTTAATCTTAGCAACAACCGTTTCTTTTCTTTTTCCCGCCCTCTTCTGTCGCTCCAGAATATCTTTAAAGAGCAGTCAATGCGTTCCAGATAAACCCGTGAATATCCGCCAGGTAGAAACTAAACATTTATTGAATTATATATATTTAAATACCTTTAAGCATGCATCGTTATACAGCAGCAGCACATTCTTATCAACCTTCTCACATAAATTTATTAATGTAAATCAATAAAATAAGAAACTCTAACTGCATTAGCTACACGATACAATGAAATAGAAGTAAATAGAACAGTCGTGTTACACACACTATGTTTTACATAAGTTTAATGTAAGACATTTTTAATAATTTTACATATTAATGTTTCATTTGACTAATATCAACATTATTAGTTTTATATTAATACAGTATGAATAAAAAAGTCATTTAAAATAATTAACTATTATATTTTTAACTTCTTTCTTTATCATGTAGCAAAGTCATATACCAATCGAAGTTGCAGTGGTGTATTTAATTTCCACTCACAAAGAAAAATATTCCTATACATAAATAATATGTAAAACACCATTGAAACAACACCAACAAGAGAAACAAATAATCACGCAACTTTCTTCAGTCAAGTTTTTATCGTCATTTTAAATATATGTTATATACAATTACAGATTACTTTGCTAAAAGGTGATTAATGTTGACGTATTTAAATATCTACTTCAGAAAGTTAAAGAGGTGTGTTATAAATGTAAATCGATAAGGAAGCAAAAGTTATCGTCTGTCGTCTGCTTTGTTTCCTTTGGTTGGTTAAAACAACAACATGACAAAAATATTTTTGGCAGGTAAACCTTGTTTCAATAGAGAGTGAATTGTAAGTTTATAGTTGTTTATATTTTGAGGTGTATTTTATTTGCTGTTTTGTGGAAAACTTACAAATTGATCAGTTTCGCTTGTTTATTCGTAGACATTAAATCAACTTTTGTCAACCATATACACCATCCACTACAATGTGCTTGTTTATTCGTAGACATTAAATCAACTTTTGTCAACCATCTACACCATCCACTACAATGTGCTTGTTTATTCGTAGACATTAAATCAACTTTTGTCAACCATATACACCATCCACTACAATGTGCTTGTTTATTCGTAGACATTAAATCAACTTTTGTCAACCATATACACCATCCACTACAATGTGCTTGTTTATTCGTAGACATTAAATCAACTTTTGTCAACCATATACACCATCCACTACAATGTGCTTGTTTATTCGTAGACATTAAATCAACTTTTGTCAACCATATACACCATCCACTACAATGTGCTTGTTTATTCGTAGACATTAAATCAACTTTTGTCAACCATATACACCATCCACTACAATGTGCTTGTTTATTCGTAGACATTAAATCAACTTTTGTCAACCATATACACCATCCACTACAATGTGCTTGTTTATTCGTAGACATTAAATCAACTTTTGTCAACCATATACACCATCCACTACAATGTGCTTGTTTATTCGTAGACATTAAATCAACTTTTGTCAACCATATACACCATCCACTACAATGTGCTTGTTTATTCGTAGACATTAAATCAACTTTTGTCAACCATATACACCATCCACTACAATGTGCTTGTTTATTCGTAGACATTAAATCAACTTTTGTCAACCATATACACCATCCACTACAATGTGCTTGTTTATTCGTAGACATTAAATCAACGTTTGTCAACCATATACACCATCCACTACAATGTGCTTGTTTATTCGTAGACATTAAATCAACTTTTGTCAACCATATACACCATCCACTACAATGTGCTTGTTTATTCGTAGACATTAAATCAACTTTTGTCAACCATATACACCATCCACTACAATGTGCTTGTTTATTCGTAGACATTAAATCAACTTTTGTCAACCATATACACCATCCACTACAATGTGCTTGTTTATTCGTAGACATTAAATCAACTTTTGTCAACCATCTACACCATCCACTACAATGTGCTTGTTTATTCGTAGACATTAAATCAACTTTTGTCAACCATATACACCATCCACTACAATGTGCTTGTTTATTCGTAGACATTAAATCAACTTTTGTCAACCATATACACCATCCACTACAATGTGCTTGTTTATTCGTAGACATTAAATCAACGTTTGTCAACCATATACACCATCCACTACAATGTGCTTGTTTATTCGTAGACATTAAATCAACTTTTGTCAACCATATACACCATCCACTACAATGTGCTTGTTTATTCGTAGACATTAAATCAACTTTTGTCAACCATATACACCATCCACTACAATGTGCTTGTTTATTCGTAGACATTAAATCAACTTTTGTCAACCATATACACCATCCACTACAATGTGCTTGTTTATTCGTAGACATTAAATCAACGTTTGTCAACCATATACACCATCCACTACAATGTGCTTGTTTATTCGTAGACATTAAATCAACTTTTGTCAACCATATACACCATCCACTACAATGTGCTTGTTTATTCGTAGACATTAAATCAACTTTTGTCAACCATATACACCATCCACTACAATGTGCTTGTTTATTCGTAGACATTAAATCAACTTTTGTCAACCATATACACCATCCACTACAATGTGCCTCGTTATGTTTTCTTCACACCAGCTCCGTAGAGAGGGTTTTGTGGAAACTCAGAAAAACTGTATCCGACACGATTTCGGATTAATTGGCGGAAGGTCTCTATTTCGGTTCGGGTCGCTGCACAGTGGAACAGGTTGCCAGAAGCCGTGGTCAGCGCGAAGGCGACCAAAACATTCAAAGCGGCACTGGATGCATCATGGCCGCCATCTTTGGATACTTACCCTCACTTGAGCAGCGGAGGATGCATAGGGAGGCGATTCTTGTGTAAACATCTGCAACCAGAATTTAAATATACTTTTCGAGGATTTTTCTTTCCAGCGTATAGTCGTGGTCTCCATGAGACCCAGCAAAAGATGAACCATAGTTGGTTTTGTTTCATTAGAAGAAAGGCAGGATTCCCTACCCGTGTTTCTGCTCGGTGGAACAGCCTACCCGAGGTAGTGACGATGTCTACCATATCCAGGTTTAAAGTTGCCTTGGACAAACATTCAACGGTATATAGAAGTACACATCTTCTAACTGTCCTTTTATACGGCTTGTTGAATGTTGCTCTTTTTTGCCAATAAATTTGATTTAAATAAACATGCTTGGGGGACGCTGTTGTATACGTCCAGCCAACTTTTAATGTTATTGTTTATCAATCATGTTTTTAAATATAGACAAATATTTACTTCAATTAAACATTTACATTTTTCGTTTTTATTCAAAATTAAGTAAATGAATACAAAGCATAAAGCACAATATTTATGTTATATTGTCTTCTTAAACAAGGATTTCGATTAAATAACTGTCCTATTTATCGACAATAATTTAAAGATTGTGTGTGTTTTAAACACTTTTCTACGGTTAAAAATTACCTCTACCCAACTTAACACTTATGTATATTTATACTTACTAGCAAAAATATGCGACCGAAATATGAGATTTGACAGTTATATTATAACTCGACAAAATATTCTCCCTCCGGTCGCATATTAGCTTATATTTTGATAGTTTGAATATACGTATTAAAACGACGGAAACTAGATTTATGGTATTTGTTTGTTTTATCACGTATGAGCGTAGCCATAATGGTTAGAATTATTTATTCACTTATTCCTTTATGAAATTTTAATGTGCTTTTCCGTTGATTTATATATTCTTTAAAACAGTTTAGGCACACATCCAATCACGAACCAAATTTATTAGGAGTGCAATAGTTTTTTAGGAAATAAAGAGAAGGCGAATTATGAATTACGCTACAGTTTTCTTAGCTTAAATTTAAGAGTAATTACTTTACGGTTTATAGAGATCTCTTTCAGTCTTGCGATACAATGGATAGTTCCATGCAATAGTGATTGCGAGGGGAATAGTGAAGCTAAGGTTGCGAAATCCCAACCGTACCTCTTCTGGGTGAGCATTGCTTGAGTCCAGTAGCAAGGAGGAGCTCAGAACGATTGGAAACAATGTCCGCATAAGCAGCGAAAGCCTGGCGTTATTTCCGAGTTTTATTTATCCTAGACAAGACCAAGGCTTGAGAATCTAAGCTACCCTTACTATTTAATCTATAGCTACAGTTATCTGTTTCGTCCCTCACAAATACCCTCAAAATACCCCAGCTTCCCCTCAAAACAGCCAAAATATGGGCTGTAGTAAGAAATCAAAACGTTTTATTACTTATTCAAAAGGACAGAGTACATATTATTGAGTATTAGAAAAAAATATATTTCCATTATATTTCTACGTCTATATAAATCACACACATTTCTGCGATCAGTTTTACAGTGGCGTGTATTCTGCATTTTGTACAGCAGCCTCATTTTTTCATTTAGAAGCGGGTCTCTTCAACAAGAGACCCCCTGAAGTTTAAGTTAGTGTTTCGAAATTTGTGGTTCAAATGTATTAATACCATTGCTGCTTTCGGAATTTGTCAATTGTAGATGAGAAGTGGTCAAGTTTTAAGAGTTCAGGCTCGAGGGAATCGAGTTATTGATTGATTGAGTGATTTGATTTATTTGTACGTTTTATTAATTCCCCACTTTATAATAAAGAGAAATGTGTATTTATTATATATATATATATATATATATATATATATATATATATATATATATATATATATATATATATATATATATATATATATATATATACTAAAGCTAATAGCTACATTGGTTTTACAACTCCTACCCTATCCAGCCGCATCAATATACACCTTATAAACTCTGCCTACATTTACAAGCATTTACAAAAACATAATTGCCCCCGTCTGATTTGAGACAAATCTTAAT
The DNA here is from genome assembly GCA_963556195.1 of Sepiola atlantica. Classification (NCBI taxonomy): domain Eukaryota; kingdom Metazoa; phylum Mollusca; class Cephalopoda; order Sepiida; family Sepiolidae; genus Sepiola; species Sepiola atlantica. The sequence continues at coordinate 48,491,726 of OY744540.1, forward strand.
TAATAATACGAAAATAATATACTCTGAAACCAATTTAAAAAATACTAGAGGCTATCTTTATAAAAACACAGAAACCTACAATTAATACATTATGTATGAAACTAGTAACAACATTTGAAAATGCTTAACATAATACAATCCATCCTGTGATCCTAATCCTGGCATCTCAGAGTTTCAATTCCTAACATCTCTTCTGGAACTGCACTGATTCGTTCATTTTGTGTCTGACTCCACGTGCGCGTTCCCGGATGCTTTTTGAAATTCTCTTCTCTCCAGCTTTTTTTGTTGATTTTTTTATTACCTGAAGATGATTCGGGAAAGAATCGAAAACGGACGTGATATATATGAAAACTATATTATTATTTTTTGATTTTTACACAATAAGATCACTAGAAATATTGTAAAAAAAAGTATAATCAAGCAGAAAGAAATCTGTTATGTTTAACAATGTGTGTTTAAATGAAAGCATGCTGACTAAATAGACCCCACCCCCATATATATATATATATATATATATATATATATATATATATATATATATATATATATATATATATATATGATAGAGAATGGTAGTTTGCTTGAAGCATCGCTAGGAATAGTAATAGTATGTTAAGAAGCCTAAGGGTAATGCAGAGTGCCGGGTAGATTGTAAGCTAGAAGGTACAAAAATAATAAATCGAAATGGGACTTACTATTAATTTTTTTCTTAAATTCTTACATAACAGCAAGTGTGGTGTTAGCTATTTGTGTGTTGTCCGGATGATTATTAAACATCATTTATTTAATATTTCGGGAACATCTTTCCTTTGTCAAAAATAATAAATTTTTATTTGTTTCTGCGTGTTGTTGTTTTACTTTCGTATTTTTTTGTTTTGATTTAATATAAAGTAATTAGGAAACACAACAAGACCGCTACACCTACGCATCAAAGAGCATATGAACGCCCGTATATTCTTTTTACACAATCACACAACCCTATGTCACACTACTCAACGCGACATCCACGTCTCTATCCTTGCTTCTATCAGAAACATTGGGGACCTAAGAATCACAGAATTGATCCTCATCTTCAGATTAAACTCCTCACTCAATCAACGTTACGAGCCCCACTCACTGTTCATTCTATAATAATCTACCCTTTCCCCTACTGACCAACCTTCACATCTAACACTCATTGTATTCCAGTTTCATCACTCAATTTTATCATTACTTAACTCCTATATTAAGCTATCCACTACTACAACCACCACTACACACCCAAATAATCAAGTAGGCCCCTCCTCATACACACATTTATCTCAACAGACCCTCAGTCACATGAGAATAACAACCCCTTACAACCAAAACCATAATTGGCATACTCTTACTATCCCACCAAAATAATTCACCTCATACACAGTCATTATTAATTAATTGAACAACTTGCTCCCTATTACCCCACATCTAAATACATATAAAATGTATACAAATAATATACAAAAACAAAATTAAAATATTAAATAAAAAACAAGAGAAAATAAAGAATGAATAAATAAACAATAATACACATATATATAAATAATATAACTTAATACACAGACTTCTATCGACTGAATCTATAAATTAATTCTCATTCAAGACTCAATTTAGTAACATGCAGAGTTATTCCCCTTACACTGTTTTACGGTTAAAACCCGAATATAACTAGATTAAATTAAGCCTAAACTAAATGTAAAATACTATAATAAGTAAAAGATTACATTAATTCGATAAACTAATTTAATGAAACCCACAATTAATAATATTTTTGAATATATGATAACCAATAAAATTTTATAAAATTTATAATGGAAAAAAGAGATTAATTAATTACTTTATATTAAAAACGAAAAAAATATATACGCTGTAAAACAACAACACGCAGAAACAAATAAAAATAAAAAATAAAAATATATTATCTAAACTAACAGTTAATTAATAACCATACAATATCTATTATTTATCTAATATTACACACATATTTTTGAACACTACATTTATATACAACACATAATTTAAACATTTATTAATTTCTATTCTTTGCAGGACTGGTTTGCTCCAACTTTACTCTCTGGCATTCATTTTGGTGAATTCTTTACACAGACGGATTTTTCCTTTGGTGTTTATTATTTTTGACAATAGAAAAAGATTTCCCGAAATATTAAATGATTTTTTAATAATCATCCGGACAACACCACAATTGCTGTTATGTAAGAATTTAAGAAAAAATAAATAGTAAGTCCCACTTCGATTTATTATGTTTGTACCTTCCAGCTTACAACTTACCCGGCACTCTGCATTGCCCTTTTTAACATACCAGTAATCATATATATATATATATATATATATATATATATATATATATATATATATATTAGAGTTGGGCGGTTTTGAAATTTTGGTTTCGGTATCGGTTTCGGTTTTTTTTCCTTAAAACCTCGGTTTACGGTTCGGTTTTTCGGTTTTTTGAAGACAAATTTTTTTTTACTATGGAAGCTATTCATTCTCTTGTGTGATGATTAGTTATTATTCAACGTTTAGTTGAATTATGCCACTGTTTCGATAATTTTGTGACTGAATCATTCTCCATGATATGAATCATATAAGTTTTAAGGTGTTGACTGTTGTAATCAAAGTTCTGATACCTTTTCAACAGTTAACTCGTTTAAACAGTGACCAAAGATTCATGAAAAATTTCTGAAGAATAAAACTGAGTTTGAATATACATTCTATCTAATTCTTTAACCCATCAGAAACTAAAATATAGGATGAGGAGAATGAGAAACATTTAAACAAACATCTTTAACATCAAAAGATAGCGTTAGAAAATGAGCAGTCACAGACATATATGAATCATTATTAAAAATAAATGGACCATTCCTCATTTTTTTTAAATCACCCAGCTTAATCCTTATTATGCCACAGAAATTAGTTTCAACAAAAACAAAAAAAATAATCAATTTTATAGCGTTTCTGTTTTGCAGACATGAGTTTTCTCCCTTTAATTTTCTATAAATAAATAATTAGCTTGGATGTACTGTTGGATTAATGGGACGCATTTGATCGATTTTGAAGAAAATTAATTTAAGTTGGGAATTAGTTCAAAACAACTTATTTTTTCTTAAACTCAAAATGCGTGAGGTGTTAAATTAAATCAGCAATGTTTTTACAATAATTCTATCATGTTCTGTTATTTCAACCAGGGCCTACAAAAATACGATGTCATGTTGTCTGTCGTATTTCTCTTTTTTTCATTTGAAAATTCAAAATGTTAATGATAAACAAACTGTAAACAAAGATTTCTTCCTACAAGTCAATTAAATGCTTTGATCATATATTTGTTCAATCTGTCCTCTTACTAATATAACATTTTTTGGTAATATTCAATTTTTTTCAAATCGGAAAATCTTTTCAGCCGTGTTTCCTTGTTTATGGTGGCTTACTGTAGTAAATACACAAAATCGAACGGTTACGGTTTTAAAAAAAAAAACCGATTCGGTATTCGGTATGGAGACGAAACCGAAAAACCGCGGTTTTTCGGTAAAACCGCCCATCTCTAATATATATATATATATATATATATATATATATATATATATAATGTTGTCATACAAGTGTTAGTGAGTAAAACTGCAAGACGAATCCATTTAAACTATTATGAGGAATTTAGAAAGAAAATAGCAAATCAAACATTTGTCTGCTTTCAATTTATTTCAGTAATTAGACGTTTATTTTTATTTTTGTTTTCTGTACTGATTTATACGTTTTTGTTGCTTCTGTGTTCTTTTTTTTTTAAACTCTCCAAATTTTGACGCTTTCTTTCTTTTGTTATTTTAAACTTCACCAACCGAGACGTTATTTTATATGAATATAGAATTATAGCGCGAACAATGGCAAAATGTTTCCGTCATTTTTGGCGAAAGGTTTGCATTCGTGTAATAATAATATCTGATACGAACGACTTTTGATCACGCGAGGTGAAAATGGAAGGAAAATATAAAAAGAAAACATTTCAACAT
>OY744540.1:48500765-48565765 GCA_963556195.1 Sepiola atlantica
CACAATGTTGATATTTAACGCCTCGGCTTAGAAGGATTTCTTCTTCACTAATAGAGACCATGAAAACTAAGTGAAGATTCAGTACAGATACTACATTTTGCTCCTAGCAAAAAGGCCAAGGCGTTAACATGATGATGATGATGATGATGATTTGTCATAGAAAATAAATAAACCTCTAATTTTTCTAAAATACAAAAAAAGTATTTTTCTGTAATTCGAAATGGGTACTTTGACTTTTCACCTTTATTATAAAAGAAAGAAAAATACGTAAAGAATATTAATTCCTTACGTATTTTTCTTTCTTTTATAATAAAGGTGAAAAGTACAAAGTACCCATTTCAAATTACTCAGTAATATAAAAGTGGAGTATTTGACCAATCGACGTTCCACCCTTATATTTATTCATTTCATTATATAACCAGTTTTAATGGGGAATTCATTTTAATTTGTATGCTGAAACAAAATAAAATTTATCAACGTTAAATATCTTAACTACCATATGAATATACCTTTTTGTTGTTTTTTTCCTAAAAAACAAAATTTGACGATGTTCATGTACAGTATATTTCCCCCATATTGAAATATATCAAATAACACTACGACAATCATCATTTTAAAAAGTTTCCTCTTAATTACCAAAATGTCAAATGAAAATTACTTCTTTGTTGACTACAGTGTCAGTAATTAGCGCCCGGAGCTTTTGCTAGTACTAAATAAAACAAAAGAGTTTTTACTAAATAAAACAAAAGAAACGAAAAAAAGAAGGTTGTATGTCGAAAGACAAAGAAAACCAAAGATAGTAAAGAAACGAAACAGGTTTTTGAAGCAGAATAAAATGGGTCGAATCTATGTTTAACATTCACTCTTAAGATTCCATTGAAGACGAACGTTAAGAATACATTTTTCCAGACTGCTGCTCCCTCTAGCGGGTGAATGGGTCATTTGGAATGGAGTCAAATTTTCGTACTTTGAATTATTCAAATGAAAAACGGTTTAGGCGCCAAGATATTCTCCTGGCGAGGGAGAGAGGTTTTATAGGAAAGATAAGCTATGCAGACTATCTTCCCCAAAGACTGCATCACAAAAAAACTGAATCAAAATGTTTCCTGCCAAAACAATCTGATATCAAATGGCTCTACTCATTCAGCCAATCAAATGAATCATCTTCATTAACTTTGTCAAGATCTCTTGGGCAAGAAAGTTTATTGGCAGTGTCCACTTCTTCCTAATCAATGATTATAGTATCAGGACACATTATCTAAAATAATAGTTGCCCTTTTCGTTAATTTTTGTGGCCAACCAGTGACAATATTTTTGTGCGTGAGAAAATAAGAGGAAATATAGCGTGTCAATATTTGTATGTATTTGTCCACTTGTAAGATAGATCAATATTTGACATGAATTTTCAATCAGAAGTCGAGTGAAAGCTATATGTCTCGGCAGTTACGTCACAGACAGGAATTCGCTAGGTTGATGTGGCGAATGGACAGTTCAGCTTTTTCTCTTTTCACTGAATCGGCAGAAAGAGCGGTTGGAATGATTTTGAATAGCTGATCAATCCATAGAGGGGGAGTTAGGGGCATGCGTATACATATATACTGCCAGGAGAAAAAATGAAACCTCAAAAGAGATTGCTCAAACCCAAGTGAATTTATGCTGTTCTCTTTTTAATAACGTTTCCGAAAGTTGTTAGTTAAAAGAAAAAGAAGAAAAGGAAGGCGTCTGCCACGAGAGAGAAAAAGAGAGGAAATGAATTACTTCTCTATGTAGTCTACTAACTAGATTTAAGCTGTCTACGTGATGAGCTGCCGTTGTCTGGATAGTGTGCGGGGATCAAGGAAGTGATCCCATCGTGTTACATCAATACTAGGAGACGGATTAAATGAGATCCGCATTCATTCCCGAGAAACCCCTAATCGGTAATCATTACTATCTACGACATACATTATTTTCAAGGAAATACAATTTGGAAATGAGTTGAACATAATTTAATTTTGTGACCTATTTGCGTTAAAAATTAATATTTGAGCAAAGAAGCCATTTTATTTAGCCACTTGTTTTCGCATCAAACCTTAATTCCTGTGGCTAAACAAAATGGTTACTTTGCTCCGAATCGATATTTACGACAACTTAGATGCTTATATCTCATATTAAATATTTATTCGTTTTTATCACAAATGAGTAAGTGAATTAAAATAAATTGTATTTGAGTAATTTCCCAAGTGTATTTAAAAAAAATTCATGTCGCCAATAATAAGGGTTACTCCAAAATCTTATATGAACACAGAAGGTTCATGTAAGGTTCGGTTGAGAATCACTAGTCTAGTTGAACAGACGCCTTATTTTTGGAAATGTGGGGGTTTGTTCATATTTATTATATAAACGTTTAAAATGTAAGAGTTTGACGATTAAACTTTCTATTGAAGAAAAAGGCATAAAAAATTCTAAAATTCTCACGTTTTCTTTTTTTCTTCCTGTGATTATTATTTTTCTGTCTCTTTTTAAAAATTTGGATTCTTGTTATTTTGTTTTTAGTTTTAATATTACGTTAATTTTTGTGAATGCGGTAACAAAAGAGAACATATATGAGCTGTCTGAACAGTAATGTAATGATGTCAAGTGTAAGGCGTATTTTTATCATTCTCTGCGACGTTTCTTATTCAGTGGTGGAGGGATACTCCTCTAATGCTCCTCCAGCTCCGTCACGACCCTCTCGATAGCATCAACGTCCTCAAAAACGAACCGGCTTGATTATTCCCTCGAGTTTGATAGAAAGAAAGAAAATCCACGTGTAACAGAATCAGGGAAATATGAAGGTTGTTTCAGGAACTGACTCAGAACTTTGTGAACAGTTGCATTGTCATGATGAAGAAGGGGTTAAGTAAATGCAATGATAGCAGAAAGCTAAGAATATTGTATTTTATTTCACTGTGCGTTTTGATGAAAGCGTTTCTATTGAAAGAACTGGATTCGAACCCGGCACAACCAGGTCCCGAGTCCGCGTCGTTAACGTATCCACCGTGTCATCCCCTCCCAACACATCACACGCAGTTCCGTTACTTTTCAGACAGACCTCGTATCTTTTTCTCGGAAAAATGTTTATGTAATGGACAACCGCATATTAAATGATTATAGTTGCAAGTCGTCGAGGGAAGTTGCGCATCACTAAATATAACAATCGTCCCATTTACTATAATCGATACTAATTTCTCATCTTTGAAACTCGCAGTGACATTTGGTTGACATTTACTTGCTTCCCACAGCACAAGGCCGGAAGGTGAGGAAAACCAGCTCCCCCGAGGAGGGTCACTCTGATTGGGTACAAAAAATAACCAAGAATGTACCCTTCGGCATTCCCCATTAACACCGCCTCAGACGATCGGCACTAAGGTTACATCTTTCCCAATGGAGGAGATAATGCCTGGGAAAGTGCACCTCCTAGGTCTCATCCGAACGATACCTCTTTCTGGCAAAGAAGTGTTTGGTGCCTTCAAGTCAATCCCTAGGTTGCCAGAATCCTGCCGAGGCGAAGCTCGACTGGCATGAAAACCATCGAGGACATTTCTGTGACTTCAAAGATGACAACGTGAAAAGTGACGAAGAGGAAACTTATTTCTTATTTATGGTTGTTACTTCTATTTTATATGTGTTTGAATCTATGTCTGAACTCACATTGCTTTGAAAAAACTTTTAGATAAAACTAAAAAAGGATATGCACTCTACGAACTGTTTCGATAAACGAAACGAAACTTTCTTGCAGTTTAACTTTTACAGAAACCCAGAAAAAGAAATTTACAGACTGAGTAGAACCCACATCCGAAATCTGTTTCCATTGGTTATTGTTGAACACAATTACAAATTAATTTATTGTTAAGCAGTACTAAATGAATATTAGTTTTTATAGCACTATTATGAAAATGTTAAGGATTAACTATGTTAAGGATTAACTATTTTGATATTAATTTATTGTTAAGCAGTACTAAATGAATATTAGTTTTTATAGCACCATTATGAAAATGTTAAGGATTAACTATGTTAAGGATTAACTATTTTGATATTAATTTATTGTTAAGCAGTACTTAATGAATATTAGTTTTTATAGCACCATTATGAAAATGTTAAGGATGAACTATTTTGGTGCGCATAGCCTATCAAAAAGAACTTATTAAAAATTCAAATATTTCTTAAAATTCTCAAAATTATTATTCATATAAGGAAAAACAAAGAAGATAATTTCAATTTTTTTCATTGTTGATTGACCGGAGATGAAATAATTCAATTGTTTATAAAAACATAAAAAGTCTAAATCTATTGTAAGACTTTCGAATGTTCGTTAGATTTATCAATTACTTCAATCTTATTTAATAATTATGTTTATACGTTTATATATGTGTATAAACATAATTCACTCGTAAACTAAGTAACCGATCATTATGAAGGTTCAAACAGCTGTTATGCATAAGGGGCCCAAATGTGGACTATATTTAGTTTGATTTAGTTTCATGCAAAATTGTATACAGAAGGTGGAAGCCGTTCGTGAAAATTCAGACACCTCCGATTTCTGTGAAATTTTAATAATAAGTATTATATATGAATTAATAAATATTCCCTGAATTTCATTTTTTTAGTATTTTAAAGAGGGATGATATGACCCATTTAACACCTCAAATATTTCAGATGTACATTAAATTTAATCCATAGTCATTAGACACCAATTAAGCAGGATTCCTCGAATTTCAATTTGTTCTTGAGACGGCAGTTTTAGATATGTTCTAGAATAAATAATATGCAATGGATTTTGATTAAAATAAGAATAAGGATTATAGACATAGGTTTTAGTAGTACATGTTCATTTTAATCTTTGTAAGGAGGCATACAAATGATGCGAAACTGTTCTGTTCGGGGAATTCATTTTTCTCCTCCTGGGATAGGTATTAGTTTAGTTTCTATATTTCTCTCCTATATATATATACAATAATATTTTTTTTAATAAATATTAAATATTTAAATACCTAGAGACATCGATGTTTCATGCTAACGCAATCTTCAGTCTAGGAACTAATTTTCAACGGTCGGTGGGCGCGAACCCCGAACACAAATCGTCACTGATTCGTAGTCGGTGATCTTAACAAAAGGGCCATCGTCAATTAATTAGTAAATATAGAATAACTTTAACTGTAAGTAGCGACACATGGCCGTTATTTACCAGGCAGCTCAGAGTGATCTTACGAACCGTTGTTCGGATCTCGCATATAGCTATTAGTACTGCTTGTTATTAAAGTGCCCAGCTCTTGTGGGAAGGGGGGCTGATAAACAACAATATTTTTTTTTTTTTTTTTTTAATAAATATTAAATATTTAAATACCTAGAGACATCGATGTGTCATGCTAACGCAATCTTCAGTCTAGGAACTAATTTTCAACGGTCGGTGGGCGCGAACCCCGAACACAAATCGTCACTGATTCGTAGTCGGTGATCTTAACCAAAGGGCCATCGTCAATTAATTAGTAAATATAGAATAACTTTAACTGTAAGTAGCGACACATGGCCGTTATTTACCAGGCAGCTCAGAGTGATCTTACGAACCGTTGTTCGGATCTCGCATATAGCTATTAGTACTGCTTGTTATTAAAGCTATGCACGTCCTAAATATTTACGAGAGAGGGCATTGAACCATAAATAATATTGAAGACGATCTTGCTCTATTAACATCTAAAGTAAATCATATTCTTTTAAAAATAATGCTAGTGTCAACTCTGTATCAAATATTTCTTTAATTTCAAGTTGTAATTACGATTTGTTGACTTTCTATTCATATGTATTATTTTAATATAGGATTTATCTTTCCAGAATTGTTAACATTTTTGACGAAAAAACAAAATGTCCCCACTTTTTGTTCTCAATTAAAAAAACTTATTATAAAAGTAATTAATTAAGAAATAAGTACAATGATATTATTTTAATCCTCTGATTTTTGGTAATTTAATATTTTAAATTAGATGTCAATAATTTAATTCATAGGTGTTTACATGCAACCACTCTCTGAAAATATGTCCCCTCAGACCGACCAGATACTATACTTTGATCATTGTTGTATTTATGAATTGAAATGATGTATAGCAGGATCGTATGAGCACCATTGCCTGCTTTTCTATCGGTGTACATCTTCAGCGGAATCAAACTGTGGCCTCTGTTCAGTCTCAGCAGGTCAGACTTTACGTCTTCATTTGTGGTTTATTATCTGTCGCCTGAGAACTGGATTATCCACATCAGAACCCTATATTGTATCAAACTTAGCCCTTGTGAGGAGGCAAGTAAATAAAGAATTAAAAAAAGAATATTTGAATTTCCCTGGCGTAGGTTATGCATTTGCTTCCAAAGTATAAAACTACATCTTTAGACTTTGTCAATAAAACACAAAAACGGTAATGGTGATGTATCAGTGGTAACTTTGTGGATGTCAAACAGCCGATGAGTGGAGAGGTAAACATATGGTAGAATAAGGTAGGCAAAAGTTACATTACTTACAGATATATTGTTAATAAAGCTAGGTTCTAATCACAGAATTTAAAGTACGTTGACATAGGTCAGTATGTGACAATATTAAGCGGATGCGACAATATTAAGCAGGCCCTGCGAAGGGCAGGGCCTAGAATACAGCGCTAGTTTGAATTAGTCACGAGCTTATTCAAAGTCAAGCATCATCTTAGGTTTCCAGTATAAACAAAGAACAAGGTTAAAAACATAGTTCGATCGCCCTGGTAAATGAACTCCCCATCTCAATTTCAATCGATTCGAAATCATATTTTGGTTTTGATTGTGTTCGTATTAACCTTTCTGCCCTCGAATGTTAATTGCAATTTAGGTCATATCGTTTTTTCGGTCAGTGAAATATACACTTTATTTTTTAAATTATTATCATTCTTCGCTTATAGCACCTTGCCCCCATATTGTTGTTCTCGTGGCATGATCTTATTAGATGCTGACAAGAATTCGCCCCCCTCCCCTAGAGGTCGGCGCATTCTCAATAAAAGAGTAGAGAGAATCGAGATAAGCGAGTCAGTAGAGGGAATCACAGAAGTGAGCAGTCCGTCAGTGAAAAAGTTGGGCGAGGATTGCCAGTCGGTCACGTGTGTGTCCTCGCCCAACTTAGGACAGCATTCCGCTGTCGGAGGAATAAATAGCCCCGAATTGCCAAGTCCGTCTATCCAACCCAAACCAAGCACAGTCTAACCAACCTGCCTTGGAACCCAACAAGTGTAATTTCTTCTCTTTGATTGTTTTTTTTGTTAATAATTATATTCTTCCAAGAAAACCAGCAAACCAATTCGTTGCGACTTATCATTCCTTTCTTCAACTGTTTATGTGAAATGACCCTCTCTTCACAGCGAGACAAGGTTACTAGTCCACCCCAGTTGATTGCTCACTGATCTAAACATACACAGCGTGGGAGTTTGCAGTCACTGGACCGAGCGTTTTAACATCGGCAATCTTCATTAGAACAGCAACTTTATAACGGCCGAACTGATGACATCACGACTGGAGGAGTGGTGCGCATGTTCATAAGTACTTAGATGGGTGCCCGTGTAGGAATGATAGGTGTTGTAATTGTGAGAGTCGTTATCACTTTCCCTAATGTATAAAAATGTATAAATCCATCTTTCTACACCATAAATATAGGTAAACCGGTATGGTAGCCTAGACACAGGTCTTAGTAGGGCAAGTTGTATAGAAAGAAAATTCCGAAATAACACCCGAACTTGTTTTTTTTTTATCACACCACAGTTATCTTAGACTTCTTATTGTCTCTGGAATGAAGTCTGCCGAACCAGGTGAATTGTGGTTAAGAATTGCAAATTCTTTGCTTCACTATCACACAAGCAGCACAACAGATGAGAAAGGTTTAATTATTTATTTTATGCCTATAAATATACCTTGAAAGTTATAAACTATATGTCATGAACAAATTTACAAAAAGGAATAAACAAAAAGTTTAAGATATGATAATATAACAAACTAGCAGTTACATCCGCCATTTTCCCGGGATCAATGAAGACCCTGTGTATTACTGCTCCTCGCCCTGAAACCCATATTAACATGTTTGTTTGTATTTTTTATTTTTTTATAATTTTCAAATCATAAATAAAATATAGTAAAACGCCGTTTTTACTGTTTATGTTAACCCGGCTCGAACAAAACACAAACAAACAAAATAACTAATTATTTGTACGGTAAAAAGACAGGATATTTATGGTTTGAAATTAAAAAAAATATATATATTAAATAAATACATATACAAAAAACATATTTGTTTTATTTATTTCATATATCTTTAGCTGGCAATGACAATTATTCTTACGGAAGAATAAACTTGCATTTTTCTTAATAGTATCGACCATAACAGACATTTAGTATTTCAAAAGGAATTTTATTATTAACAGTAACTGATACAGATTAATGTAGAAAGCTCCGTGGAATTTCCACGGGTCCCACTAGTCTACTATTAACGCATTAACATTTGTTCATTTATCCAAACGTAGTTTATCGTAACCGAATATGTGCTGAGTTAAAGACTACGCCTTTCTTGATAGTAAAACTATAATTTATTTCTCACTGATTGTTCTATTTTTTACCAATATCAAATTATTTTTACAATTTGTTAGACGCTTGATTTTACACTCATCACATATTGGAGGCCTCTGTTCAGTCTTGAGAGACAATGGATAACTACTGTAAGGGTGCCTGCGCAGGGAGTCTATTGCAGGGTTGCGCAATCCTAACCACACCTATTCTGAACTGGCATGGCTTCGTTCCAGTAACGACTGGAAACAATGTTGGGATGAGCAGAAAGCTCTCTCACATACAGTATCATACCAGGTTACCAATTTAATACTGACAAGGCTCAGCATTGCTTAACTTCAGCGATCACATATTACAATTGCATTAAATGATTAGAATCAGTTTCCAGCAACATTGCTTCAGTAAAAGTTATTTTCCAAGAATTTAACCACGAGTTTGTATATATGTATGCAATTCTTGGCAGAGGTTCAAGGACTTATTTTTATGAGTCGCTACTCTTATTACTTAGAGAGTAATATATATATATATATATATATATATATATATATATATATATATATATATATATATATATATATATATACTAGTAGAATACCCGCCCCCAGGACAGATATAAGAAATAAATATAGAATTAGTGTTGACTTTTAATGCTTTTTCTTTCTTTAGGGGGCATGGTAAAGTTTTGGTGGCAGCCACTTAAATGGTAAAATTTACAAAAAAATAAGAATGTGCTCACGTTACTCCCATACTCACTCACTCACCCTAGCACATACATATTGACGCCTCGCATTAAAACATTCTTTTCAAATATATTACTTAATATAACTCAATATTTTATGTAGAACAATTCTTTTCCCTATTATTTTTTTCTATATCATTTTTTTCAGGGAGGGGGGGGGGGGGTAGGCGCACCTCCTAAATGTTAAAGTTTACGAAAATAATGTACCCAGTGTTGCCGAGAATATACATTCTAAAATTCTTAATGATCGGTTCATTATATTAGTTTATCTTGTACAACGAAATATATATCTATATATCTATTAACATATACACACACTTAACTTTATATTTCTAACATAACATTTACAAAAAAATAACGTACTTATGTTACTAACCGTGCTGCCTAGAATATATATTTTAAGATTCATAATGATCCGTTCATATATACATAGTATCTCACGTTGAATTTCTTTCTTTCTTTCTCTCTCTCTCCCTCTCTCTCTCTCTCTCTCTATATATATATATATATATATATATATATATATATATATATATATATATATGAAAATAATATTTGCGTATATATATATTTTTTTAATTTACTAAAACTATTCATGGTAAAAGCTCGATGAATTTTAACATTTAACAACAGAGCACATATAAGTCAACAATAGTATGGTAGATTCCAATGACCACGTCTTTATTCATTTTTCTTACCGAAATTGAAAACAATTCAGTGTAACTTGACGACCGTTTCGCGCACAAACTACCAAGAATAAATTATCAGGATACTTCATTTATGCAGCTCATCAGATATGAAAATTTTATTTTTATTTTTTATTCGTTTATTTATTAATATACCTAATTAATAATCCTGATTAATACACTTACTTTATTATTTCATGATGGAACATGTAAATAAGATTATAATACCGTATGATGTTCGCAAATAACAACTTTAAAATAAATTTACACGCGATTTATATATCCAACTTTCGTATTTCTGGGTTTGAAATAATTCTGTCTCATCTAAACTTAGCGATATCTTTATAATAGCTTTTTGATATTTAAAGACAATTTTCTTAATACACCCCATTAAATATTAAATGATATGATTTGTATTGTTAGTTAAACGTATTTTTCATAAATTTAAGATGGCTGACTGACTATGATAAAATCTTTGTCTCCTTTAAAGAACAAAGTTCAATGTAAGATGTATGTAAAAGTTATTTTGTGTATTTTTATTTTGAAGGTTACTTCCGGCGGCGATCCTTAAACTTCTGATGAATACATAAATGAAAGATCCTGGTAATTACATGTTTATTCCCGTTCTTTTTTGAGCGCAAAACGATCGTCAAGTTACACTGAATTGTTTTGACTTTCGGTGAGAGGAAAATGAATGACGACTAGGTCATTGGAATTCAACACACTATTGGCGAGATTCGAAACCGCGATCAGATTGATTGTAATCCGACGCCCTTATTGATCAGGCTACGACCTCGCCAGAAGCACTGGACATTTTATCGCTCATAAATACGTGCACATTAATTGTCTTTGTTATTGTTTTGGCGATAGAGACAAGATTTACTTATCAACGGTGAAGCATTCACCAGAATGCTATGAGGGAGGTATCTCAATTACATTGTTGTACCATATATGTAGTGACGACTAAATATTATTTATAAAATAATTATCCACGGATGCGCGTTTCTCCGTCTACGGCTTTTCAGAGTGACTTTTACAAGACGTATTTCTCTGGCTTTTCAAAGGGCAATCTTCACGATGACCTTATAGCAAAAAGGCAGCGCTCATAATATTTGGACCCGGGTTCGAATTGTGCGACCAGCGGTACGATTACGTAATTCCAAACTGACGAATGTAGAAAACATGAGACGTATATACGTCTATAGATAATAAAAAGTACTTATTTATTTATTAATATATATATATATATATATATAGAGTAATTTTAAGTAAATAATATTCAATTATTTTAACCTACATACGCTAGATTTTTAAGCTTCGCTCTCATCAGTGTAGGAAATGATAATTTTAGACGGTCGCACGGCTCGAACCTCTGCCACAGAATCAACCTAGACTCCGCAAGCACACGTTATAACGATTAGGCCACGAGAAATTACAACGTAAAGAAGTTAATTTAAGTTCTATTTATGCGAAGGGCGGCATATTTAGAAAGACTGACTAGAGATTCTACGAACGTTGTCGGAATATGCCTTATAGCAACATGTCAGTCTATTTTTAACTTCCCCGAACAGGGCTTAACTTTAATCTTATTAAAGGTGCTTATAACAATATAAATTTTAAGTAAATAATATTAAATTACTTTTACCTACATACGCTTGCGTTTCAAGCTTTCGCTCTCATATAAGAAATATATATATATATATATATATATATATATATATATATGAGAGAGAGAGAGAGAGAAAGAGATAGAGAGAGAGCGAGAGCGAGAGAGAGATTTCTATAAGTATTTAGTCAAGAAAGCAAAATGTGATATAATGTCATTTCAATTTTGGAAGTACTGTGCTGTTACATACATATCCATTGACTATTCCATTCTGTCAAATATCTTAGCAAATGACTCACCTATTCAGATACAGACACAAATACTTCTGGAAGTCTGTGAACAGATAGGATGAATAGTTTTTTCCAACACCAGGTTGATGATTAGAGGGTACAATTAGCTGCTAAAAATGACTGGGTGGATTGTGTTAATCTGACCAATGAGGCGTGAAAGCGTGAAAAATGGCATTGGTTGGAGAGTATAAGATGAAACAAAAGATTAATACATGGTAGGGGGCAGAACTTCCTGTTTCTCAAATTACCCAGAACGTTCCAGAACAATCGAACCTATTTTAACGTACAATCTATATATAAGACCTCGGGTTTCAGCTTCAGAGAATCCCTGACTGAACCACCGCAGAGTCAGGGCCACTCACGAGGGTGCATATGTCAAGCGAAGGGCTGAGGATGAAACGGATCACGAGAGACAAGTAAAATATATTAGTTGATAGGTGTATCTCTTTGACTCTCTCTTTCTTTCTCTGACAATTGTTTCAAGCCTTATTGTTTGTTTTTTCTCCTCTTTATAGAATAATTGTACGTGAGTAAACAACATTATATCATAAAAAAATCCTCTTCAAAAAAAAAAAAGAATTGAGGATGAAGTTAACCACTTTAATTATTAGTTACTCCCTATCTCTGTATAATATATCTCTACTGGGAGTAGTAAAGTGAGTACCGGCGCAGACTGGCAACTCAGTGGACCGTGTTCGAATCATGTCAGATCCATAACACCACTTTCACTAAGAATTTGGCAACTGTTACGTGGCCCCAACTGTGAGTACCTAATTCTCTCGAGGAAACCAATGTCAATAACTTGCTATTCAGACGAATTGCGTTTGCCTTCAACTGCTTTCAACTGCCAACCATTTGGAGATAAGCATAATTATATGGTTTTATTACTATTCCCTGTCGGTTTCAAAGACGCTGGTCTTTGGCATGCATCACATATTTGTACAAGAATGTTAACCAGAATGACAAATGTAGGCCATTGACTCAGTATCAGAGTTGAATATTAGTAAATCGCAAATTACGCCCGACATTTCCTTAGTTGTAAGTCATTTATTTCCAGATGTTAACTGAGCAAGAAAACAAACATATTTGTGGTGTATTTGACGGACAAAACAGCACGTAGTTTTGTCGAGGACATATTCAAAGCATTTGTTTTTTTTAATGAAAATCAGACTTTATGGTTACGGATGGCGTAAATGAGGTATAATTGTTCTCCATATTTATGGGACTAGCGCGGTCGCATAATATTAAAAGTCAGTGACAATGCGGATATAGGCATAGAATACAAACATAAATGTAAATACAGACATCCGTACATGTATATGATAGAAAAACAAAGAAAACAAAACAGTAAGTGAATCTAATTTTCGTTTCTGTGAGAACAATTTCCGGAGCTTTTTCATTTAGGAAATTACGTACTTTTGTTAAGAGTGAAATTACCATAAAAATAACAAACTAATTTTCACCTTTCTCATTTGTGTACGTGGTTATATTTACTTCTTTATTTTGTTCTTATGTTCATTCCTGTTTCCAAACGTCTGTTCTCAAAGCAGCGAAACATATGTTCACGGAACGATGACAACTGAAAATAGTGAACGTGTTATGTTGTTGTAGTCTAATATAGAGGCGGACAGCATGACTGACACTCGTAAAACTATTCAGTATTTAGTAAAATTAAAGCTTAAAAATACAAAACGAAAACAACATTTGTATCGAAATGCATCGATATTATGAGTTTTACTATTGGATTACTCACCACAACAATTCGTCTATTTATAACCATAAGAAGACGCTTTCTTAATGGCGGGATAGTTGTAAAGAAGCAACAAATTCCTTAACAGTGAAGGTTCAAAATGACGTAATAAAAGTACGAAACCAGGAGTCCCAGTTGAGCAGCCACTGAGAAAAGGTCAGCAGTCCCCCAAGACGTTATCAAGTCCACCTTCGTCTAACAAAGTTCTAGCAGAATAATCGACCGAATAGAAGCTTCAACCGTCGCCATCAACATCCACAGAAACGACGGCTGCAGTGAAATGAAAGCATCCGGGTCTTTCTTCAGAATTTGAAGTAAAGATGAGAGGACGCTTATAATACTAGAAGATCGAGGCCAAATATTTAAAAAATGAATTGCTTTAGTGACTCTTCAAAATTTTAAAGGAATTTGGAAGCCTTTAAACTGTCGAATAGAAAGTAATTTGTGGCTTAAAATTATTAGCAAATCTCACGCATTAAAAGATTGAACGTGACTATTTAGATCCAATAATTTATAAATAGCAACCAAAACAACATTACCCTAAAATTAGTTATAATTTTGTAACAATTTGGTTCAATTAATAATTTAGTAACCTAACGATACCATAACAATTAAATTTTACTTTTAAAATCTAATTTGGAAAAGTAAATAATTTCATTAAAAACAAACGAAATAGGTAAAATAAAATACTCCAGGTCAACACCGGTAAATACTCGTTAATAATAAACATAGGCTCCAATACTATTGAGCATAATTGTATCATATTTGTATTGAAGGTGTTTCTTGATAGGATCAAAATTATACTATTACTAACTTGTTAGCTAACTTAAAAGGCAGCTGATAATGTCCAGGGGATTTGAGTTTTAAAAAAATAAATGCGGAAAAAATAGAAAACATTGCACTGAAAGCCACGGCTGTAAGAAAAGTGTGATAAGAGCAGAAAGGCTAAGCTAAGCAATTAGAATAAACCTGTGGGGAAATAACAGTAAACCGTGTTTACGCTATATAAATAATGAAATATCAAAAACAGAGACGATATTTAAAGAGAGCATTTATCTGGACGTGAAACTTGAAAAATTATAACATTTGGTTATGCAAACAACCCATAGGGCGTTGACGGACATTTTACGAGAAAAATATTTTACGAGACAAAGCCTAGTATAAACTTGTCTTGTTTCGTTGGGTACCCCTACGATACAAGGACGAAGGTATAATAAATTAAAGATATATTTGTAAAAGAATTACAAATTTTGCATTTAGAGTTAGTACTGCATTCCTACTCATAAACGAAAACTCAGTTGTACAGATGCAATTAAGGTTATGTGTTTTAAAAAAATGTTGGTTATGTTCAAACAAAAGACAGTTTTACTGCACACACATAAAAAATAAATATAATAAATTAACACGTGTTAACATTAATTTAATGATCTGCATTACTTGAATATCTAGTCTGTGTGGACGTTGCTCACTTATGATATACTAGAAGGGCTACCCGGCGTTGCCCGGTGCCATAAACACAAAATAGAAGAAATTAAATAGTGTGAGTAACATATTTATAACACCATTTTGATCTCTCTCTTCCTCTCTCTTCAGCCTCTCTTTATATTTCTCTCTTTCTCTCTCCCCTATTTTTCCATTCCTCTCCCCAATCTACTCTTTCTCCTTCGCCAATACCATTCCTCTCTCTTATTTTAATGCTCAATTCCTAATTTCTTGCCCCCACAATTTCAACATATTAAGAATATACGTAATTTTGATGAAGCCAACAGTCCGAAGAGAGTTAATATATGCTAATTACCCAAATTAATACTGTAATCTTACAGTTTTTTTTATCCTGGACAACGCCGAGTAGAACAAATGGTTCCGACCAATTCCTTATTATTTGTCACCCTACTCCATTTAACGATATTAAGAAAATACGTTATGCTGACGAAGTTAATAGTCCGAAGAGATTTACTATATACCCATTACTAAAAGTAATAGTAAAATTTTACAATTTTGATCCCGAACAAAGCCTAGTAAAACAAATGTTACCAATAAATTCATAACTTCTTGTCACCCCACTTCATTCGACAATAATATGAAGGTAAATGATGTTGATAACGGCAATAGTTCGAAAATATTTTATATATACCACTTACCAAAAGTAATACTTTAATCTTACAATTATTGATCCTGGACAACGCCGAGTAGAACAAATGACAACGATCCATTCCTAACTTATTGTACCCCCCATTTTAACATATTAAGAAGATACGTTATATTGATGAAGTCAATATTCCAAAGAGATTTACTATATACAAAAGTAATATGCTAATATTACTCGGACAACGCTGAGTAGAACAAAAGGTTCCGGTCAATTCTTAATTTCTTGCCCCCTCCCCGTCCATTTCACAATAATATTAAGAAAACGATGTTGATAAGCAGAATAGTTCCAAGAGAGTTAATATATACCAGTTATCAAGTGTAATAATGTAATTTAAAAAATTGATCCCAGATACCGCCAAGTAGCACACATGTCTTCGATAACTTCCTACTTTCTCACAATAATATAAAGATAAATTACTTTGATAAAGAAAATATTCCGAAGAGATTTAATATATGCCACTTACAAAAAGTAACACTGTAACCGTAGAATTTTTTTATTCCGGACAATGCCGAGTAGAACAAATGGTCCGGATCAATTCTTAATTTATTGCGACCTTCCCAAACCTCCGAGTCCTTCCCATACCATCGACTCGGACACTTTCTCATACCATCCGACTCCATCCAATTCCATCCCATACCATTCGACTTTGACTATTTCCCATATCATCCGACTCCTTCCCACACCATGCTACTCGATTCCGACCCATACCATCGGACTCAGACCCCTTCGTATGCTATCCGACTACTTCTCATAACATCCGACTCCTTTACATACAACTCCGACTCCTTTTCATACCATCTGCTTCCTTAGCATACCATCCGACTCCTTCCTCTACTATCAAACTACTTCCCATATCATCCGACTCCTTCCCATACCATCTGACACCGACTACTTCCCATACCACCCGACTCCGACTCCGACTACTTCCCATACCACCCGACTTTGACTACTTCCCATACCACTCGACTCCGACTACTTTCCATAACATCCGACATAGACTCTTTCACACACCATTTGACTCCGACTCATTCCCATACCATCCAACTCCTTTCCATACCATCTTACTCCTTTCCATACCATCTGACTCCGACTCCTTCCCATACCATACGATCCCGACTGCTTCCCATACCATCCGACTCCTTCCCATACAATCTGACTCATTCCCATACCATCTGACTCTTTCCCATATTATCCAACTCATTCTCATAACATCCGATTCCTTCTCATACTATCCGATACCTTCTCATACCATCTGACTCCGACTTCGAATTCTTTTACATACCATCCGACTCCGACTCCTTCACACACCAGCTGATTCGGACTCTTCCTCATACTATCCCACTCGACTCCTTCCCATACCATCCGACTCTGACTCCTTCCCGAACCTCAGGCTTTGACTCTTTCCTAAATCGAATACTCTGACTCCTTCCCAAACCGCAGGCTCTGACTCCTTCCCAAACCTCAGATTCTGACTCTTTCCAAAACTTCAGGCTCTTACACCTTCCCTAACCGCAGGCTCTGACTACTTCTCCAACTCTTTGGCTGTGACTCCTTCCCGAACATTACTTTGTTATCCCGGGTAATGCTGCGTTTAAACACACCTACTCGATTTAGGATATTGAATACTTTCTGATTAAACACCTGCTCTATCTAGAATAGTAATAACTTTTTAAATTAAGGAGGCCCACAGAACACTACGAAAACAAAGTTTCTTCTCCCTCCCCGCTATCTTTGTAGAGAAATTCCTTTGTTGTGTGAGGAAAGAAAAAAGTAAAACTCAGGATACTCTCTGAGCGCGACTAAAACACAAATAAAATTAAGAAGGCCTCCAGAGCACTAATAAAGTCAATGTCAATTAGACCCCCCCCCCAGATTAACCATTTATTTTTAATTTTTCGATATTATTTATTCGGGGTTATTCTGGTTCAACCCATTTTCACATAATGACTGTTTTAGTTCATTAAAATTATTTTTACCAAAATGTTTCACTTCAATAATAATTCTTTTCGCTTGACGCAAAATGAAATATCCAACAATGAAAACAATTAAATTTGCTCGAATCACTAATCTGCACAAGTGTTCGATACTGTGTTAATTAATTGTTAGGTGCTTTTGTAGATTAGGACCAAAGCCAAGTCGATTTTAGCTTGGGAGCTAATCTGCATTACTACCAAATGTTAAATCCTTCTAGACTGCGACAACTTTTACTTTAATACAATTACTCGAATGTATAAACCGGTTTTAAAACTATGTTAATTAATTTGGAAAGGGTTTTACGTTACGAAACTGATCATCCACTTTAAAAGCTAAAATAATTCTTGGATGATTACAAATTGGACGAATCAGTTTCGTAGACGTTAGACACAATAACACATGATATTTTGCTTCCATTAAATTTTTAAGAATTTGGATGAGTTAGAAATGTTTAAAATTATGTAAAAAATTTAGATGCTTATGCAAAATTTGATTTTAATTTAAGTAATTAAGAAACATTTAGGCTTTCGATATTTACAGTAGGGAAAGAAGTAAGGAATCAGAGACTAAAGTTTTAATTATGTATGTTATTTTTTTCAAGTTTATAGTTTTGTGATTTTTAATAACATTGTGCGGTTAACATATGCATTTAGTATTACGTTTGAAACATACAGATAAACACTTTTTAAATGACTAAATACAGTGATATGATACTTTAACTTTTCCTTCTAGACTGAGGCAAAATATTAAACCAATGGAAAACACTCATGCAAATGATTTTTTTTAATATCCCCAGTAAGCATATATTAAAAACAATTATTTGAATGACATGTAACCGTTTTAGTTAAATCTTAGATGTAACATATTCTTTGTGTTTGGGGAGGGGCACATCTCTATTTAAAGCGGTAAGCTAACTCTACCCTCTTGGGCAGGCAACTAGTTGTTACAATGAACAGAACGAACCAATTTGTTTAACTATGGCCTCGTGGGGAGGCAACTGATTTTCTTCGGTTCAAACCAATTTTTTTATAATTAAAAATCCTAAACAACCCAATGTTGTTCTATTTAAATACATCTGATGTTTTTTAAAGAAAAAAGTAAACACACCAATTTTGTTATAATTAAAATATATGGTGATTTTCAAAGCACAAACAACCAATCAAACCAATGTTGTTTTAATTAAAATACATCTGATGATTTTCGAAGAACAAAAAAAAAACAACCAATAGAACTCTTATTTACATTACAGAAAAAACAGTCGTCGTCGCAGAGAGAGAGAGATAGAAAGAGAGATAGAAAGAGAGAGAGATAGAGAGAGAGAGAAGGAATAATTAACATTGTGACTTAATGTTGTAGTTTCTTTTAATTAACCACATACGCGAGTATATTCACTTAAAATTTTCACGCGTAATATAAAAACACAAACATACAGCTTTCTTTCTCTCTTTGCGTTTTTTCCTCACAGACTCGACACATGTGCGTACGTAACAAATCCAGCCTAGCGCTTTCAGGCTAAAGGTATTCAGTAGACACAACGTGATGTATGCGCACATGGGTATAATAAATAATTAAATAAATACATTTTAATTACATCAAAGTGACAACACATAATAATATAATTATCACTGTGAAAATATCATAACAATAATTTAATAATATCAAACATAAATGCCAGCTCACACTTCAACAATAACTTAATTATTTTCTATGAGTCTAATTCCACAGACATCTATAACTTCCGGTTTCCTGGCAAAAACACACCCCAATCGAGTGGATATACATATTTGTTTTTCCTCTTTATGAAGGTGAGGTTTATCTAAAAAATTCAAAGAACATGAAACAACGGATACCATCCCGGCTCGACACATTACGTTGGTAAATAAATAATTAATAATCGAAAATTATTGAAATCTTTCTATTCTATTTACATTTTCTCGTATCCAACAGTGTTTTTATACCAAACTGCATTGCCATAGCTTACTAACACAACTCTTTAACACTAAGCACAATGTTTCAAGCAAACTACAACATCCTCCATATATATATATATATAGTCTCGGAAGTTTCTCAACCATTAAAACTATATAAAAAAAAAAAAAAACAAACAAACAAAAAAAACTTATAGTCTCAAGTTTTCCAGTGGAAAATCACTCATGTAAGTCAATTTATTTTTTACAGTTATTATATTAGTTAGTTTCTAACACTATTTTAAGGGATCATCAGTTGTTTACCATGAAAAACTGTTTCGGGAATTTAATATATATATATATATATATATATATATATATATATATATATATATATATATATATATATATATACTGGCTTTGCCTGCTCTCTATCGCTTCACAAATTTCGCTAATTGAATCCAAGATGTTTAATAATGAACATTTCATTCATGTTTCTTGTAAACACGAGAAAAAAGACTTTCGCATTTCTTCATATAAATGGATAAACATTAACATTTTTGTAATTTTGTTACAAATTTATTTATCAGTAGATAAGACCGTAAAGAAATTAAAAGAAAGAAGAAATCAATTTGCTTAAGCGATGGTTGTGTTGGGTAGGGCGGAATTTTTAAAAACAATATAAAAGAAAATTTGACATTGCTAGAGAGAGAGGGGGAGAGAGACGGAGAGAGAGAGTGTGTGTGAGAGAGAGAGTGAAGGAGTGAGAGTGAGAGCAGTCATTTCTTTCCATCTCTATACACATTTATTTAGAAATAAAATGAAAGAAAAATATAATACGCCTGAGCAATGGTGTGTGTTGGGAACTCTTTTAAAAATCAATAAAAAAGAACATTTGCTGGTGCTAAGACCGTTAAAAAGGTTTTCGTAATTTTTCTCTTTTTATTACTAAACTACTTTAATTAATTACTGTAAACATCGACGAAACTATTCAAGTGAAAATAGGACACTAAAATTACAAATGAATGACACCAAACATTAATTAATTATAGACTGTTTAAAAAATAGTTATGCAAATTAGGCATTTAAATAACTAGCTTTGGATCATTCGTCTCTACTATATAGAGAATATTTTAAAATATTATCTAGTATTATTGATTTAAATGACAGTAACCCCTTCTGTAGGTTATATAGGAGTGATAAATAAATACAACTTTCGAATTCATTTATTTAAACTAATATATATATATATATATATATATATATATATATATATATATATATATATATATATATATATATATATATATATATAACTTAACGTCTGTTTGTGTGTGTTCCCTGTACAAAGAAAGTTTAGAGAATATGCATAAAATCTAAAAGTGCATTCTTATGTAAAATAGGTCGGAAAGACAATGGGAATATTTCCGAATCTCTAAGTGCACCAGTAAGAGGGGCTATGAGGGCATAACCCTTAAAACTTCAAACATATCCTTTCTTTATGAAATTGAAATAATATTTATAAAAATTTTCTGGAGAAGACGATAAAAATGGTCCCAAATATCTAAGTGCCTTCCAAACTTAATAGAGCTATGAGGGTCGAACTTCCTTTAAAACTGCAAATATATTCTATTTTGATGAAATTTATATCACATGCATTCAATTTTCTGGGGAAGACAATTTAAGTGGTCCCTAATCTCTACGTAACTCTCTATGCGCCGAATATCTACGTGCCTCCACCTCTAAGTTACATATGGGACAGAACTCCCTTACCACCTCAAACAGGTATATCCAATATTTCTTATGAGTGTTATTTTAACAGTAACAAATGTCGCTGGCAAAGTTTCAGACTGGAAACATCGAGTGTGCGGTTTAGATTCTACCCCCGATTAAAAAAATGAAATCAAATAATATTTTCCATTTTATTAATAAAATAAAATGTAAGTTGAAAAATGTTAATATATTTACTACATAATGTCTCTCCGTCCGTCTGTCTGTATGTCTGTCTGCCTGCCCCCTCTCTCTCTCTCTTTGTCCCTATCCCTCTTTATCGCTCTCTATATATCTAGATCTATGTGTATATTTTATATCTCCTGAACAACCTGCATTTTCTCACTGGTATTCCACCTGCAGATGTAAGAAGGAAAGTTGCCAGCCGAATGGAGATCACAAAAGCTACCAGTAATGAACGCCATCTCCTTCATGGACGTGAACCAATGGTTCAACGACTGTATCAAGGAGAAGCTTCCTTAGCCATGTCAACCCCTAATAACATCTCAGGAATAGACCCGACTACAGCTGTAGACCATAGGACTATAAAATGGCTCCTCTCCTACTGACATGGGAATCCACCTTTCTGAAGTCATCCCTCACGGTTCAGAAGGACCCTGGCTTCAATGGAAAATACCTAACAGACTTAGAACGAGAACAATGGGATCAAAAGTTGCTATAATTAGATGGGGCTACAAAACTGACCCAACCATCTGCGAATGTGGAGAGGAGGACAATACGATGCAACACTGCCTTGTCTACCATCTAATGCCCAACCGGCGCAGCTTGAATGATCTTGCAGATTACAACAAGAATGCAAAGAACTGCGTAAAAAAGTGGTAAATTGTTGTTGGACTACATGCTTCAAAGACACGCCAAGAAGAAGAACGTTAAGTTTAAATCTCATCGAGATTACTTTGAGATATCACTCTTATAGAATCCGAGTTCAGTAGGGAGAGTCGTGTTAGGCACGAAAGCAAAGTCTAAACAAGGGAGAATACGCTTATCTATTTCGTTACCCAAGAAAAAAAAAGATTAAATTCAATTCGGGTTAGCCGAACATCTTTAATGTTGTTGATTAGCTTTTCATGTTTTTGTGTATCATGCCGAGTGTTTGTAACCGAAATACAAAACACGAAGAGTGAAATAAGAAGCTGGCTGAAAGATAACGATTAAGAAATGTCTTAACCTGCTTTATTAAAAATAAACTGAAATTTACATACAACATACGTGAAGTCAGAAAAATTTACTTGGTGAGCACAAAGCCCAACCACGCCTAGTAACTAAAGACTAAACGACCACGCTACACAGATTCCAGCCAGATAATGCCACTATTGCTATGACATATACTGATACTCAGATTACTACTAATCGTCTATCTGTCGCCTTCTATATATTTATAAAAGTCAATGTTTGTTTGTGTGTTATAGGAATCAATATGTTATCAGAACATTCAAATAAGTTTGAATAAGAGTTCCATGTTTCACAGAATAGAAAGACACTATTGTAATTTTCCTTCGATTATATCTGTGATCCTTAGGGCAATTATCGGTTATGTCCATAAAATAACTAAAATATATTAAAACATAAAGAAACGAAATTCATTTTTTATGAATAAATTTTCTTCGCTTCATAAAAGAAAAAGAAAATTAAACAAAGAATATTTTAAAGAACGTTTTTTTAAAAAAGATTGGTATTTTAAAGATTTAAAATAATTAAATAAAACGAATTCGTTTAAGCTATTTATCGTTTACAAGGTCCTGTAAAAACGCCAGCGACAACAAGCAGTACTTTAAAAGATTTTTTAATTTTCAGCTACAGGTCAATTCGGAATATAACTTCATAACGTTGACTGAACAGCAGATTACGATTTTACGAGACATCCAATGATGGTTTTAATTTTGTATCAGGGATTTTTAAATAAAATAATTGTAATGAAAAACGAGAACAGACGTAAGTTGAGAAAGCTTTATTCGGCATACAATCTTGGTACAATATTAGTGCTGCTATATATTTTGCTTAGTAAAAGCAGGAGAGTTTACCAAAGTGGAGATAATTCAAAATAGGGAAAGTTATTCGTAATTGTTCATTACAATAATATCGTGAGGTCAGCATTGGAGCCAGAATATATAAAAACAAAGACAACGTTTCACGTATTTGTTTTATTTATTTTTAATTTGAAAATTAACAATTATATAAATTAAAAAATTAAGAATAGCAATGGTAACAGCGTTCCGGGCTGGGAAAACGTGTACACAGTTATTCTAATTAATTCCCGAACAATGCCGGTTGTGCCTGCTAATGAAAATATAAATTTTATTACATGCATATATTTATTTATATGGAAAATAACCTCTACTACTACTACTACTACTACTACTACTACTACTACTACTACTACTACTTATAATAATAATAATAATAATAATAATAATAATAATAAAAAGAATAATAATAACAACAACCACAAAATATAGAAACAAAACAGAAAGAACACCACCACATGAACCCAAGCGAATTGAAGCTGCAAGAAATTTTAGAAACCGTAGATCTTCCTCAAAAGCCCCGAAACCACACCATGTGATAACATCAGCCTCGGCTGATACTACACGAAATAATTGTGAAGGGTCAAGGAGAATGGAAAGACAGAGACTTAACTAACTAGACCTTCACTGAAAGGGGGCTGAGAGTATAGGGACCTTTGGGGGACTTATTGCCACCTAAATCCTAGAGGAGACCAATGATCGTTGCCAGCGAGAAATCAATATTAAGCGGCTTTTGCGATAATGCAAAGTCATTTGCAATAGTTATCGAAAGAGATGGAGTATACTGAAAATCAGGGGATACTTGTTGTCACTTAGACTCCAGAGAACACAACAGCACTGATGATGACTTATGTGAGAACTCAATATACTACTACTACTACTACTACTACTACTACTACTACTACTACTACTTGGGGAACCAAAAGGATACTGGAAATGAAAAAAAGAGACATATGATATGTTATGTATAGATCAAAGGTTTTGAAGGAGGTAAGAAGCAGTTAAAGAACATATCCATGGCATGGATTGACTACAAGATAGTTCACGACAGAATCCCTCAATCATAGATAATTTAATTCTTAAAGGTGTACAACATATCCGACAAGATTATTAATCTTATTAAGAAAGCTATAGGAACATTTACTCTGGAACTGACAACTGGAAGAAAACACCTGACTGAGATAAAAATACAGAGAAGCATTTCTTAAGGAGATTCTTTATCAGCACTACTATCTGTCATAGCCATGATGTCACTCAACTACATACTTAGAAAATGTGATGCCGGGTACAAGTTTACAGACACAGAAAACATAATAAACCACCTCATGTATATGGACGATCTGAAGCTATTTGCAAAAAGCAAAAAGGAACTGGAAAAGCTGATAAACACGACCAGAATCTTCAGCCATGGCATCCAACGGGAACTGTGAATATAAACGTGTGCACTACTATAGATGAAAAGGGGAAACTGGAGACAGTAAAAGGCATGAAACTGTCCAACGAAGAGGAGATTAAAGCGTTTAGCGAAAATAATACTTATAAATATTAAACGAAAATTAAAGAGAAGATTGGAAAAGAATATCTGAGAAGAACAAAAACACTCTTAGAATCTAAATGATATAGTAGCAATCTAGTAAAAGAGATAAACACTTAGGCAGCATCACTAATAGGATACTCTGGGCCATCCATAGGCTGGACAAAAAGAATAACATAAGCATCTTGACCAGAAGACTAGGAAACTAATAACCATGCACAAAGCACTGGATCAGAAAGATGATACTGACCGACTCTACGCGAAAGGGAAAGAAGGAAGAAGATGACTGGTAAGTATAGAAGAGTGTGTGAAGACACACAAAAAGAATTGGAAAAATACATATCTCAGATACAGAATGGGTGATTGTCGCAGCAAGAGACACCGTCAAAATAAACAATACAGAAAGCAGCGAAACCAGACACAAAAAGACGAGAAAATAAAACTGGGGAAAAAAGTGTAAGTAGACGATTTACAAGAATGACAAGAGAAGAGACTCACGAAAACACCTGGATATAGCTATGAAAAGGATACTTGAACAGAGAAACAGACTTGCTACTGACAGCTGCACAGGACAATGCGATTAGAACTAACTACATCAAAGCTAAAAAAGATAAACCCCAGAAAAACAGTTAATGCAGACTCTGTGGACAAAGAGACGAAACTGTAAATCACATAATAAGTGAATGCAGCAAACTAGCTCCAAAAGAATATAAAACCAGTACGCAGGGCATTATGCAAACATTTTGAAGACACAGACAAATGGTGCAGACACAAACCGGAGACAGTACTGGAAAACAAAAATCATAAAATTCTGTGGAACACGGAGGTAAAATTCATCCAAGAAAAAAGACCGGATATCATAATAGTTTACAGGAATACAAAAATAAACAGCAACATTGTTAATTTTGCCGTTCTAGCAAACCGCAGAAGGAAAGGAAACAAAGTAAATACACAAAAGTTACCAGAGAACTGAACAGAATATGGTACATGAAGAACGTCAATATAATGGCAATAATTGTAGGAGCACTAGGAACAGTCCCGAAAAACGTGGAAAATTGAGATTATACAAGAAACGGCAATGATAAAAAAGCTGAAAATTTAAGAAAACTTCTCGAATACGGAAACTGACCCACATAAATTAGGAACACTAATCAGCCACATGGAAGTTGCAACAGGAATAAAAGAAAAACATGGAAGAAACACCACGTGAACCCGAGGGAACTGAAGCTGGAAGAAAGGTCATAAACTGCCTTCCCCCAAAAATAAACACATGGTGGTGGCACCAGCCTAGGTTTATAGCATACAAAATAGTCATGAAAGGTCAAGAAGAATGGAAAGACCGAATAGAGAGAGAGAGAGAGAGAGAGAGAGAGAGAGAGAGAGTACTAACAAGCCCTCTGCTGGAAATGTGCGAAGAGTACTGGGACCCTGGGGAGGCTTATTGCTACCCAACCCTAAGTGAAGACCAATGGTCGCTGTCAGCGGGAAATCAATGGTAACCGCTATTGCGATAACGCAAAACTATTTGCAATGGTTGTCGAAAGAGGTGGAGAATACTAGATATCTAGGGAGTATTGTTCTCACTCATAATTCAGGGAACACTACCGATTATTGCCAGTAAGCAATCAATGATGATGACTTGTATGAGAACTCCTAGTGAGTAAATACATAAATAAATAAATAAATAAATACTACTACTACTACTACTACTACTACTACTACTACTACTACTACTACTACTACTAATAATAATAATAATAATAAATTCCCGCAATAACACACCAAACAATGTAAGATCTACTGCCGTTTTAGATTTTTATTCGAATGGTTTAAAAATACAGTTACAGACATACACACACAAAGACGCACATGCATATACACACTTTCATGCACGCACATGCAGACACAACTATTCACACATATGTATGTACACTCGTCTGCTTTTATTTATGCATACAATACCACCACAACCACATATATAAAAAGTATTAAGAAAAAAAATGAAATGAAAAAATGCCCCATTCTCTCGCTTTAATACATGACGCTAGTTTAATTATCATAATTGTTATGCATTCTTTTCTGACGATAAACGTAAACACTTTACAACATAGTTTTGTAAAGTACACTTACGAATGATGTTGATAAGTGATTGGCTGAGGATCAGACAACATGTATTCCTCTTCATATCTTCGCTATAAATGTGTTCTACCAGTAAGTATGAAACTTTGTAAACCATGTAAAACTACGACGAAATATGGAGCTGAAGGTATCGAACCCACATCTTAAAAAAGAAACTTTCTTTGAGCGCAGCTGCTATATCAACAGTGTAGTATCTGTTCTGTTGGTATGATATTATCTTTTGTTAGAGGCAGTGTAGTATATGCTCGTTCGTCATATGTAGTAGCAGAAATGTGCTCTCCCTGGTCACCCATTTTTGCTAGTATATATAATATTTAATAATAATAGATATTTTAAAAGCAAATGTTGGCCCTTTTTTCCAAAGCGGTGAGAATCAGGCAAACAGCAAACACGAACATTTAATATTATATATCGGAATTTTTAAAAATCAAGATTGATAATTTGTATTTGTATTATTCTGACTATTGTTCCCTCTCTTATTTGATTTGAACAGCGTTCTGGCTTATATAACCTTCTTTAGGTGAGTCTTGTCAAACTCAGGAATCTATACGGAATTTCGAACTGAATCTACATGGACACGTGGCGTAACGGATACAGTTGTTAATTAATAATCAGTTATAAGCAGCAGTCTTCTTGGAGTTGAAGGTTCAATCCTTACTACAGGCGATACTAACTAAGAATGAAAGAAAACTTACTTATGAACTTCTATTCGGTCATGGATGACGGAATGAGAACAATCTACCCGTGTGGATTAAATAAAGGGTTCAATGTATAGAGTCCAGGGTTCAACAAGACTCACTTGAAAAAGGTCGCAGGTTACATCGGCCGAAACTTGGTAAAAATAACATCCAAGATGAGAACAGTAGTCTGAATAATCCCCATAATACACGAAAGTTAAAGTATTAAACCTTTGTTGTGGTTAAGTTAACAGAAGTTACCAACAACTTCATTGTTCAACCTCTCAATCTGACATGTCGTACATTTCGGAACAGAATTGAAACAACGTTTGTCTTTTAACGAAAAAGTGAACTAAAATTCCCTTGCAACCTTTTACATCGAAATGCGATGGCTTAACCGATTCCATAGTCTGTGTTGGTATCCATTACATATTTTTCTACGTGCTACGTTTAATAAGACATCCTGTTTTTGATCACCTTCTATAACAATGGTAAAGATTTTTATATTTTAAAGCAATTTATCTAAAAACAAAGAAAAAAACAAAACACACACACAAACAAACAAAAAACGATAATGAATACTTTGTGTGTAAGTTTATAAGAAAACCTGGAATCTATTATTACACTAAAACTGAGTTTAACAAAAATGTTTGGTTTCCTAACGCTTTTTTCCTACATATTTTAATCATACAACATCCATGCTAAAATATTCCTTAGTTTTTGGATTGACTTATATTTGAAATTTTCCATTTGAATTGTTTAAATTCACAAACGTTTACAATAAACTCATGAAGTAAACCACCTCTTATAAAGTGTTTATCACTCACTGTGTGTTGTTTGACTCAGTTTTACTCCGATCTTATTTTATACGGTATCTATTAATTTCGCACCTCACTCTCTTTCTTCCTCTTTATTTCGTCTTCTCTCCTTTTTCTCTGTGTTTAATAGCATTTGAAGGTAATAAAAAGTTTGTATAAAAACAATGGAATAGTCCATTATAAACAAAAGTGAATATCATCAGCATTAGTAATATTATTTAATCCGTAGATTGAGTAAGAGAGACAGAGAAATAAAGAGAGAGAGAAAGAGAGACAGGTAGTTTCGTTTATCTGTTATGGTTATTTCAACATTTATTAGGTTATTTAATACTGAAACACACTGTTTATTGGAAACAATTTATTGTATACGATTAATTGAAACCAAGTTGCTATTTCATCCATAGTTTGGTAGGATTGCTCATAAGTTTCGCAATATAACTGTATGCCATAGATGCAACGGCTTAGTCGATTCCATAGTCCGGGTCAGTATCCATTACACAACGAGATTCAGCTATTAATAATTGGTTGTAGGATGGCTGCATCATGATTTCTCTTACATCAATAGTTGCAGTAAATATTATCATATCATCCAACCTCTGTTCACTGCCGCAGGGTTGCATCCCTGTGATTGTTTTACCAGTACTTCCACAGAATGTACTTTGATGAACTTACTTGTACTATCCAACTTGACGTAAATACTCTCGACCCACCCGACTACTGACAAAATCCCACCCCTTCTCTGTAGAGGTTCCTATATGCCGAAATAATTTCTACTCTAATTACTTCTTTCCTCGGACCGTTTGACTTTCGAATTTCTTTCCTGCCCCCTCTTTGTTGGATCGTTCCAACATGCAGACATTTAAATGTAATGTTAACAATCAAACATTGCCCAACTCCCCACCCAGGTTGCCCCTTTATAAATCTGTCTCCTATCACAGTAGCCCCTTACGTTTAAGTGGAAACATGCCTTGTTTATCGTGAACCAAAGTAAGTAAAAAAATTCGATAAATTACGCCAATACCCATCACACGAATCCAGCAGAATCCACCTTAGCATTAAGAATAGTAAAAGGAGGTTTAAAATGAAAAAAAAAACAAAAAAACGCTTTGAAATAAGCATTACGCAATCGGTAATTTTAAGGGAGTGTTTGGAAAATAAATCCAACTAGAAAGTCCCGGTGACATTTTCAATTATTATCATCTGACATTTAAATGCCGAATTCACCCAGAAAATTTCCCGATAAGATGTTTGCGTGTGCGTCATGGAAAATAAATTGTAACATCACTGCGTTGGGACATATTTAGAATGTCCTGATAGTTTGAATGTTAGAAATAGTTTTCGAATAAATGTGTATTTTTTCGGGAGTGGCCCGTTAATTAATGTTAATTACGATGCTGCTGCTACTACTATTAATAATAATGAACAAACAAAAAACAACAACAACGCTTATAGTATTGGTAGAATAACGAAAAAAGAAACGCTTGAGATGCTGTATGTAATTACATTTTGAATATTAATAACGGCCCTCCGCAACTGCTAAACCAAAAGCCGTCCATTTTGGCTAATTTTATATATAAAATAAATAATTGAATTAAAATAAATAATTTAATTAAAATAAATAATTTTATATATAAAATAAATAATTGAATTAAAATATAACATACAAATGCAGCATCCTAGTATTAGAATGGCAAAAATATTGTTTATAGTTGAAGAGGTCTCGACCGGACGTTGGCTATCCACATAGAACGTTTAATTGATTACTGCAATAAGTTTATTCAATTTTCGTTACTAAATAAATAAGTTTAGGGCTATTAATTCGAAGCTTTGAGAACACAGTCAGTCATCGTACACAATTTGGCATCATTCAACATAAAAGAAGAAAAATAGATTTTAAATGAATAGCTGTTGCAGATATTCAAATATACTTTTCCAACAAACTAGAGAATCCCCTTTTTCGGAAGCTGGATTTTCTTTAGATAAAAAATTGACCTTATGTCTAACATTTGCCCTCGTGTGAAGGCAAGTAAATAGGAACTATTTATGCTTAACGGAGAAACAAACCCAGTAAAATACTGGTTGTAAAAAGAAAAACACCTTTAATTCCGTAACGTATTAGAAAAGGGGCGTTAACGTCATTGGCTGGTCTTGGAATAACGCCTGACTCTTAATTCCGCCTGTCTTCTGGCTTGCGTGTCTTCATTTAATATAAATGTGGTGAAAGCACTCACACGGTAAGTGTGAGCTGTGATGTTGCCTCCTAAAGTGTTATTCATCGAAAAATGTGTTCGTTCCTAAACCCACTCGTGTAAAATGTTGAATGCCAATAAAACATTAGAACTAACATAGTCTTACACGAAGTCATTCAAGGCAGTAAGAGAAAAGTTGTAACTCCTTGTTTTTTAATGACGTCACATAAGTCAGGGACCGGCCGGCCTCCCATTTTGGGTAATGGAAGAAGTGTGGCCGCCGGTGAAACACGACAAGATGAGAACAAGGTTCCAACTATAAATAACCTACAGTATAACATTTCTTACATCTGAACTTCAGGTTAAAAATATTTTTTAAATACACTTATGCAAACAAGCTTAAAATTATAAAAACTACAGCATTGGGGGAAGCATGTGGCGTAATGATAAACAATGCAGACTGTCGAATCGGCAAGTTGAGTTAAAATCTTTCTTAGGTCTATTACGTAACTATCGCACTTAAACATTATAATATATTACATAGTTTTTTGCTAAACTAAGTTCATCCAAAAGTCCGGATGTTTTATAGGAAACTTTTGATCTCTGTGCGTTGAGGAACGAACAACTGATTCTAGAATGAGTAACACATTAGTAGCCATTCCGAATCCATTTTAAGGCAAGTAACAGCGCCAAGAAACAACCCCCAGCATCACTCTGAGTGTAGGGTGACTTGCTTATGAAATAAAAACCGAAGCAAGGCAAGTCAGACAACGTTAGACCGCAAGAAACGAGAGGATGAATCCAGCATGGTTTACAATTCAGTTTATCCAACATTAGAGATAAACTTAATACGAAAATGTGAATTTATAGACGTGCAAAACTAGCTTTTCATCTGTACAAAGTCACCATCCGCATATGCATGGAGTATTGTTGCCACATTTGGACTGGTGCATCATCCACTAGTCCCTCACTGTTAGACAAGTTACAAAAAAGAGTCGCCAACTTAATAGGTCCCTCACTATTCACTAATTCCAGCCCCTGTCCCATCGCCGCAATGTTGCATCTTTGTGTTTGTTTTATAAATACTTCAATGGATTGTGCTCCGATGAAGTAACTGCTATAGTGCCCCTTCGACGTAAATACACTAGACTAACCCTACAATCAGCTAAATCCCATTAATTCACTGTGGAGGTCTCCAGATACCGGAGAGCCTTCTACTTCAATAGCTTATTTCCTTGTGCTCTCTGTTTCCCCGACTGTACCGACATGCAGAAATTTAAAACTAATGTAAACAGACATCTCGCTGCACAGCTCCCAACTTAGGATGGCACCAAAAACCTACACCATAATTCTCAGTAGCCCCTTACGTCTGCAGTGGCGGCCTGCCTTGTTTGGGGTTAAATACCTTTCAAAAAGCTGTGTTGTGTGTAATTCTACATCACCTACACAAAGGGTAACGCAACGTATGTGCCCCCCTCCCTTGCAAACTTATCGGCTCGTTTTTAGTTCGTTTTCCACAACTTCTGCGCTTAATAACGCCGAAGGTAGATATGCCGTAAAACATAAATAAAGCACAAACGTAAATATCTCATCTATTTATGTGGAACAAAAATGGCCCACGCATTTACGCATAACAGAAAAACGCACCATGAAATCTTATTTCACAGTCTGGTCTTCAATTTGCTTATAAACGACAACTATTTTCGACATAGCGGCAACTGCTTCACGAATACATGTCATTGTTTTCGTTGCCATTTCCGACTAACATGACTCTCTTAGCACCTCATTTTACTCGCGATTGACAAGACAGGCTTAATGTTAAGAATAAGAGACTTACGTGCAACTATTCTACTCTTAATGTATTGCTTTATATCTAGGTAGCTTTGCAGATTCTGCGAACTAGCGAGTTTACACACACACAAACATACACACATACACACATACACACTACATACATACATACATACATACATACATACATACATACGTACATACATCCATACATACATACATACATACATAACACTTGATGCATTATATAGTACCAGATAAACAAAATCAAAACATTAAAAAGTATAATTATTTTGCAATATAAAAATTTCAAACACTATCAGCTTCGTCTCTTCTTGAACTATACAAGTGTGAAGACTGGATTACAAGTGTGAAGATTGGATTACTTTTCATTAAAAACACAGTAACCGTCGAAAAGAAGTTCAGATTGTTTTTTTTTTTTTACGGCATATCAACCATTTTCGGGTTATTTAATGCCGGATTCGCTGATTTTAGTAAAAGGTTTTATGATTTGAGTTTCATTGGTCACCTAGGTCACCTAGGTCAGCCTCCCTTGAAGACCCTAATAAAAGACCTCACAAACTGCTGTCCTTTAAGCTCATACTAGAAGACCTAAAACATTCCAGAACTAGGCTATTTCTTAATCGGTATATAACCTGGATTTTACGAATACAGACCTCATTGGTAGAAACCAACCAATTCATGCCCCCTGACTCTATGCCTTCGATTCAGCCGCCCTTGATCAATTTACAAGTAGAGCACGCACCACAGTAATTGGTTTCAGGATACCGAAGCTTACACATCATTGATTCCCACATTACATTCTATCTACTTTCCACTTTGATAAACGCTTTTCGTTCCTTCTATTGAACCCAAAGTTGAGTCATATTCGCTGTCATTTAAAGGCGAGTAAATAAGTTCCCCGTCTCATTGAATTTGATCGTTTCATGAAGACTATACATTTATAGATATGATGCTCTTTTACTTTTTCTCCAGCTCTCCTGAACATTACGTCAGTCTAACAATATTAAGCCAGCAGTAACAATTAGGGTATAGGTTTAAATAGTCTATATAATAATACGCGAAGGTATTTCGTATTCGCCTTTCACTTGCATATTCTCGGCCTTTTGGCTAAGATCAAAGTGTAGTATCTGTTCCGATGGATACTGCACTTCATAGATCGGTATTGTCTTGCCCTTCGGGGCTTGATTTACGCCGGTCTATGGGTCTGTCCTGTGCAGTTCTAGGAGGTCCACCCTCCCAGGCTTTACCTCCCCTCTTTGGGGAGGAGTAAGTTAATTGCTTACTGTCTGAGGCGCCCCTACCGGGGAATGCCGACGGGGCTGCCCAGGCAATTTTTAATGGCCATAGCGCTCACCTTCTCGGGCGCTGGCTTTTCAAATCCCACTTTCCGACCTTGTGTCACATACTCCCATTGTGGGTGGGTGTTAAATAACGCCTTTCACTTGCATATTCTCGGCCTTTTGGCTAAGATCAAAGTGTAGTATCTGTTCCGATGGATACTGCACTTCATAGATCGGTATTGTCTTGCCCTTCGGGGCTTGATTTACGCCGGTCTATGGGTCTGTCCTGTGCAGTTCTAGGAGGTCCACCCTCCCAGGCTTCGCCTCCCCTCTTTGGGGAGGAGTAAGTTAATTGCTTACTGTCTGAGGCGCCCCTACCGGGGAATGCCGACGGGGCTGCCCAGGCAATTTTTAATGGCCATAGCGCTCACCTTCTCGAGCGCTGGCTTTTCAAATCCCACTTTCCGACCTTGTGTCACATACTCCCATTGTGGGTGGGTGTTAAATAACGCCTTTTGGCTAAGATCAAAGTGTAGTATCTGTTCCGATGGATACTGCACTTCATAGATCGGTATTGTCTTGGCCTTCGGGGCTTGATTTCCGCCGGTCTATGGGTCTGTCCTGTGCAGTTCTAGGAGGTCCACCCTCCCAGGCTTCGCCTCCCCTCTTTGGGGAGGAGTAAGTTTATTGCTTACTGTCTGAGGCGCCCCTACCGGGGAATGCCGACGGGGCTGCCCAGGCAATTTTTAATGGCCAGAGCGCTCACCTTCTCGGGCGCTGGCTTTTCAAATCCCACTTTCCGACCTTGTGTCACATACTCCCATTGTGGGTGGGTGTTAAATAACGCCTTTTGGCTAAGATCAAAGTGTAGTATCTGTTCCGATGGATACTGCACTCCATAGATCGGTATTGTCTTGGCCTTCGGGGCTTGATTTCCGCCGGTCTATGGGTCTGATCTGTCCTGTGCAGTTCTAGGAGGTCCACCCTCCCAGGCTTTACCTCCCCTCTTTGGGGAGGAGTAAGTTAATTGCTTACTGTCTGAGGCGCCCCTACCGGGGAATGCCGACGGGGCTGCCCAGGCAATTTTTAATGGCCACAGTGCTCACCTTCTCGAGCACTGGCTTTTCAAATCCCACTTTCCGACCTTGTGTCACATATTCCTATTGTGGGTAGGGGTTAAATAACGCCTTTCACTTGCATATTCTCGGCCTTTTGGCTAAGATCAAAGTGTAGTATCTGTTCCGATGGATACTGCACTTCATAGATCGGTATTGTCTTGGCCTTCGGGGCTTGATTTACGCCGGTCTATGGGTCTGTCCTGTGCAGTTCTAGGAGGTCCACCCTCCCAGGCTTCGCCTCCCCTCTTTGGGGAGGAGTAAGTTAATTGCTTACTGTCTGAGGTGCCCCTACCGGGGAATGCCGACGGGGCTGCCCAGGCAATTTTTAATGGCCATAGCGCTCACCTTCTCGAGCGCTGGCTTTTCAAATCCCACTTTCCGACCTTGTGTCACATACTCCCATTGTGGGTGGGTGTTAAATAACGCCTTTTGGCTAAGATCAAAGTGTAGTATCTGTTCCGATGGATACTGCACTTCATAGATCGGTATTGTCTTGGCCTTCGGGGCTTGATTTCCGCCGGTCTATGGGTCTGTCCTGTGCAGTTCTAGGAGGTCCACCCTCCCAGGCTTCGCCTCCCCTCTTTGGGGAGGAGTAAGTTTATTGCTTACTGTCTGAGGCGCCCCTACCGGGGAATGCCGACGGGGCTGCCCAGGCAATTTTTAATGGCCAGAGCGCTCACCTTCTCGGGCGCTGGCTTTTCAAATCCCACTTTCCGACCTTGTGTCACATACTCCCATTGTGGGTGGGTGTTAAATAACGCCTTTTGGCTAAGATCAAAGTGTAGTATCTGTTCCGATGGATACTGCACTTCATAGATCGGTATTGTCTTGCCCTTCGGGGCATTATTTCCGCCGGTCTATGGGTCTGATCTGTCCTGTGCAGTTCTAGGAGGTCCACCCTCCCAGGCTTTACCTCCCCTCTTTGGGAAGGAGTAGGTTAATTGCTTACTGCCTGAGGCGCCCCTACCGGGGAATGCCGACGGGGCTGCCCAGGCAATTTTTAATGGCCAGAGTGCTCACCTTTTCGAGCGCTGGCTTTTCAAATTCCACTTTCCGACCTTGTGTCACATATTCCTATTGTGGGTAGGGGTTAAATAACGCCTTTTGGCTAAGATTAAAGTGTAGTATCTGTTCCGATGGATACTGCACTTCATAGATCGGTATTGTCTTGGCCTTCGGGGCTTGATTTCCGCCGGTCTATGGGTCTGTCCTGTGCAGTTCTAGGAGGTCCACCCTCCCAGGCTTCGCCTCCCCTCTTTGGGGAGGAGTAAGTTTATTGCTTACTGTCTGAGGCGCCCCTACCGGGGAATGCCGACGGGGCTGCCCAGGCAATTTTTAATGGCCAGAGCGCTCACCTTCTCGGGCGCTGGCTTTTCAAATCCCACTTTCCGACCTTGTGTCACATACTCCCATTGTGGGTGGGT
Source organism: Sepiola atlantica (assembly GCA_963556195.1). Lineage (NCBI taxonomy): Eukaryota > Metazoa > Mollusca > Cephalopoda > Sepiida > Sepiolidae > Sepiola > Sepiola atlantica. Next base: position 48,537,256 of record OY744540.1, read on the forward strand.
GTTAAATAACGCCTTTTGGCTAAGATCAAAGTGTAGTATCTGTTCCGATGGATACTGCACTCCATAGATCGGTATTGTCTTGGCCTTCGGGGCTTGATTTCCGCCGGTCTATGGGTCTGATCTGTCCTGTGCAGTTCTAGGAGGTCCACCCTCCCAGGCTTTACCTCCCCTCTTTGGGGAGGAGTAAGTTAATTGCTTACTGTCTGAGGCGCCCCTACCGGGGAATGCCGACGGGGCTGCCCAGGCAATTTTTAATGGCCACAGTGCTCACCTTCTCGAGCACTGGCTTTTCAAATCCCACTTTCCGACCTTGTGTCACATATTCCTATTGTGGGTAGGGGTTAAATAACGCCTTTCACTTGCATATTCTCGGCCTTTTGGCTAAGATCAAAGTGTAGTATCTGTTCCGATGGATACTGCACTTCATAGATCGGTATTGTCTTGGCCTTCGGGGCTTGATTTACGCCGGTCTATGGGTCTGTCCTGTGCAGTTCTAGGAGGTCCACCCTCCCAGGCTTCGCCTCCCCTCTTTGGGGAGGAGTAAGTTAATTGCTTACTGTCTGAGGCGCCCCTACCGGGGAATGCCGACGGGGCTGCCCAGGCAATTTTTAATGGCCATAGCGCTCACCTTCTCGAGCGCTGGCTTTTCAAATCCCACTTTCCGACCTTGTGTCACATACTCCCATTGTGGGTGGGTGTTAAATAACGCCTTTTGGCTAAGATCAAAGTGTAGTATCTGTTCCGATGGATACTGCACTTCATAGATCGGTATTGTCTTGGCCTTCGGGGCTTGATTTCCGCCGGTCTATGGGTCTGTCCTGTGCAGTTCTAGGAGGTCCACCCTCCCAGGCTTCGCCTCCCCTCTTTGGGGAGGAGTAAGTTTATTGCTTACTGTCTGAGGCGCCCCTACCGGGGAATGCCGACGGGGCTGCCCAGGCAATTTTTAATGGCCAGAGCGCTCACCTTCTCGGGCGCTGGCTTTTCAAATCCCACTTTCCGACCTTGTGTCACATACTCCCATTGTGGGTGGGTGTTAAATAACGCCTTTTGGCTAAGATCAAAGTGTAGTATCTGTTCCGATGGATACTGCACTTCATAGATCGGTATTGTCTTGCCCTTCGGGGCATTATTTCCGCCGGTCTATGGGTCTGATCTGTCCTGTGCAGTTCTAGGAGGTCCACCCTCCCAGGCTTTACCTCCCCTCTTTGGGAAGGAGTAGGTTAATTGCTTACTGCCTGAGGCGCCCCTACCGGGGAATGCCGACGGGGCTGCCCAGGCAATTTTTAATGGCCAGAGTGCTCACCTTTTCGAGCGCTGGCTTTTCAAATTCCACTTTCCGACCTTGTGTCACATATTCCTATTGTGGGTAGGGGTTAAATAACGCCTTTTGGCTAAGATTAAAGTGTAGTATCTGTTCCGATGGATACTGCACCCCATAGACTGGTATTGTCTTTCCCTTCGGGGCTTGATTTACACCTGTCTATGGGATGGTCCTGTGCAGTTCTAGGAGGTCCACCCTCCCAGGCTTCACCTCCCCTCTTTGGGGAGGAGTAAGTTAATTGCTTACTGTCTGAGGCGCCCCTACCGGGGAATGCCGACGGGGCTGCCCAGGCAATTTTTAATGGCCATAGCGCTCACCTTCTCGAGCGCTGGCTTTTCAAATCCCACTTTCCGACCTTGTGTCACATACTCCCATTGTGGGTGGGTGTTAAATAACGCCTTTCACTTGCATATTCTCGGCCTTTTGGCTAAGATCAAAGTGTAGTATCTGTTCCGATGGATACTGCACTTCATAGATCGGTATTGTCTTGCCCTTCGGGGCATTATTTCCGCCGGTCTATGGGTCTGATCTGTCCTGTGCAGTTCTAGGAGGTCCACCCTCCCAGGCTTTACCTCCCCTCTTTGGGAAGGAGTAGGTTAATTGCTTACTGCCTGAGGCGCCCCTACCGGGGAATGCCGACGGGGCTGCCCAGGCAATTTTTAATGGCCAGAGTGCTCACCTTTTCGAGCGCTGGCTTTTCAAATTCCACTTTCCGACCTTGTGTCACATATTCCTATTGTGGGTAGGGGTTAAATAACGCCTTTTGGCTAAGATTAAAGTGTAGTATCTGTTCCGATGGATACTGCACCCCATAGACTGGTATTGTCTTTCCCTTCGGGGCTTGATTTACACCTGTCTATGGGATGGTCCTGTGCAGTTCTAGGAGGTCCACCCTCCCAGGCTTTGCCTCCTCTCTTTGGGGAGGAGTAAGTTTATTGCTTACTGTCTGAGGCGCCCCTACCGGGGAATGCCGACGGGGCTGCCCAGGCAATTTTTAATGGCCAGAGTGCTCACCTTCTCGAGCGCTGGCTTTTCAAATCCCACTTTCCGACCTTGTGTCACATATTCCTATTGTGGGTAGGGGTTAAATAACGCCTTTCACTTGCATAAAAAAATGAGATCGTCCGATCATCAAAATTGATTGATGCTTGATTTGGTGTCGCTAAGATAAAAAATTCCGACTTTACCCATTTTAAAATGAATTATTCCAAAATCAAATTGTGTTGCCCGTCGACTAAAAGAGTACAATTTTAAATAAATACATTTCAAACGGTGACATTCGCTTAATTTATTTGAAGAATAGTTAGCTGAAAATTATTGTTATGGTAAAACGATAGATTATGTATTGCTTTAAAAAGAATTTGATTGCTACATAGCTGATTTTTAAGCGGAGCATCAAACAAATTGCTAACAAAGGTGTTAAACTTGGATACTGGGCATGAATAACTTCTCTTTCAGATAATTTTTTTTTACCAAAATTAGACTTGCGGAAAGGAGTCCATGGGCGCCATCTTTAAAGATTGCCGCCGATTCGAGCCTCCCCTCTCTCAACTCAATTTCTGTGAATTCATCTTCAAAAATACCAAATATAGTAATGTGAAATTGGATAAAACCAACAATTTTCATAAAGTTAAATATAATTATAACTTCTTACGCGTTATTTTTGTCTCTTTTGATGTATTACTGCAGGAGCTTAATATTCTGTCATATTTTAATTTCAAGTTGGCCAAAGTGAAGTACCGATAATTGTGGATGCTGACAAGTATGTTATTTGCAACAATGAACTGTCCAGTAATGAAGAAACATTCATTGTCAGCCAGAAGTGCATCGATTCCATTAACAGAGCTTCTGAACAACGTGGAGAGAAGATCATAATTCAGATTGGTCAACGTCTTCACAACGAATGCAGACAGCGTTGGATCAACCCCAAATACATAGAAGTTGGCCGTAAAAACAGGTTCACCCACGATGAAATGCTATGTTGTGCAAGCCGCTCTTTGCGTGTGTTTAACCTTAAGGAACATTGTCTTTTATGTGGTTCTGGAGCAAAATCTGATAGAAAGAAAAGAGGTATTGATGTTTCCTATGTAGAAACTATTGAGTTTAAGGACAGAGTATTAAAGGTTTGTGAGAAAGTCCGAGAAAATGATGGCTGGGCATCCACTGTTAAAGGTAGACTAGTTTATGTAGCTGACCTTGTTTCAGTAGAAGCACGTTATCACAGAACATGTTTTACAAACTTTGATTCCAATAAGAACATTCCTAAGGCATTCTCTTCTGCTGATTCTTCTAAGAAACAAAACCTTGGTAGACCAGAGGATTCAGAGAGAAATCAGGCATTTCTGGAAGTTGCTAAATATTTGTAGCAAAATGACGAAAAGCAACTCACCATTGTCGATCTTGTTAAAAAATGGAGGAAATTCTCGAGGACACTGGCTTTGAACCATACAGTCTCTCATACATGAAATCTCGATTGTTAGAAAATTTCAAAGACAAAATCATTGTGACTGAAATTAATGGGAAACATAATGTAGTTACATTCTTCAGTACAGCAACATGTATTCTCCATGAATTCGATGCACGGAGCTGCTCAACAGACAATTCAGAATCAGAGGCCATTAGAATCATAGAGACGGCAGCCAAGCTTATCAAGAATGACATCAAAGGTATCCAGACAAGTTCAAAATATTACCCGTCTAAGAATGATCTTGAACAGGGTGCGATTCTTGAATATATTCGTAAAACATTGTTTATCTTTCTAAGGAAGATATTTGCAGGCAAAGACAATGATTTGAAACTTGCATCAGTTGGTCAAGCGATAATGCAGGCTGCTAGACCCAGAATTCTCCTTGCACCTTTGCAGTTTGGTTTAGCAGTGGAAATACATGACCAATTTAGATTGAGGTTCTTAATTGACACTCTGAATAAGCATGGCTTCTCTTCATCTTACTCGGAAACCCAGACATTCGAAAGATGTGATGCTCTTGTTCATGGCGCTGAAATTCTCTTCCCTGTTGAAACTAAATTTGCGCAGTTCGTAGTTAATAATGTGGACCATAATGTAAAGAGTATTGATGGATTCAACACATTTCACGGTATTGGCATTATAGCATCTTTTACGCCCGTGAAAGTTAAAGCAAAACCAGTTCCAAGGATTCAGGTCCTTTCAGAAAATATATTAAGGGTTAGAAGGATCAACATCAAGTATCTAGATTGACAGCACACCAACAAACCACCAGTGACATTTCAAGAGCTTCAACCCAAGAAAGTTTTCGATTCCACTGCTAATGTTGACATCCTTTGGGAGGTTTCACTAATTTCACACCCTCCAGACCCGCATGGTCAGGCCTTATGCAGTTAATGCACAAAGGAACATATCCTGGGAAATCAGCCACACTTTTTTTTGCCAATGATCGACATGGACCCTGGTAACCCAGCCTGCGTGTACTCAACGTAATGTTACATTAGTGATTTAACCAGGAAAAACAACATTACACTAATTCTAACATTCGATCAACCAATTTGGTACAAAGCAATAATGATAGTTGAGTCACAACCTAGTTCTAGTCTCCTGAAATCATTTGTCTTGCGACTTGGTGGGCTCCATACACAGATGAGCTTTCTGGGGTCAATTGGTCATTTGATGACAGGTTGTGGATTGCAAGATCTTTTTGAACTTGTGTATGCTGAAAACACAGTCAAGCACATGCTAAATGGCAAAGCATTTGCAAGAGCCATCAGTGGCTCGAAAGATTAACATGCTAACTTTAACCGAATGTGATGTGAAAGGAACACATTTAAAAGTAGTTTTTCATTAAAATAATTTTTTAACACTAAAATAAATAAATATTAAAGTGATTTTTACGCTTTAATATAAAAAATACACTTAAAATCTATCAAACAATCTTGTACACTTATATACACCTTTAGTCAATTATAAATAATTAGTATTTCATTTATTTATTTCGGAGTATTGCAATTAAATTTACCCGAATGTTTAAATGTGTTAAAGAATGTAAAAAATGTTGCCATTGCTGTTTTTTGTCAGGAGGATCTTAATTCAGACTGACGTTTCTTCCAATACATTGCGGAATACCTGTTACAGGGATGTCAATACATTTGATGGTTAAACAAAACATTTTATTCTCTGCTATATTATCCTAGTGAGTATTTACTGATCTACCCACCAAAGGAAAATTTTACACGGTTGGATATGGATCAAAATGTTGCACCTAGTTCTGACCCCTTTTGGAACCCACCCCGGTGTTAGCCAATTCAGTGAGCTCTGTCCCCTTTTTATTTTTCGGTAATAAAGATCCTTCCTTTTCCCTTGCCCACCCCAAATTTTTTATATATATATTGGAAGGACACCATCCACTCCCTAACTCCATAACTATCGCTTTTGCTTCCACTTAAGTCACACTCCTACTTAGAGATTGACACCTGTTTTCGGTTCTAAACAGACCGGAAAACAGTGATCGATCTAGTCTAAGGACTACCACCTTGCCTCTGATTTTATTGGTTTTTTTTGGGGGGGGGGGGTTCAATGAAATTGTAAATATAAATATCTTTCGTAAATAAAATTGATTTTCACCTTTGGAGATATTTTTTACTTGATGTGACATTTAATTTACTGTGAAAGTGAAAACGATGGAGAAATGATGAAAAACTGAAAAGAACGGCGCTTGGACGAATGGGTGAAAATGCGTCTCGTAAAAAGATCGGATAGACAGCAGATGACCATCGACCGCCAATTCTCACACTTTTCATATCTTTGGGCGTAATTAGCATAATCTGTTTTCTGATGTTTACAAATATATAATTCAAAGTTCAGTACTGTTCTGCCCCCAGTCAGAAGGCTATTCTTTCTCGACTGTGGCAATTTAAATATTTTATTTCAATCCAGTTTTTGGAAAGTTGGATTTCCCCCACATTAAAGCGACCTTGTTTCACATCCAGCTCTCATGGCGATGTGGTAACTAGAAACGGTCAATCAGTTTAATGTGAGAGGGAGCCGTCGTGTTAGGGTTAGGCATGAGCGTTTTCGTCATTTTGATTGTTTCCATTTTCACAACATTGCGACCGAAATATATTCGTGACAGACCGACGCAAATGCTATTTCAAACTGAAGTGTGACAGAGCGACAGGCGGGTAAAGCCTCTTCGAGATGTGATGACGCTTTTGCAAATTAACATCTTCGACGAAGAATTCATAAGCCACCACCAGATGTAAGGCTTAAAGGCAATTATTTTATGTCACGTGATGAAGCACTTCATAGCTTGCTATTCATCTTATTTTGAAACAGAATTGTTTTCTAAGTATTCCATCTGTATTAATTTTATTCAGGGTTTGGAATGTTAATTAGGGTATTAATTACGCAATATTTTGTTCATAGGTCGGTAACATTCTGATAGGGAAGATGCCCTTATCTTAAGAACGGATTTTCCGATAAAAATAACATTTTCAAAGTTGCTATTTTAGCACATTAATCTTGCATTTCGGAAATTTTGAGATGAGGATTGATAATTTATACATTTTGGATATTTCAGACAACTGTTCTCACCTTGGATGTTATTCTCACAACGTTTCAGCCTCCGACCATCTTCAGGTGCGTGTTGTTGAATTCGGGAATGTTTATGTCGAACTCGGTAATCTATACGTAATAAATGATTCAGTTCAAAATTCCGTGTACATTCCCGAGTTCGATAAGATGTACCTAAAGAAGGTTGAGAGCTACATCGGCCGAAACGTTGTGAGAATAACACCCAACATGAGAACAGTAGTCCGAATAATACAAATAATACAAATATGGCCGTTTTAAAATATCAACGTCTAACTTAACTGGGACTTAATACTATCAAGTAGAAGGTTAAAATAGTTTTCTCCGACCGTTCCGATTTTCTGCCTTCCTAAGCGTGTTTCTCAGCCCTGTCTACTCTCGGATGTTGTTCCCTCACATCTTTCTTTATCTCTCCTTCCTTCTCCCTTGTTGCAGAATAGTCGTATGACATGACTGTGCCACTTCAGTTTCCTCGTCTTCACTGTGGCAGGTAGATCTTCAAATGGCCCTACTTCACTTCCCCATTTATTATTATTAACTAAGTATGAAACGTTGACGATCTTTAGGAAGCATCTCATCTTTGTGGCCTGTATCATTCTCTCTATGCCCGCAGTTAGGATCCACGACTCATATGCGTACATGAATATAGAGATGACATCGGGGACTTAATAGTGCTATGCAAAAGGTTATACCGGGTTACAGCTTTTAATTATTTCAAGTTGAATTCTTCATGATGCGTTCATATTACTCAAAACATGCTGAAATTCTTTTTAAGAATATTTACATTACGAGTATAGAATCAAAAATTCTTACCCTGCATAGACAGGCATATCAACCAGTCTATTATATAAATGAGAGCAGATCTTGATATCAGAATATAAAGTTAACGGCTTAATGATAAAGACGTATGTACCGCAGCGTCATATTTTCTTGCATGTAAAATGTTTAATAAATTGCTGCAATGTGTTTACATTCCTCATCCGTATTTAGAGGCGTACATTTTAAGTTTGCAGACGGAGGAAGTCACTGTAGATAATTCGCCTGCATCAAAATCTGCACGTTCTGATGCCAGCAAACATTAGAAAAAGAAAGGAAAACAAATTCTTGCAGAAAAGAAATAGATTTTTCAGCCAACTGTTTATGTTAAACTAAAACAACGAAAAGAAAGAAAAGAGAAAATGACTCTTTTTAAAGCTTAAAAGATTAAACTCCGCGACATACTTACAACATGTTACTCATGGAATTAGGAAGATGCGTTACTGAAGTTGATTCCGGTGTTAAGAACTGCCGTTTTCCAGTTTTCCTTTAAGGATGTTGGAAATCTTCACGTGGTTTTTCCCGGGAAAAACAAATGCCAGCAAAACAGAAGCTTAACAGGCAAAACACGGATAATCACATGAACACACCGATTCTAGTTAAATCAACGAAATTAAGCGAGGTTGATCCTAGTACCAGAAGAGTAACCATTTGACAATAACAGTCGCCGTATGTGGGAGGCGAAACACTGCAAAACTAACGTCGTCAACGCTCCTGACCTGGATATACATTCGACTGTGAATTTAATATTCCTACAAACTTCCTCATTCTGAGTTGGCCACTCAACTCACTCAGTGAATGCCGTAACAGGTACGCCACACAAAATGTTGTGACATGCTAATGCACATCCATAGCGTTTTATCATGGAATTAAAGTGTGGGAAGCAGGACATGTCTGAGGAGACTTTTGATTTGTATGAATTAAATTGCATGTCATATAGAATTCATTTGTATAAATACAAATCTTAGTAATTTGAGACCCTGGACAGAATCATACGTTTGCGAATATACGTAGATACAACAGTTACATATATCAGTTTTGCGAATGTGCCAATAATTGACTTTGCTTTAGGTTCTTTAAAATTTGAATTTAGATGATCGGGACAACTATTCTCATATTCACAACGTTTCAGCCAGTGGAACACATTACACGGGAGTGCATCCCTATAGACTATAACATTAACCGTCATCCTAAGTAATCACACTTTGCTCATTCCATTATTCATTTTCAGTCATCTCATAATAGTCTTAATCATTCAACTGACAGTTTGTCTATTTCATTAACCCTTATCCTCGAGTGGATTTTAAGTGATGACCCCATAAAAAATGTAACCCCCGACTTTCTTCAGGTGCATCATTTCGGACTTTGGAAACTTTAAGTCAAACCCGGGAACCTGTGCGGAATTTCGAATTGGACGCTTTATTTAACCCACGTTAAGTGAAGATTGTTCTCATTTTGTCAAATATAACCGGGCAGAAGTGTTAATTTAAAACTAAGAATAACATGAATTAACACTTCTACGCGGACAGAAGCTTTCTGGAAAGAGTAGAGTTCATGATGGGCAGCCTGATTGGCTTGTAAGAGAAAGGCTGAGTTAAAACATATGGAGTGCAGAACAAGGCAGGATACTACTATCAGACGGAGGTTATTATATTTTTGTGGAATCACAAGGAGCCATTTAATGAGACTTTAATTAGAGAAAAGGGTTGTGGATCTAAGATACTGACAAGACTTATAGATCGTCAGTCTCACCCCGGTTTATGGGATACAATATAAACACTAATTCACAGCATTCTGAAACACAGACGAAGAGATTATCACTGTCAAGTGCAAAACAGCTTCATTAGACACGCCTTTTCCAAATTTGCTACTTCTAAAACAAAGTATTTGCCAAGCAAGAGAAACTTTACTGAATTGTTTTAGCGAGAAAGGACTTAACAGCCGATTTACCGTCGACTTAGCTGAATTGTTTTAGCGAGAAAGGACTTACCAGCCTATTTACCGTCGACTTAGCTGAATTGTTTTAGCGAGCAAGGACTTAACAGACGCTTTACCGCTGACATAGCTGAATTGTTTTAGCGAGAAAGAACTTAACAGACTCTTTACCGTCGACTTAGCTGAATTGTTTTAGCAAGAAAGGACTTCACAGCCTATTTACCGTCGACTTAACTGAATTGTTTTAGTGAGAAAGGACTTAACAGACTCTTTACTGTCGACTTAGCTGAATTCACAAAGTATCGGGAAAGGAATAACCATTATTACTTTCTTACAAGTTTATCTAAATACTACATATAACCCAATCAACTGTTATATTACTGTGGTTATTATTTTTAGTACATTGTTTGCATTTAACGACAACTCGTATCGAAATCGCTGATATATGATCACAATGCACAGCGTAAAATGCACATGTTATGAAGAGTCGACTAGAACGAACGACAAAACACGAGCGACAAGGGAGCTGAGGCAAGGTTTTATATATGGACTTGTATGTGTATTGATATGCATGTGTGCATGTATATATATATATATATATATATATATATATATATATATATATATATTGGTACAGAAAAATTAGTACAACATTTGTACCGTCGGTTTCAAGCACAGAAGGACTTAGCCATCCGGCTCTCTTCAGCTTCTGTTTTCATCTGTTTTGGAAATGTGAAGTCACGTGTCACTCTCGTTTGAACGCGTTATTTGCTTAGAGTGTTATGCATGTTTGTTTAAATTTAGTGTAAGGAAGGTTTAATAAGGTTTGAAAAAAGGGGTAGGGGTGAAAAGTAACAGTTGAGATTTAAACTGGATAAGATTTAAAGAGATATAAAAAAAAATTAAACATTTTTTTAAAAATATTTCTAAATAAATCCCGTGAGCCAATATTATGAATATCGTATATTTGGCTGTCACTGTTTTGGGGTTTAATGATGTGTCTTCTAAAGGAATTAGGGAGAGAAACTGGGTTTAAGGATTATACACATGAAGAGATAAAAAGGTTAAAAGGAACAACGTTAATAAAATTCAAGTTTAAATCCTGGAATATATATATATATATATATATATATATATATATATATATATATATATATATATATATATATATATATATATATATATATATGTAGTCTCAGAAGTTTCTCAACTATTAAAACTATATTAAAAAAAACAAAAAACTTTTAGTCCCAAGTCTTTCAGTGGAAAATCACTCATGTAAGTTATTATATTAGTTTGTTTCTAACACTATTTTAAGGGATCATCAGTTGTTTACCATGAAAAACTGTTTCAGGAATTTAAAAACAATATATATATATATATATATATATATATATATATATATATATATATATATATATATAGTCACTTTCCACATAGACTCAACATAGACAACCCATGCGTCCCAGGTCGTCTATGTTCTTTTGTTTCATGGATGAGTTATCCTTTTGTTTGTTCAGCATTTATGATGTCATGCAGGAACAACCCTATGCCTTCAACTTCTTTTAGTGGATGAAGTCATGCTTTTGTGAGGTGATCGCTTTGCGACGCTATATATGATTTCCCCAGTGTCTGTTTAAGTGGGAGAATGTCATCTTTTGTGATGTCATCCCTTTGTGACGTCATTACAGATTTCTTCATGATATAAGGATCTACCAGATGTCTTCCGCTTCTGTTTTTTAAAAAAATTCCGTTATCCCTTTGTGATATCATCCAGCGCGCACAAAGATAAACAAACATAAAACATTCAGAGAGGTTTAGTAGTAGACTAAGGAATACGGGTCGTCTATGATTTAATGAATGCCGTCACCCTGTTGTTACCTCTTCATTTATGACGCTAGGAGTGTTTCTTCCCGATATCTTCATTTGTTTTAATGGATGACGTCATCACTTTCTGACACCATAAAGGATTTTCATGATATCTTCCACCTTTCGTGATGTCCCACTTTGTGACGTTTCCCTTTGTAAGGTCATAAATGGGGTATTCCCGATATCTTCCAACTTTTTGTGACGTCACCCATTTGACGTATTTTATTATTGGCAACATCTCACATTTAAAAATTCATGTATTTAAGATATGCATTGAATTGGATCCATAATTATTAGACACGAATTTCATGAATTTCAGTATTTTCTTAAGACCATTTCAGCTTAAGCCTTAGATTATCTACAGTTTATAGAAGCAAAAGTATGTAATTAATTTTGATCTAAATTAGAAAAAGTATTCTAAACGTATGGTTTAGTATCACTATATCTTGATTTAAATCTTCGTAAGGAGACATAAAAGTGGTACAAAACTGTTCTGTTCGGGAAATTTATTTTACCTTTCTTAGGACGTTTATTTGACTAATATATATATATATATATATATATATATATATATATATATATATATATATATTAGTCAAATACCCGTCCCAGGACGGGTATAAGCAATAAATATAGCATTAGTTTTAAATGTTAATGTTTCTTCTTTTATTTTTTATTTTTTTTGGGGGGGGGGGTGCATAATACGATTTCAGTGGTATCCCAGAAATGGTAAAGTTTACAAAAAAAAAAAAAAAAAAATACTGTACTCACTCTGTTGGCGAGAACACATATTCCATAATTCCTAATAATAAGTTTAACAGTTTACGATTTTACCAAGCACATGCATATTATCGACATGCTTACTATCGACATGCTTACTATCGACACTTACGTGCGCTAACCAACCATTTGAACATGTATTACTTAATATAACTCAAACATTTATGTAGAATAGTTCTTTTCACTACGACATCTTTTGTATCTAACTTATTTGAAAAGTTATTTTGGGCGAGTGCAAGTTTGGGTTGTTGCAACCCCTAAATGGTAAAGTTAATAAATAAAAAAAGAAACTTTATATATATGCACCTCCTAAATATTAACATTTACAAAAAAATAATGTGACATGTTACTCACCATGTTGCCTAGAATATTTATTCCAAAATTTATAATAATCCGTTCATAAGTTCAGATGATTATCCTTAAAAGTATATATATATATATATATATATATATATATATATATATATATATATACTTTTATCTACGTAACAATTAAAAAAACATGTATATTTGTGTGTTCTTACAAAAAAAATATTTTTAAGTATATACCTTCTATAATATAAAAAAATGATCGAAATTGCAAGCTCAATGAAGTTAAATGAAGTCAATGCAAGCTAAATAATATATATAAATTATAAGTGCATTACAATGATTAAAAGAAAAAAAATAATTCATAATCATACCATAAGTATTTGATTTAAAAAAAATAAGCACACAAATAAATAAAAAAAATACAATATAAACATATTAGAGTTTTTGGTACTTTGTTACATTAGGACCCGCGATAACTTTGACCCTGACCCTAACCCTAACTCTAAACACTAACCCTAACTATACCGCTAACCCTAATCCCATTTTAACTCTGACCCTAACCCTAACGACGAGGTCAAAGTTAGCTCGGGTCCTAATGTAACAAAGCACCGATTTTTTTGTTTGTTTGTCGGCTTGACAACGTGTAATTAAAACTATTCGCTGATATACAAAAATGATTGAAAGTACAGACGCAACATTTTGGTTGTGATCGTTCGACGACATATAAGGAGGAAGAAATGGGAAAATCAGATGAAAGGGGTCGTTATGGATTGATTTTGTTCCTTTGGTCATTGGAATGCACGCAAGAGAGAGAGAGAGAGAGAGAGAGAGAGAGAGAGAGAGAGAGAGAGAGAGAGAGAGAGGGGCATGACATTTTCTAAAAGATTCTCAAATACTTTGTAGAATTCTACTTCTATTACTGAAAATAATGTAAAAGAAATAAAAATCCTAATCATGTTTCTGTAAATATAAACACATGTAACGTTGGGATTCCCGCTGGAAATTTAGATCTAACGCCTTTTTCTATATATTTTAAAATTTTTAGATTTTTCTAAACTCAGTCTATAAAACGGTAGCAAGCTAATGTTCATATTCTATTATTGTTCGATGCAGTTCGAGTCTACAGTTTCCATCGCAGCCAGCTTCTTTGTTGTTAATTTGTTTACTAAACCGGTCACGTGTTGTCGGTCAAAAACATGTTCGAAATAAAATTGAAAAAATCATTGTTTGTATAATTGTTACGCTTTTTATGGATTATGAAATCTGACATATTTTATTCATCAAATGCTGTTAAATTTACCCCATCTTATTTAATGGGAAATCAGTTTATTTTGTATTACATTGATGTAAACAAAGCCGCAACATCAAACCTCGAACACTAAATAAATAAAAAATTCTCTTTTAACTTTTTAGTTCTAAAAACATTTCAATATTTTCGAGAAATTTGTGAAAATCTTCAATGGCGAAGTTTTAATTATCAACGGTACACCGTGGAAATTTCACGTAGATTTCTACAAAATTCTGTACAATATACGATTAATAATATTCCTTTGAAGATAATAAACGTCTGTCAGAATCAATACTATTAAAAAAAATGACTCTTTTTTCTACCGTAAAAATAATTGTCAATCTCAACTAAGTATTCTTATGAGATAAAGGGATAGTTTGTATATGATTGGATACCACCCTCTGCACCCTAACCCTAACCCTAAATCCTAACCCTAACCCTCTGCACGTCAGTGCTCATTAGTAAAAAAACTAAGGTAAAAATGTGCTTCTTTTTCGAGATGGTAATTAACAGGGGATTTCCACTTAAACCTTTCATTGTATCGACTGATGGATGATCACTCTCATTCCGCGTTACATGCCCTAACCCAAACCCTAACCCTAACACTTTTTTCTTGGATATCTACAATTATTTTGGTTGGCTTGTCGTGTATACTGAGTTAAAAAAGTAGTTTCTGTTAATTTAAATGGCTAAATAATTTTGTTTACTTACATTAGAACAATTATTGATGAAGACTTATTTTTATTTCGAATATTCATCAGTTTTATATAAAAAAATAATAATGTGTAAGTCACAAAGAGGCGATAAACACAGACATACGAAGAGATAAAGACACGAGAAAACCACGCAATACATAAACACTCGACTCGTTATAAGTAAAACAAACGATTTTACTGACCTGCTGTTGCTTCACAGACGATCCTCCGGTGTTGTTTTTTAAGCTCCAACTTGATATGAGTTTTCTCTTAAAAGCAAAAAGTTCGGGGTTACTTTAAAGAACTTATCCACATTTATATGTACATATTTAAACGACAGTATCGCGAGAGTTATCACTCCTACAATCTGTTTGCGTGAGAGAAAGTGGTATCACGTTCTCTCACGTAATTAGTTGTTTTTTTTTTTAGAAAGTATTATTAATAATAAAACACCGATTGGCGCACTTGTTTCGCAGTGAATATCACTTCCAGTGGGATTGCAACCGCCTGAATGATTCAACAACAAAACAAACACGATGGCTCTCTGCAGAAACAGGACTTCATTCTAAGTATGACACATCTATGATCATTTCGGCATTAAATACAACTGGAAGTCAGGTAGTCGAATGTTATCAGGCGTGTACACAAAGTTTGTAAGTTTTAAAACGAAGCTTTGTTGTTGTTGTTTTAAAGGCTGCTACTACTAATATAAGTCATTCCCAGCTGGCAGTACAGACTTGTATCACAAATGTTAGTCCGCGCCTCCTCTCTGAAAGTTCTCCGTAAAACTCTTTCTCCACTTCCTTTATTTGAATTCCATATCAACTGGGGAAAATTTGATGAGGGGAAATAGAAAGTCGACCCAACTAGGATGGGAAAGAAAGTATCATCTTCCGTTTAACTTCGACCACAACTACACACTCCTCCATCTATTTTCATTTTAACAACTACAAAATTCCCCCCCCCCCCCCCGCGTTCTATTCATCACACCAGTACCCATGAAAACTCTATGATACTAGTGGACCCCAGCGATGGGGACACTTTTTTGGTTAACAAATCAATGCGTTAATTTGTTTTAATCGTCAAATATCTCAAAATTATCCAATTTTGATGATATTTCAAGCAATTATCCATTGCAGCAAAGTTAGTCATGGCAAAAGTTTATTATGGGAATCCAGATCCCCAGAGAGGGAGCAATATGGTTGGGTGCAATATTTGCTGTGATCGGACCTGTCAGCATTCCCCGGTAGGAACGCCTCAGGCGACCGGTGATTAACCAATCCGCCTTCCTGAAGGAGGAGGTAATATATAGGAGGATGCACAGCTCGAACAGAACAAAACTACACTTCTCTGTGCGAGGTCCTTGTGTTCTGTAAAGGAATACAAGTTTTCAAATGTAATATTTATCGTTTTTCAAAAGAACTGAAGTTTGGCGGTATTTAAGTTTGACAATATTTAAGTTTTGTGGTATTTAAGTTTGACAATATTTAAGTTTGGCGGTATTTAAGTTTGGCGTATTTAAGTTTGGCGTATTCAAGTTTGGCGTATTTAAGTTTGGCTGTATTTAAGTTTGGCTGTATTTAAGTTTGGCGGTATTTAAGTTTGGCGGTATTTAAGTTTGGCGGTATTTAAGTTTGGCGGTATTTAAGTTTGGCGGTATTTAAGTTTGGCTGTATTTAAGTTTGGCGGTATTTAAGTTTGGCGTATTTAAGTTTGACAATATTTAAGTTTGGCGGTATTTAAGTTTGGCGTATTTAAGTTTGGCGTATTCAAGTTTGGCGTATTTAAGTTTGGCTGTATTTAAGTTTGGCTGTATTTAAGTTTGGCGGTATTTAAGTTTGGCGTATTTAAGTTTGACAATATTTAAGTTTGGCGGTATTTAAGTTTGTCGTATTTAAGTTTGGCGTATTTAAGTTTGGCGTATTTAAGTTTGGCTGTATTTAAGTTTGACAATATTTAAGTTTGGTGGTATTTAAGTTTGGCGGTATTTAAGTTTGGCGGTATTTAAATTTGGCGTATTTAAGTTTGGTGGTATTTAAGTTTGGCGGTATTTAAGTTTGACAATATTTAAGTTTGGTGGTATTTAAGTTTGACAATATTTAAGTTTGGTGGTATTTAAGTTTGACAATATTTAAGTTTGGCGGTATTTAAGTTTGACAATATTTAAGTTTGGTGGTATTTAAGTTTGACAATATTTAAGTTTGGTGGTATTTAAGTTTGGCGGTATTTAAATTTGGCGTATTTAAGTTTGAGCCAGGTTAATACACGTGCGCAGTAACGTTTTTTTAATATGTTGTTAGTATTAAAATCGACTTTGTTCCAGCAGCATTTTCAGTTAAGGTGCAGAAAAGTATAAGTAAGGAACTATCTATAGCTCTGCTGAATCATCCCTTTTAAAACACCCCCCTCCTCATTTCAGGGTGGGGGTTGTGAGTAGGTAGCAACGGTTTTGTTAAGTTTGATTATACTTTCAAAATGTTTACTCGCCAATGCCTATATCAACTCCCTAAAAAAGGGCACTCTGGATTGGGACAAAAATAAAAATTGCCTCAGTCTGGTAAGATTTCTCCTTTAATGATCGAGGAGAGAAAAGGTGAAGTGTAGTATCAGAATAGATACTACACTTTACGCCTAGCCAAAACGGAAAATTACACCCAAGATCTGTTCTACGTTAAAAATCGGCTTTGCGTCTAACTTTAACCTCGTAGGGATGCAAGTAATATGTACTTTTTATCTCCATTTATCTTCTTTTTTCGGAAGGGGGGGGGGCAGGATAAAGAGGTTTAGAAACATAACCATGACTTCCTCGAGATTCGTCCCACCTGTGTGGATCCCGGCGCTTTTACAAACCTAGAATGGTTCTAGAATAATCAAAGCTCCCTCGGCTTTCCCCTACGTTAATTGGAGACGCCAGAGATATCAGAGATTAATTCTTAAACTTAACATACATTTCCGAGTTTGTGTCTAACTCTGCCGTCGTGGGGAGGCAACACATAAATCAATAAAAAGAACACATTGATGCAATTTACTCGCTTCCTCAAAACAAAAATATTATGAGGCAGGTTTCATGTCGAGAGATCGGTACTTTGTCAGCTATCTCGGCACTTATCGAAGAGAAGATGAGACGACCTCTTGGCACCAGCTTGGACACATCGCAGAGAGTACCAGCGAGGAACGAGGAACGAGGAACGAGGAAACGCTCTATCTCCCGCCGCCGTCGCCACTTGACGACTACTACCATCTTCACCTGAAGAAAATCACGGGCAACCCTAAGAACTCTTATATTCTTCCTCTTTCTCAGACGGACACTGTCCCACTCTCTTATACCTATACCAAATGGTATAGGTAACCTTGAGTTAATAACACTCCTTTTTGTTATAGTTACAGAAATACTTTTCGGGTTTCCGTTTCTTTACGAGAAGATAAAAGGATAACCCCTTTCATCCCCTCACCACCAACCTTACAAATGGTGACCCGACGCTAAAAGAAAGAAAAAAAACACCTTCTGATATACGAAACGTAAGGAATAAACGAAGCGGAATATAAAAAAACAAACAAACAAAAAAAAAACCATCGAAAAGTTATTTCTGCGACGAAAAGGTTTTAAAACTCAACCCCACGGCGACAAAAAACTCCGTCGTTTTAAAAAAGAAAAAGAAAAAAAGAAAGAAAAAACTTGGTAACTTTCGAATGACAATTTTTTTGAAAAAGCAAAAGAAAGCAAAGGACTTTCTTCTAACACAAAAACACTTTCTCCCTTAAAAAAAAAGGACAGTTATTTTTAACATCAAAAAAGAAAAAAAACTACCGAAATCCCTTTTTTTTTCTCTCTCTCTCTCTCTTTCTCTCTATCACAATAAAGGCGTACTTCGCATCGAAGAAACTTTCTTTTATAAAATATTTTTCTGTCTTTAACTTAACGAATTCTTGACAGAGAAATACTTCAAAATACCTTAAAATATAAAACTATTAACAAAAAAAATCTTTTTTCTGAATTTAAAACAAGTTTCAAACAACTTTAGACGGTCAGACTCGTCGACGCCGAGACGTATCCACCCTCCAAAATGGCGCTGACCATTTATTTTGACTTCAACCGAAGAAATTAGACTCAACAAACGAAGAAGGAAAGCATTCTTTTTGCCTTAAAAAAAGAAAAGACTTTTGTTTTTACGAATATTTTTAAAGGCCCCTTAAAAGAGTAAGTACATTAGTTTTTTTCCCTTTTACACACAAATACATACACTCAAATATATCTATCCCTTCTGTCACAAAAAAAAATACATATTATTATTTTTTTAACTTCTTGGCTTTCTACACTTACACAATTCCTCTTTCGTTTTTTCTCTCTGAAATGTGTGTACATGACGATGTTTTCAATTTTTATTTAACTTAGATTTCTTGGTCTGGGGTCCCATAAAAAAATAAAAAATGAGCGTTTTACCTGCATTCGCCGGCGCCATACTCCATGCGATAGAGCGACTTGAGAGAAACATGCGAAAATTAAGCATGTCTAGATCTCAATCGCCTAGACGTCGTAATCGTTTGATGTCCCCACACCATCGCCACTCAAATAAGCCAGGATGGTGTTATTACCACAGTCGCTATGGCAACCAAACACATAAGTGTAAACAACCTTGTTCGTTCCCTAACCAGGGAAACTAAATTCTGGGGACCCGAGCACGGCACGGTCTCCACTAGGTTCTCATAACCGTTCATATTTCATTAGGGACTCAATATCCCAAGCACGTTGCTTGGTTGATAAAGGGGCCGCTTGCAGTATTTGGCCACTGAAACTACTAGCTAAAAAGCCAATAGTGTCGCCCATTTCACTGCAAGCCGTAAATCACTCCCCTATTCCCACGTACGGTCAAATTTCTCGTTCTTTAGACTTGGAATTGCGCAGAGACTTTACGTGAGTCTTTACAGTCGCGGATTTACCCTACCCCATTCTGGTCGCGGACTTTCTGCACCACTTTAATCTATTAGTGGACATGCGCAGACGACGGCTGATAGATGCTAATACGGAACTTTCCGTACCGGGTTTTAAATCAAACACCCCATCTGTCAGCCCGGTATTCTTTATTGCCGCAACCGATGACCCATACCAGACCCTACTCCACTCCTATCCAGAGTTAACGAACCATAATTTTGTTGTGAGTAATCAAACTCACTCAACATAACATTATATTGAGACCACAGGAGCTCATGTGTTCTCACGCCCTCGTCGGTTACCTGCAGAGAAACTAAAAGCAGCGAAGGCGGAATTTAACCATATGCTACAACTGGGAATTATACGCCCCTCGTCCAGACCTTGGGCTTCCCCTTTGCATATGGTCCCAAAGCGCTCCGGAGATTGGCGTCCGACTGGGGACTATCGACAACTCAATGCCATGACGGTACCTGATCGTTACCCAATTCCACATATACAGGACTTTGCTTCGTCTCTGCACGGTTGTAAGACCTTCTCCAAACTGGACTTAGTAAAGGCTTACCATCAGATTCAACTGAATCCGGCCGATATACCCAAAACGGCGGTAACAACTCCTTTTGGAGCGTTTGAATTCCTGACTATGCCTTTCGGTTTGCGAAACGCGGCTAGTACCTTTCAACGCTTCATGGACGAAGTAGTGCGAGATCTTGACTTCGTCTATAATTACATAGACAACATACTTGTGGCAAGTGCCTCACCTGAGGAACATGTCACCCATCTCCGCCTATTGTTCGAACGGTTTCAGCAATACCAGATGAGGATTAACCCTGGTAAATGTGTTTTCGGTGCTTCGTCACTAGTTTTCCTGGGCCACATTATCAGCCCTGAAGGCATATCTCCCTTGCCTGAAAAGGTTAAAGCTCTACAAGACCTTCAACCACCCACTTCACTTAGCCAACTAAGGCACTTTCTGGGTCTGTTAAATTATTACAGACGTTTTATCCCACACTGCGCTGATATCTTGTCTCCTCTTTCCGACCTGTTACGTAACAGGAAGAAGAAAAACGAGCAGATTTCACTGAATGATATTCAGCTGAAAACCTTCAATGAAGTGAAGCAAAAACTACGACGACATCCTTGCTTGCATATCCTGTGCCCAATGCCCAGTTTTCACTGGTCGTTGACGCATCGGACACAGCTGTAGATTTAGCGGCAACATATACAGTTCTGTATATAAACAGACTGCGAGCTTACTTTAATGAGCTCCCACCTATGCACCCTAGGCAACAGACCATTAAATCTTCGGTCCCTAAAGACATTTCCTCGTGGACTCATATTTTTGTGCGAAAAGACTCTGTGAAAGCCCCTCTTACTCCTCCTTATTCTGGTCCTTATCGCGTGCTTTCACGCACTGACAAACTTTTCACCCTTGACATTGGTGGCTAAAAAGACACCGTATCCATCGACAGGGTGAAAAGAGCTTTTCTTAACGCAGAAACACCTGAGCCCGATATCCCCCCTACTGTGCATCAGACAACTGCAAATACACATTTACTTTTAGAAACCCCTAAAGAAAATTATGTCACCACCACACGTAGTGGTCGACGAGTACATTGGCCCAAAAAACTGTCTAAAACTGTCTATATATAGAATGAGCCTTGTACTCTATTTTTCAAAACATACTTTTTACATTAAGGATCCACACTTCTCCAAAATTACTTTTTTCAAAGAAAAGACAAACTCTTAAATAAATAAAAAAAATTTTTT
Organism: Sepiola atlantica; assembly: GCA_963556195.1. Classification (NCBI taxonomy): domain Eukaryota; kingdom Metazoa; phylum Mollusca; class Cephalopoda; order Sepiida; family Sepiolidae; genus Sepiola; species Sepiola atlantica. The sequence continues at coordinate 48,558,529 of OY744540.1, forward strand.
CATTAATATACAAACATTTCCCGAAAATACTTCTTGCAGAAAAGACTTTTCCCTGCAAAAAAAACCAAACTTTTTAAACATTTGTTGATTGAAAAATTTTGTATTTTTGTTATTTCCCACTGCTACACTTCCTTTTATTTCCTGTCGGCTTTCAGCCTAAGCAGGGGGTTATGTAGCCGTCACCAATATACTTCTGAATGCGTAATCACTGTCCCTATTAGCTGGCTTGTCCAATCAAATCACAGGGCGCAGTAATATCGTTAGTTCCCTAAGAGACTACTTATGTTCCCTTAGGGTTCGAAGAGAAGATGAGACGAACTCCTGGCATCAGCTTGGACACATCGCAGAGAGTACCAGCGAGGAACGAGGAAACGCTCTGTCTCCCGCCACCGTCGCCACTTGACGACTACTACTATCTTCACCTGAAGAAAATCACGGGCGGCCCTAAGAACTCTTATATTCTTCCTCTTTTTCAGACGGACACTGGCCCACTCTCTTCTACCTATACCAAATGGTATAGGTAACCTTGAGTTAATAACACTCCTTTTTGTTATAGTTACAGAAATACTTTTCGGGTTTCCGTTTCTTTACGAGAAGATAAAAGGATAACCCCTTTCATCCTCTCATCATCACCTTACAAGACGGTCAACGCAGTTTCTTTTATTGATATTTGACAAAATTTACGGAAGAATTATGGCTGCAACAGATTGTTTATTATGATGAATCATGCCCCGAACATAATAGCAGTTCCATTAAAGTCAGGAATAAATGTAATTTTATCAGTGCTGAGGAGTAAACGTGTACCTCCATGTACTGAGACTAAACATTAAAGTAACGAGTGTGTTACCTCCCGCCTAAATACCAATTGACGCGTCTAACCGGCTAGGCTATGTGTATATACACACAGTTCAGTATCTCTTTCCGGGTGAATTTGTTAATTATTTTTCAAAGCTGAGTTATATGCATATGCAACATTGTGCTTTGAAGATCCCCAGCATATGCATGCAGATTGTTTGTGTGCACATATGCATGCAGATTGTTTGTGTGCACATATGCATGCAGATTGTTTGTGTGCACATAGACATCCTTGGCTTTTAATGGTTTATTGATCTGCTTATGTACTCGACCTAACGAGAAAAAAGTCGGTTTGTTTTTGAAAATGAGAAGCTCGGACACATAATTTCTTGATAATATTTTGATTTTCAAATTAGGTAAACCCCATGAATGTTAGACAGACACGCATTGTTGATATGATTTAGAGGGAGCAACACTTCATGAAATGGCATAAAACTTGCATTTAAAGAAGTAAAAGTCCCACACGAATAAAGTGAACAAGTATCCATATTTCTTTTTCAAGTAGTAGTATCATCATTTACTAGTAAAATACATATCATGTGTTTCAGATTGCTGTGAGTGCAACATTTATTTTAAAAGTGTTTTGAATATTCTGAAATTAGACAAAAAGTGTGATTTATATAAAATATTGTTCACGTTTAAGTTCAAAGCATCGACAACAACATCGATTCCAATGGTTGCCAAACTCACAACTTCCTGCGTTTAGATGGACAACCTAGAGCAATTACTTGCCCATCTATCTTCGAAACAATGTTTCACAGTTATACCACCCAGCATTCAAAAATAATTTACGAATTCACCCTGAAAGCGATACTGTAATCTATGTATACGATATATCCGGGTAAACATGTCAATTGGTATTTAGCCAGGATTTAACACACGCAACTCTTTAATGTTTACTCAGTACATGAAGCTGCATCTGTAAGGTGTTGACTTATCCTTCAGCACTTTCAAAATAACTGCAATGGAAGCACCATCATGTTCGGAACATGATCTAACGGAATAAACAATATGTTGTAGCCATAATTCCTCTGTAAAATCTGACAAATTCAAATCAAGAATAAAAAACACGGTGCAGCAAACAAGCCATCCCTTAAATAGCGACATTCGGTAGAAAAAAATGGATTTAAATCGTCTCTAAACTCCAAATCTCATGCCATGATTCTAAAAACTGCACTATAAAAATACTTGTTCGCTGATAATGAAATGGTACGGAATTATCCTGTGCATTTCCATCAACTTTATACCTTTTCGCAGGTTTTGCAGAAGTAATATATTTGGCTAGTTTGGTTTGATTATTTTAATTTTACGGCATATCAACCCTTTTCGGGTATTAAATGCCGAATACTGTCATTTTGGTAAAAGTTTTTATGCTTCAACTTCTAATATTTATCTATAGTGTTTCGTTTGATTGTTTTGTAGAAACAAATTGTTGTTTCTGTTTTTGGCTTTGCAGAACATGATTGAGTTTTGCAAAGGGAATCAAAAAAACAATAACACCAATGTGTGGTGCATTTTTGACCAGGAAGCCGGTATCTTCAGCAACCTGATCTGGTAGAGAAATTGTATCATAACGGTCATAATTTATTGGGAGTGTCTCATATATTGGTGTTGTTATTAATAATATTCTGTAATATGAAACACATACACGAATCTCAGACAAATACTAAATGATGATACGAGACCTAACCGTTGAATAGAGTCAAATGCACACAGCGACTGAGGTTCACTTTCTTTCATGTTTTAAATCAAAACGACTTTCTGATGATGAATTCTTTTGTTCTCCTGGCAGTTTCCTGGCACGGACATATTTCTTTCCTAATCAGTTAAAATTGTTTTGCCAAACAGTTGGAGTTCAATCAAAAAATTAAATGGGTGACCTGTTAAAAGAATCGTTTATTTGTAGGAAGAAGGAACCCCATATAGTAGTTATTTCACCATACATACTATGGTATTAAAGTTTGCGTAAAGAAACTACTGAAACGCATTCTTTATACAATGAAAGATCACTAATAGCATATCACCGATGTCTCTGCTAATCTCGACCAGTAGTACGAGTATATCTGAGCTGTTTAGCGTATATATTAAAATTTATCAAATGACAATGCATGGTATATAGTCAACGGTTCACATTCAAGTAAGCATACCTCTTTACGCATTTATGCTAGAGTGAGAATTCTTCGTTGTTTTATCTTTAATCTACAAGCAAATTTCCATAGATTTTCAGAAAATGTTACATAAACTTTAACTTTGAGTTCCCTTTCTTCGAATTCACTAGAAATGTTTTGGAATAAAACAGTTTGAACTGTAATGTGTAATGATTTATTAAATGCAAACGGTTGAAAAAAAACGCCATAGCAAGCCAAAATGGATCTAATTGGCTATAAAACAGATGTTTTCAAATAATAAAATGTATTCACATATGTTCAAATTAGTCAAATATTGCAGAAACCCGCAGCTTCATTAAAATAGTCTAAAACTTATCTGTAAAAGATAATATTTGTTTGATTTATCAACCAATCATATGTTTCTATCCGCGAACGAACAGACAAACACCATATTTTGTAACGGTATATATATCAACTCGATTTTATTTGTATCGGAGTTAGAGTTTACCTTTTCCTTATAAGTACAGAAGAAAAAGATTATGACCGCTAACGTACGGTAAATTTCGAGACGTGAAACATCATATCCTCTGTCTTTGCCGTGGATGATCAACGAAACAATACCAAAATTGTCGATACATTATCATAATCAGTACACCAGACAATAAGAATAGCCAATTTATAAAACAGAACGGATCATACCTTTCATCCCGCGTCAAAATAGGAGTCTGGTTTACTTCTTAACCTTTTATCCCTCAGTGGCGTCTTTTTGATTAAGACTTGTGATGGTTCTCCAACTACCAACCTCCTATTCTAAATCTCGCTGATTAATAGGTGCAAAGAATATAACTCGTTTTGAAGCATATTTGTGCATTCATCTTTAAGCGAAAAACACCACAAACCATAACTTAACATATTAGAGAAAGGAGAGATTTATTTTCTTAAGTTGTTATTGTTGTTGTTGTTATACTACTACTACTACTACTACTACTACTACTACTATTACTACTACTACTACTACTATTACATGTAAACCCAACCCATTGGATTTTCTTTTATAATTTAAATTGTGTACCTCATCTATATAGACTGTCTCGTTATTCTATAACTATTTTAATGATTCCCCTGTCATATCTCTTTCTTTGTGCCAGAACGACAAATATAATTAGCAAGACTATGTAACGTGATTATTTAAGACGAATAGTTAATGGAACTCTACGGCTGCTGGTTCGAAATTATTTCTTCAACGTGTTTCGACAGTGTTAAACTAAATTTTAGTATTTCGATAGTTTCGTTTCATATGAAAAGACAATACGTTAAGTATATAAAGAATTAATTTCTTCATTTTTATTTGAAGTCTAATAATGTTGTGACGAAATGGAGATGCGATGCCAACGAACACAAAAGAAGCTACTAGCTTAAATAGCCACTCTCTACTTTCTTTAAAGAAATTATCTCATATTCACTGCCGAAAGCAAGTGAGAGTTTTCACAGGGACGTGTTCACCCCACAATTTTAAACCAATTATAATGATCCCCGCTCGTTTTGGAAACAAAAAGTAACAAGCCGACGCGAAATTAGAAATCCTAATAAAAGTGGAACTTGACAAACGCAATCAGATTTAAGCCGGTGGAATTAGAAAAGGACCAGAATGCTTTTGGCCGCGGGGGAGGCGAAACTAAACGAACACTCAGACGCACGTACTGGTTTCGTCATTTCGCACGTACACCCCCACAATCTAACGGAGCAAGTCATGCGAACAGCAGACAATTATTACTCACTCACACACACTAACAGAACAAAAGTAAGCTCACACATACACTTCTAATTACTCACACGCACATATTACTTACACTAACAAATATGACATACACATTTCCAAGCCTCGTGTCTACTTACTCATAAATATTCTCTCCCAAACACGAATGTGCATAAACTTTTCAAATGAACACTTCTTTAGTGAAAATGACTTTTATATTCTTATAAAATTATAGATATAAAAATATTTGCTCATAAAATCTCGTTTTTCTCTAATTTTCATTCACAAAATGTAGTTAACACTTGCACTGGTTACCCTTCTATTCTCTCAATGTTTCATTTATTTCCATTTTAATATGAATGCACGCCGTTTAATTTCATTTTCTTTCTGCCGCCATTTATAACCATTTTATATATATTAATTGTCGGCGTAGGTCTTCATAAATACCCGAATACGTTAACGTCGTCTAAAAATAACCTTACCATGCTACAATGTGGTGGTGTAACTAACGCTTTCTAGTATAGTGTCATAGCGGCAACGATCTCAAATATTAAACAGATTGCAAAAAATCAGGTCATCATCCAGTTTTACCTTTTTTCGTTAGATCACCGACGTTAAGCGACGTTGAGCCCGGCTAATATCAAATGCGTGACTATTTGGAATTAACAAGTGTGGTATGTGAGAGAATGGCGAAACCTCCCTGTAAAAAATACAACTCCGAAGATGAAGCAAGTACTTCATTATGACCTACTAATCCTTCCATGTTGACACACAGAACAACCGCCCCTGAGTGGCTGTTCTGTACTCAATCATGTGGGTCAGCTTTTCAGAGAGATTTTGCTATTCGTTTTGCATTCATGAATGTCTGTACCGCATCGGTTATTTATCAGTGGGGAGATTTTCTCAGACAATTCGTATATCATCACCTCCCAAAAATGTGTATACATTATGATTTAGAAAACATTTTATCCGCAGAATCTTAGTATTTATCCATTAATGTGCTAAAGCCGAGTTAATGAAGATTTATTCCTTATATATTTTTATCACACAAAATACATGCTAAAATATTCCTCAGTTTTGAGATTGAGTTATGTTTGAAAACATTTCCATTTTAATTATTTTTTTATACATTAGCCGAAATTTACAATTTACTCCCCAAGTGCCCCATCTCTTATTAAGCTTCTACAAATCACACACACTCTCTCTCATTGTATGTTGTTTGATCCCATCTCTTATTTTATGCGGTATCTATAACTCTTGCTTCTGTCATTCTCTATCTTTCTGTTCATTAACAGTTGAAAGTAATAAAGAAAGAAAAGAAAAAAATGGAGTAATCCATTATAAACCAAGGGGAATATTACCACAAGTATTATACGATTCAATCCGTTGTTAAAGAGGGACATATACAAAGAAAGAAAGAAAAAAAGTGATATCAAGCCAGCGGAACGAAACTACTTTTTTATTTCATTCTTTTATAGAACTGATTTGTAAACTAACTTTTCCCAATTTCAAACAATCTAACCAGAACTCACCGGGTAAGCCAACGGGTCACAGTTTTTCTAGAATGAAAATACACCCCAGGAAATGTTATCAATAAGAAAGTATTGCTCGCTGATTCGAAAACAAGCTATGGAATTGTAAAAAAGGGCATAAATAAAAACCGTAAAATTGATTGCAGCGAGTTAATGCTACTATCAGTAAACAAAACATATGGTATGAGAAAAATTGGACACTAGTAGATAGCACTTGCCTTTCAAATCAATACTAGATTAGAACTCAGCATGAATGCTTAATCTAAACAAAACAATAGAGAAAATAAAGAAAACAAAGTGAGCAACTGTTATATATCTGCGTGATATTCTAGTGGCTGTTTGCGATTTTAATTCTTCAGCGGGTTTGTTTTTCGAAAGATGATGATGACGACTATCTCTCCTGGAACTTGTTAGCGCTGAAAGAAAATTGTGTTGTAAATTTATTAAAATTAACACAGACTAATGATTACAACAACTCGTTCTTTTTTATTTCCTCATAGTCATTGTCATGTCATGGTAGGGGTGTAAGAGAGACACTCTCGGTTTGCTTTACCTACTCACTCCAAGACCTCATTTCATACGTTATGGTCGACTTGCTTCCTAATCGATTTTTCACGACCCAAAATTTTCACTAATTTCCTCACTCTTTTCGCGTTTTCTATTTCCGCTTTCTTAATTCACACAGTTGAGAAAACATTCATCCTCACCTCAACAATCCATTGCTTGGGTTGCTGAAAAAATGGTTGGATCATTCTACCGCTTCAGTAATTCCCTGACTCCTGATGCAATCCTTTACCAATATAAGAGTCGATAGTCCCACAAGTACTTAGGAGGTGCCGTTCAAAGCAGCCTTTATTGCCTTGACAGAGTATCGACTTTGCAATCTGTTCTCTACACCTCCTTTCGAACAGAAGTGAGGTTGCTAGTCTTCCTTTATTCTATCACTATTTCCATTGAAGGTGCTCCACTGAGTTTCAATCTCTGGT